>BTHU01000016.1:73802112-74359612 GCA_036184795.1 Tokudaia tokunoshimensis | reverse complement strand
CCCTGGGAAATGACCTCCTACTTGGCAGAAAGAGACATGTGGGCAACTGATATCCTGGTTGGCAAATAAAGACATGCATATTAGACAAGTCCCATCCTGATAGACAAGACATGAATATTAGACAAGGTGAGTCCCCTGCCACAGCTGAATACCCCAACTAATGGGAGTAGGATAAATGTACAACAAAGACTTGTTCTTAAGGAAATCCTCTATCCCTAAATCCTGATTGGTGGAATAGCATGTCACAGATGTTTATGGCTCTCAGGCTTTAAAAGCTCTGTAGGACCTTAACTTGGGGTCATGGTTCAGTTCCTGAATCTGGACCATGGCCCTGGTTGGTCAGTCCTGGGGTGTATGCTTGATAAAACTATCCCTGTCTGATTGAGATCAGTATTCATGTAGTTTGTGGGGTGATTCCTGGACCCTAATATATACAGAGCAAACAAAAGTGCAGTAGGCTTCTTATCTATTTCATGCCCAGAGACACCAGGATGGATTAGTCAGTGCCAAAAGGTCATACATGTCACAACATAATTAATAATAAATCTTAAAAAATTAAAAGATAAACTTCAATTCTGCTTCATACAAACTCACTTTGAGTTTCTTTTCTTTAGTGAAGTCACAAACCTGGCTTTATCTGAACAGAAGTCTCTGGAAGGAAGTCCTCAGGCTGCCACAGGTAACAACGGCAGCTCATTCTCTGGCCCATGTCCTATGGCTGCTAATACCATGACTCTGCTCTGAGGGACTGTGTGATATCCTGGTTGATTCAAGACACTTGCTGAGGCATTCACAGGCTGGGGCTTTTCCTCAATGATACAGGCAGAGTAAGGAACCTTCATGATGGAGATACATTTTTGAACATATCTTTCAAGACTCTACGACAAAAATGAGAGAAGCAAACAAATAAAAAAACATGGGTTTAGCTTAGGGGAAGCACACTTGCCTAGCATGTGTGAGGAACTATGTTCAATTTCCAGTTCCCAAGCATCTCAACAATAAAAAAAGGATGTCTGTTGGAGCAAGAAGTGGGAGAGATGGTTTGAGGAAGAGAAGTCAATGCGTGTCAAGGCCAAAAAGACTTTAGAACTAAGATCTGTAGGAGAGCTAGGAAACACCTGGGCATCTCTATTGTAAGGAGTGAGAGAAGCCACTTGGCTAGGGTACTGAACTGAGACTATTCAAATAGGCTACTATAGATTTTAGTATCAATCATAAGAGTGTGGTAAGCCTTTGTAGAGTTTTAGTTTAGGGATGTACTCACAGGATTTCTTCTAGAGTACAAAAAGGAAAACAAATGATGGTGACCAGCTTTGACTTTGGAAGGCAGCAGAGAGGGATATAGAAAATGATTACATGAGAAGCCGATGCTAGTAGAGGTTAAGATGGGGATGGGAGAGCTGGAGACATGGCTCAGCAGTTAAGAGCACTGACTGCTCTTCCAGAGGTCCTGAGTTCAATTCCCAGCAACAACATGGTGGCTCAAAACCATCTATAATGGGATCTGATGCCCTCTTCTGATGTGTCTGAAGACAGCTACAGTGTTCTCACATAAAAAGAAAAAGAGGTAGGATGTAGTGGGAAATAATTATAAAAAGTACTACCCCTCCAGACCTCTTCACCAAGTCCCAGCGGGTCTCGCTCAGGGCAGCTCTCACTGTCACCCCTGAGCCAATCTTTCCCAGCTAGCTCTCACAGCATCCCAGCTGTGTTTCCTCTCCACCATAGACTCTGTAAATGGCAGGAGTCCTGTGCTCCAGCTCTGCACCCAAATACCTGGTAAAGCATGACTCTTAAACTTAGTTAACCAAATACTTTATGTATATAAAACTCCCAATTACATAATGCCAATTTACAATGATAAAGTCTTATCCCAATATTTCTAGCCTCTCCAAAACACCAGAAATATGTCTGAAGCCATCTGGATCTCTCTCTCTCTCTCTCTCTCTCTCTCTCTCTCTCTCTCTCTCTCTCTCTCTCTCTCTCTCTCTTTCTCTCCTGCCCCTCTCTTCTCTTATCCCTCCTCCTCTCTCCCCTCTAATCACTGGCCTCTCACTTCCTCAATGTGAATGGATAGGAAATATCTTGCAACAGTCGGGGTGGAAAACAGTGTGAGGAGTCAAGTAAATATTTAAACAGTAGAACTATCACCATCAGCGAGTAATAGAATGTGCTAAGGCAGGACCAGAGAGAAGGCTTGATAGCCCTAATTCTGTCTTTCAAGCTAATTCTTTTCCTGAAACATGGAAGGCTGGGGGATGGAAGGTGGGAGATAGTGACTTCTGTTTGGGACTTACTGTTTCAGAGGTCTCTGTGGAACTTTTTATTGGATATGATGGTTTATATATGCTCGGCTCAGGGAGTGGCATTATTAGAAGGTGAGGCCCTGTTGGTGTAGCCTTGTTGAAGTAGATGTGTCACTGTGGGCATGGGCTTTAATACCCTTGTCCTAGTTGAAGTCAGTCTTCTGCTAGCAGCCTTCAGATAAAGATGTAGAACTCTGAGCTCCTCCTGCACCATGCCTGCCTGGATGCTGCCATGTTCCCTCCTTGGTGATAATGGACTTAACCTCTGAACATGTAAACCAGCCCCAATTAAGTGTTGTCCTTATAAGAGTTACTTTGGTCATGGTGTCTGTTCACAGCAGTAAAACCCTAACTAAAACAGTGGACATACCTAGAAGAGCTTGTCTGGACCTGGGCTTGGGGGCCTCACACCTACAATTTCAGAATTTGATATGAAAGCCAACCTAGGTAGGCTACAGAATGAGACTTTGTCTCAAAAAGGGTACATAAATCTTATTGGAGTTGTAAATTTCTCCTTTCAACACATGAGTGACAGTGAACTCTCTCAGATTTTAATGACTAGGCAAGAGGAGCTGCAGGGTGAGAAGAAGGTTTAAGGCAAAGTTCCAGGAGAAAGTAGCCGGATATTGTGAAAGCCAATAATAATTGGGTGTGAAAATGCAATCAATCATTTTTAACATTTTGGTGAGGTCATTTGAAAACTGAAGAGTAACTTGGAATGAGTCGTGTTGTCATCAAAATCACTGGTGACACTGGCTAGGACATTTTTGTAGAGTGGCATCAGCAGAAGCCAGTCTGGAGGAAGAGCGCCAGACAGTGCTCAGATCCCTTTGAAGCTGATGACCATGAATTCATAGAGACCACGGAGACGTGTAATTTAACTCTAGCCACTCAACAGTCCTTGCACAGGCGCACACACAAAAAGCAGATGGCTCCATTCATCCAGGACTGGGAATTTGCCAGGAGGCTGGGGTCGGGGGGTGGGAAACAGGAGTCAAGAGATTTTGGCAAGTGTGTCAGAGTTGATGGGCTTCAGACATATTTCTGGTGTTTTGGAGAAGCTAAGCAGGATAGGGAGAAAGCAAAGACGAGAGGATGTCAATCAACTGTGAGGACAAGGACAGTTAAGAGCTAGCTACAGGAGCATGGTTGCCCGGAGTAGCTTTTTAGGGCAGAGCACTTCAGAGTGTTGATATTGGGAACGCAGCCATCGCCTAGGAAGCCGAGGAGAGGGTGTGGAGATTATCTGTGAGCCAGGACCCTGTCAGTGCTTGCTTCTCGTGTTTTGCTGATAGGATCAACTTCTACTTTCCAAAAGTCCCTACTGGACAGCAATTATGTAGCTCAAATGGAATTTTCACTGATAAAAATGTCATGAACGGCACAACACAGCTTGAAATGTCAATTCTAGTAACGTATAAACTAGGAGTTTCTCAAAGGTAAGCGTACTGGTATCATGTTTAAGATTTTTGGAGTATCCTTTTCATTTTTTGGCCGTCACTTTGGTTCCTCTAGGTATTTAAAGAATTTAAGACAAAACTAAATCGCCTCTGATTTATCACCTTTACCATGATTCTCATGGTTAAGCTGTCATCTATTGAGGACTGCGCCTTTGGAGAATGGACATTACAGGTAAAGACTTTTGTTTGCCTGCTTTAATGTCTTTCCTTTGGGTTTTAATCTGAACCTCTTTTCAACCACCCACTATTTATCACGGGTATCCTCAGCTGGGATTGGATCTTGGCCTTCTCTTTGCCAGTCTCTCGATCCTACTGGTCTCAGTTATGGACTGCCTGGATTTTCAAGTATTTGCCAATGCCTGCTTCTGCCTGGCCAGCGACACTGAACTATTGTAGCTTATCTTGTTCAGTGTGTCAACTATCTGTCCTGGTGGAGTTAGGAACGACTGCTTGGCTCCAGCGTCTGTCATAGCCCATACTGGGCTGAACACCACCATCATTATTGGTAGGTCAAATTCCTTGCTTAGAACCCAGACTCCTGCTTCCTAGGTTTCCACCAAGAAAATATCATAATGACTCAGTTCCAAGACAGAGCGTATAGTTCTCACTTTTTTTTTTTTTTTAGTGTAGAGGCTGTTAACTTGGAACTCTTGAGATGAAGAGTGTCTCACTGAAACAAACAAAAAAGTGTCCTGAGCGATTTCAAATACTATATTTCAAATACTAGCAAGATAAGGATGGGGTTATGGTATACACTTTCTGCTTGTTTGTATGTGACAGTGTCTTGCTGTGTACCACCTAATGGTCTTGAAATCATGCTCCTTTCTCAGCCTCTCTATTAGTAGGATTGTTTATTTGATGCTTTTACACTATATTACGATTTTCAGAACAGCTTACATTTTTTTTCAAAATTATTTATACACCCAAAAGAAATGTAGACAATTAATTTGGGAGGTGACTTGTAAGAGAACAACAAAGAATGAGACTGAATGTTTTGCTTGATATTTATAATTGTTGTATCAATTTTGAGGAAGATGGCCTCATAAGTTACTCTTTTTCTGAAATGAATGCTTTACAAAATCATCACAGCCAATGAACCAGAATCTTACCCTCACCTAATGTCTGTGACACCCTCCAAGCAGAACCATTGTTCACTGAAACAGTTGATGAGTGACTTCATGGATAGAGCATCTTAATACACATACTATTTCTTAAATGAATGTAACCTGTCCCCTGTGGTCTGAGAATGATGACAATCGCTCAAGTCAAATAGCTTTGACCATAGCAGGAAATCTGTATCCAAATAATTGTGCCTACAATTCATTCCTTGGCACAGCAGAACTGTCAACTCTTAGCTTAGCTACTATGGAGGTAAAATCCTTTGGGGATGTGAGGGACATTGAAGTACAGCCTTATTACAATGAACTCCAATGTCTAAAAATTGTTCTTATTTTAGGTTTGTACCACAGCAAGAGCCAAGATTTTAAGCTCTACTAAAAACAAAACAAACAAACAAAGACTGTCTTTTTATGCTCATTTAATAACATGTCGATCATTTTTATAATTGGTATAAAATATATATTGTGTTGAATATAGTAAAAAATTAAAATTAAAATTTAAAAAAAAAAGAAAAAGGATGAGGTTATGGAATGCAGCTACCAGCAGCAAGGTTACATTGCAGTGAAGTAGGGACACCAGACCTGAATGCCAAGGACATTTTTATACTTTGGATTTTGGGGGAGGAAAGCATAAAGCGCTCATACTGACCTTGCATTAGTTATAAATATAGGGGTTGGGCTAGCTCAAAGTCATATAGTAACTAGTACATGGTCTGTTTGGGCTGGTCGGGACAGCAGACCAGGAGTTTTTATATAAACGAGAGGTGGCGGTATTGGAACCCACCCCCCAAAGCTAGAAAAACTAGGTTGTTCCTCTGTCTTAACTGAGTGGGATGTGTGGCCGGTGGCGGAATGGAGCATACACTGAGCCATGATAGAGGCTCATTCTTGTCTAAGAATAGAAGTTGTGAAAGATAAACCACCAAACAAGCCTCTCAACCCTATAGGGTCTAGAAGTTGTAGATACAGGATAAAGAAGCACGGAGAGAAGCAGGCTTCTAAAGGGAAGGCTTCTCTTCCTCCTTCTCCTCTTCCTCCTCCTCCTCCTCTTCCTCCTTCTCCTCTTCCTCCTCCTCCTCCTCTTCCTCCTTCTCCTCTTCCTCCTCCTCCTCCTCTTCCTCCTTCTCTTCTTTCTGGAAATAAGTGCGATTTTATAAGATTTTGGACAGCACCACTTTTTTCCTCTTATGGTCTTTACAGTCAATGTATAGATAGGTTTTCCCGTGGTGGACTTGGCCCCTCTTGTTCCTACAATCTTACTGGCGTATCTCAAAGAGCTATAATAGTTAGCAATATCTACAAACACACACACACACACACACACACACACAACTCAGGTGCTAGTCCTGGCTTTGATCCCTAGCACAGTACGGATGGCCTGGTTTTGGTGGAGCACATCTGAAGCTCCAGAACTTGGGGTATAGAATTAGGGGGTTCAGAAGTCAGCCTTGGCTTCATAGCAAATTTAAAGACATCCTGGAATACCTGAAATTGCCTAAAAAAATAAATGTTTACTGGATGTCTGCGAGGGTAATTTTTCATATCTTAGGATTCAATAATAACCTTCATGGATTAACCTGAACTAATGTGTGTATGTCTATATGAGTGTACATGAGTGTTATCTTAGTTAGGGTTTTACTGCTGTGAACAGACACCATGACCAAGGCAACTTTTATAAGGATAACATTTAGTTGGGGCTGGCTTACAGGTTCAGAGGTTCAGTCTATTATTATCAATGTAGGAGCATGACAGTGTCCAGGAAGGCATGGTGCAGTCAGAGTTGTGAATTCTACATTTTTATCTGAAGGCTGCTAGCATAATACTCACTTCCAGGCAGGTAGTACTAGGTATTAAAGCCCATGCCCACAGTGACACACCTACTCCAACAAGGCTATTCCTACTCCAACAAGGCCATACCTCCAAATAGTGTCACTTCCTGGGCCAACCATATACAAACCATTACAAGTATATTCCACACATGTGCATAGTCTACAGAGACTAGAAGAGGGTGCAGATCTCCCTGGAGCTGGAGTTATAGACAGTTGTGAACTGCCTGATGTGGGTGATGGGACCCAAACTTGGGTCCTCTAGAAGAACAGAAAGTGCTCTAAACCACCTCACTATCTCTGTAGCCCCCCACATTAATTTAATGCAAAGGAAAATTTAATTGCATTAATTTCATACAACTTTATTCAGGAAAATGTTGTACTGCAATCTAGTAATGTAGAAATGCTTGCTATAAATGTATAGTCATAATAATGCTCATATGCCTTCATAGATACAAGGCTACCAATAACCTACCTGCCACACACTCTCTATACTTTACTCATTTAACAGATGCATTTTCTTAGCATTTCATGAAAATAAGATAGTCAATATACATCGTAGTTTCAAAATTTGACACCAACCTTTTAAGTATTTGAAGAAAAAAGTTCAACCTGTGAAGCTAAACTATAGCCTTCAACCTAACATCTGGGAAAATTATACATAAAAGCCAATAGCCAAAGAAAAAAATATTTGAGATCTCTTGAAACAATAAGAGCATAATAAAATACCTGAATGGGCCGGGCAGTGGTGGCGCACGCCTTTAATCCCAGCACTTGGGAGGCAGAGGTAGGCGGATTTCAGAGTTCGAGGCCAGCCTGGTCTACAGAGTGAGTTCCAGGACAGCCAGGGCTACACAGAGAAACCCTGTCTTGAAAAACCAAAAAAAAAAAAAAACCTGAATGGTTTTCCTTGATCAGACACTAATCAACCTCCAGGAACAAAAGAAGAAGGAGGAGGAGGAGGAGGAGGAGGAAGAGGAGGAGGAGGAGGAGAAGGAGGAGGAGGAGAAAGAAGAAAGAAGAAGAAAGAAGAATCCATGTGCTCAATTTCAAAAAAAGCCTCACTTGACATCTGTCTTTCCTCTTCCCCCCAACCCCCCCACACACGGAGTCTCCTTCAGAGTTAAGGTTAATCAAATACCAGCCCTGGGTTAGGTAATTTCTCACCCCTTAATATTGGAAACAACTTGTATAGGGGGAAGTCTATTTTGGCTCTTGGTTTCAGGAGTTTCAATTCAGTCATCTAGTTCCACTGTGTGGGGCTTGTGGAGAGACAGCATCATGGTGGAGGGTGGGGTGGGCAGAGACGCTCACCTCATGGTAGCCAGGAAAGAAAGGAGAGGGGGAAAGGGAGAGGGAAATACGGGGTGTGTGTGTGTGTGGGGGGGGCGAGAACCAACTAGGTCTGACCTACTAATAGTCCATTCAGCTATGAACTGGTCAAGGGATTGGTCCAGAGATAAAATTAGTACCTTTATAGTTCAGTTACCTCTCAATATACATACCAGTTGAAGACCAAGCCTTCGATATGGGGACCTTTGGGGGGGCTTCAAATCTAAACAGCAATAAGTACCAAGAGATCATACACTACATGTACTTATTTTTGAACCTGGATGCCAGAAGATGCTTTGAACAAAAGCACAGATTGGAAATAGCATCATTATAATTTATTACCACATTTTTCATTTAAACTGTTGAGGGATAGGGAACATTCACAAAGGTATTTTTAAAACCTATGTATAATCTGCTTAGGCTCCTTTTTGTTTGTTTGTCTTATTTTTTTGAGATTATGATGTATGAAACTTTATACTGCATCTCATTGTGTAGCTCTAGGTAGCCTGGAACTCACAGAGTTCATTTTCCTCAACCTTCAGAATGCTGGAATTAAAGGCACAGACCACCATAAATTGTACTCTACTTGGACTCTTTAATGCTAGTGCCCCCCCCCCCCCCAGGATTAGATCCAATGTAGCTCAGGCTGGCCTTGAACTCTGCATTGCTGATGACCTGATCCTCTTACTTCTTCTTCCCAAGAACTGAAATGGCCATGTGGGCTACCAGCCTCATCTGGAATGCTATATTTTCAACCAGCATGTAAGAATGCATCTGAGTATCATGGTGTGCAATTCCAGGTCTCAGAAGTCTAAAGAAGGAAGACCACGAGTTCAACTACCTAGTGAGAGTCTCAATCATCTCCTTTATTTGATTTTTGTGTTAGTCCAGCACAGATATGAAGCGTATGTTACTAGGGCAAACTCTAAAGTGACAAACAACTAGCATGCTTCCCTCCCTTGGGGGGGGGGAACCTCCATAGGAACCTAGAAAGACAGACAGATACTTAAATAAAATTCCATTCTTGTCTTTAAAGAACTGTACAAGCTAGGAAGGTGTGTGTGTGTGTGTGTGTGTGTGTGTGTGTATGACAAAATGCCTATGGCACATGACACACATTCATTTATGGGCTGGTTCCGTCTCACCAAAATTTCATGCAAAAATAGAAAGGTGAGAAAATAGGAATGGATAAAAGGAGGGCATCTGGGCCATTAGGCCTCCCTAGGACAGAGAGACGAAGTTTAAGGTCTGCTGACATACCGATTATTCTCCGTGAGTTCTTTACCGAATGAGCTCATGAAGTTGTTTTACAAAAACCCTAAGCATCATTAGCAAAAGCTGGCTTAGCAGCAAGAGGTGTGCTCTCAGAACGCACCGCCACTAGGGTGCAGCAAAGGCTCTTCCTTGGGGCATGAGCTAGTTCAGGATTCCAAAGTTCAAGGTGAGCCAATTCTGCTTTCTTTCTTTCTTTTTTTTTTTCTAAGTTTTTTATTTACATTCCAAATAATTTCCCCTTTCCCGTTTCCTCCTTCCCCGAAAGTCCCATAAGCCCCCTTCCCTCCCTCTTTTCCCCATTCAACCCCCTCTCGCTTCTCTGTCCTGGCATTCCCCTACATCCAGTCTTTCCAGGACCAGGGGTCTCTCCTTCCATCTTCTTGGAAATCTATTGATATTCAAATTGTGTCTAGGGTATTCCGAGATTCTGGGTTAATATCCCCTTATCAGTGACTGCATACCATGTGTGTTCTTTTGTGTTTGGGTTACTAAGGATGATATTTTCAAGTTCTGACCATTTGCCTAGGAATTTCGTGAGTTCATTGTTTTTAATTGCAGAGTAGTATTCCATTGTGTAAATATACCGCATCTTCTGAATCCATTCCTCCATTGAGGGACATCTGGGTTCTTTCCAGCTTCTGGCTATTATAAATAAGGCTGCTATGAACATAGTGGAGCATGTGTCCTTATTGCATGCAGGTAAAGTCTCTGGGTATATGCCCAGGAGTGGTATAGCCGGATCCTCCGGGAGTGTCATGCCCAGTTTTCTGAGGAACCGCCAGACTGCTTTCCAGAGTGGTTGTATCAGCTTGCAATCCCACCAGCAGTGGAGGAGTGTTCCTCTTTCTCCACATCCTGCCAACAACTGCTGTCTCCTGTGTTTTTGATCTTAGCCATTCTGACTGGTGTGAGATGGAATCTCAGGCTTGTTTTGATTTGCATTTCCCTAATGACTAAGAATAGAAAGGAAACTAGGGAAGAACCTTGAACATATGGGCACAGGGGAGAATTTCCTCAATAGAACTCCAATAGCTTATGCTCTAAGATCAAGAATTGACAAATGGGACCTCATAAAATTACAAAGTTTTTGCAAGGCAAAAGACACTGTCAAAAAGACAAAGCGGCAACCAACTAACTGGGAAATGATCTTTACCAACCCTACATCCGACAGAGGGCTAATATCCAATATATACAAAGAACTCAAAGAGTTAAACTCCAGAGAGGCAAGTAACCCTATTTAAAAATGGGGTACAGAGCTAAACAAAGAGTTCTCACCTGAAGAATATCTAATGGCTGAGAAACACCAATTCTGCTCTCAATGGACCGCTCTCTCACTACAAACGCAGGAGGGGCATCTTCTCCTAGCTTGCTTTTCATATGCTGAAATAGAGTCCAGATGAAGCTCCAGGTAACTGGTGCTGAGCCCCTTAGGACTGATCCCATCCTTCTGGTGCTAAGGTGTGTGTTTGGATAATTAGGAACAGAGAGCTAATGGTGATGAGACACCAGCTCAGACTTTCAGCTATAAAGAAATACCTATTGACATCTTAAATTTTAATATGTAACATTGATTTTATAGCTTTTTATTTAATGTTGAGTTTTTTTTTTTGGAGAGGTTGGGAAAAGGCGCAATAAAACACACTAATTTTAAATTGCATCTAATTTTAGAAAATTAAAATACAAAAAACATGTTTCAAAAATTTAATAAAATAGTGTATATAAATAACTCAAATAGCCATTCTCTCTCTCTCTCTCTCTCTCTCTCTCTCTCTCTCTCTCTCGATGTGTGTGTGTGTGTGTGTGTGTCAGACAGTCTTTTAGAGAATGTAGAACTGTAGACAGAGAGTCTACGTGCTTACACATTTGATCTTGTGTCTTCCCAACTATTCCTCTTCTTTGCCCACTTTAGGCCAGACAACGCTCAGTTGAAACTTCGGAGAAAAGTTTACCAGATAGTGTCTAACACATTAGCAAAGCTAGAAGAGCATTTTTTCAAAAGCTTTAGAATCTTTTCTTTTTAATTAAAAAGAGGGCCAAGTTCAATTTTAGGTGAAATAGTAGTGGTGATTAGGAGAAGGGGCCTTGGACCATCTCTCAGCAATACAGTGAGGTGATGCTTTACACCACTCTCACAATGAATCAGCGCTTTCTTGCCTTGTGTATATTTCCACATGCCAATGATGATGAAGCAATTTTCAACAGGGGCAGTATGACTGCTGGGACCAGCATTTTTGAAAGGCTGAGAAATGGTGGGCTAATATTAAACTGAAGGAAATGGATTAGATCTAAAAGGTTTATTCATTCAACAAGCATTTAGGACATCTACTACGTATCTTACATTAGATTGCTTCTGAGAACAGTAAGATAAGGGAGATAGAGTTCAGGCAGAAACAAGGTAGAGCAAGTAAGGAAACCCTTTC
The DNA here is from genome assembly GCA_036184795.1 of Tokudaia tokunoshimensis. Lineage (NCBI taxonomy): Eukaryota > Metazoa > Chordata > Mammalia > Rodentia > Muridae > Tokudaia > Tokudaia tokunoshimensis. Next base: position 74,347,875 of record BTHU01000016.1, on the reverse strand, counting down.
CCAAAATATCTGTTAAGACAGAGTCAACATTATGCAAAGTGGATGTCAGTTGCTTGCCAAAAGAGTTTTTCTTCTGGCTTCCTTATACAGACACACTGTGGTGAGACACTTTCTCTTTCTTTCTTTCTTTCTTTCTTTCTTTCTTTCTTTCTTTCTTTCTTTCTTTCTTTCTTTCTTTCTTTCTTAACAAATATTGCATTACTGGTTTACTTGATAGCTATGGAACTATTATTCAGAAAACCATGGAAATCGACAAAACTGGGTCCCAAACAGTGCCAAGTGCTGGACACTGTGTATTACCTGTTGTCTGTGTAGTTCCACCTCACATTAACACAGTCAGTGTAAGCAGTAATGTACTGCAGAAGTGATGAGGCAGCTTGGGACCGAGTTTACTCTTCCTCTCTCTTGGATCAGTAGCTCAGGAAGTGCCAGATACAACTGTGTGAACAGAACTACAGGGCAGTCCCAGTGCCTGGAAATTGGTTTCCAGGCAACAGCCACAAAGGCAAGCTTAGAAACAGACTTCATTCTTATTCAGTTCATTAGAAGAGGGCATAGTAGATTTGTTTTTTTCTATTTGTGATCTCTTTTTGCCTGAAAAGTTCTTACCTAACCCTGTGTATATAGTTATATAAAATAACTATACATGGTCAACATTTACTATGATCAATCAATTAAAACAATTCTTTGGTATCTGAGTAATTTGTTGAAGGTAAAAGAAAGTTTACTAATCAGAAGAATTCATCTGTTTGTTTTTTTATATAAAAAATGAAACCTTGTCTGAATATTTGATAGAGCAAAATATGTAAAGAACAAGGCAAAAAAGAAAATCCTTCCCAAAGATTATTTATAAGCTAAGGACAAGTCCAACATTATACATCTTAAATGTCCTTCAGATTTGATCAATAGTTTGGTTTTATAGTTGCTATGGCTGAGAATTTTGTTTTACATAAAAGCATAGCACAAAATGTCAGAAGTGTGTTTCAGGTCATTTGAGGAAATCAATGAATTTCTACTCCAATCCCTAGCTGAAATTAAAATTTTAAACAAGATTCATAGCAGTTTTAGAAAAGGAACTATTCTAGTACAACACAATCCAAAGACAGACGAATTCGATTTGAGGACTGACGGCAGGAAGCCTTTGTTTCCTGTAATTAAGCCACCATGTTTCTACAGGAGGAGAAAGCTGCATGTGTACAGTAGATCGCTGTAACTAAGACCATCCAATAGTCTTGACTCTGAGCCCACGTGCTCTGTGTGGCATCTGTTAGCATTGCACGGCATAACGGCATGCACAGTGCAAAGCACACGTTATGTATTCAGAATGTAGGCTGGGCTGAAGTTGTATGTTGCAACACAGGACAGCAACACCAGAAATGCCTTAGTTTCATTACATATTTGATCCCGAGCTAATTTTTGGTGTTGCATGCCCAGAAAACTTTTAGTACTGCCAAAGTTTCCACGCCCCTAAATAGTAGGTTATACAACTCATACTGGGCTTTGAGCCATGGCCTAATAAGCTGTCTTTTAGGTGACCACAGTCTTTGTTGACAGTTCTCACTACAACCTCAAGAAGTACCTTGAACCAGGTCCTTAGGTAAGCTTCTCCTAGACTTGGGACTCATAAAAACTCTGAGGTAAAAAACATCTGCTGTTTAAGCTTCTAAGTTTGGAAGTACTTTGTTATACAGCTGGTACAGGTTTGAAATGATGTCAGGCTGGGAACATATAGATGTGGCAGGGTCCAGAGGCATTCTTACAATTATGTATGGCTTATTGACAATCAACAGAACTGACTCTGACCTAAACAGTTTTTGTTTAATTCACAACATATGTTGAATGTAAGTCTAACCTGGTAGTGGGGTGGAGGAAGAGACCCCTTATTTTCTGTTCTTAACTACTAGCCTATTTCCATTTTTCTAATTTAAAAAAAAAATCTTCCTATTTTTTTTTAAAATACTATTGGTGAACTTAATATTAACTAAGGGCATAATGTCTTAACTTTATTTAATTACACACGTGAGAGCTTTCCGGCAATAAATTATGCAGGTAATAACCTAGTAAAAGATAACAGTTTAAGAATGCTTCATTTTTTATTTATCTTTCCCCTTACACATGCGTGTAATTATGTTTGAGTAATTCATAGATAAACATAAGAAGAATTATTCATACTTCAAACAGCTATGTTTTCTTTTCAGTACTGGTAAAAAAAAAAGATGCATATTACGGCCAGTATCTCTTTTAAAACTTGAAGCAGCATTTTTCTATGTAGCTCGAGCAAACCTTGAACCTACAATCTTTCTGCCCAGTTCTCCAAGTACAGGAATTCTACCATGCCCTGCTAAACCATATGTGTGATTGCATATAGAAATCCAGTTTTGTGTGGCATCTTTCTAGAAAGATTTACAATGAGTCATTTAGGCTGGTGCTGCTGGTTTACTGAATGACTTACTATAAAGACTAATTTTGTCAATCCTGAGAAATAATAAAATGTGTAGAAACCTATAGAGGCAGATGCTACAAAGTTGAAAGGATGGCTTAACCTGGGGTCTAAAGTGTAATGGTGATTTTTGCAGGGTGCTCGTGAAGCTGATGTGGTGTGTTTGTGTGACAGAGAGGTGGGATGAGAGAAATTTGGCAGACCATTATTGATCCCTAACACATTATTTCTAACCCTCAAGAATATTTACCCAATTAACCCAATATTTACCCACATGCTCAGGTCAAACTCCTTGAAGTTCCCCTTCCCTTCTTTCTCTCAAAACTTAATATCACACACTTAATATGTCAACAAATCCTACCAATAAAAAATGAAAATAACAAATAAAAAGCGATGATAAAAACAAAATTTAAAACGTGCATAGAATCCAACTTCTGTATTACCACTAACCAGGCCTGAGTCCTTCTCCTTTCTCTTGCATGTTTTTTCCTGTTCTATAGGACCCTCTCTTTCTCTTCCTGCCTTCTGCAGTCTACAGAACAGCCAGGATGTGATCCTTCAAAAAGTGTATTTACTCAAAATACACCTCCACTCTGAGTTCCAAAGGGAACTGAAGTGGGATCTCCTGCAAGGGCAGTCAGTGCTTTTAACAATGGAGCCATCTCTCCAGCCCCAGGATTTCTATTTCTCATGGACACCTATGCACACTATGGGATGGGGTGTGCTGTGCAGTTCATGTTAAGTGCTCGGTGATCAGGTTAGGGTAGTTAGCACATCTATCATCACAGACATTGACTATTTCTTTGTGTGGGGAACACTGACAGTCCTTTCTAAGATCAATCTTGAACTGCTCAACTTATGGTCAACTGTAGTTATTTTACGGCACTGGAACTCTGGGATCTTTTGCTCTTACTTAACTACACCCCTGATGGACTAGACTTTCTGATCCAGTCAAGAATCCGCTCAGGTAAATAGAGTGATACTCAACTCGCAGAGCTGGATTTCTGAGTGCTATTGGTGGTGGTAGTCAGGAGACAGACCAGTTAATGGGAGAAGTTCTCCCATACATAAACAGTCTTCAGCCATCTTTGTTTCTGCCTGGGGTTGTCAGTGGGAGACCTGCCAATGGCTTTTCATCTATCACTTTATAATCAGCTATAGCTTTTGCAATCATGATATCTTTTGAAGAAGGAAAAAGATTGGAATTAAGCTTATATATGAGCTTAAATGGGAACACCATGCTGGTGGGAGACCCAAGGTAGGACACATCTCTAGATACCACTCTTCCTGTGGCAGCTCTTGCTTTCCTCTGGGTCAATCAATGGATAATTCTCAGGGGCTTTCCTCTGGGTCAATCAATGGATAATTCTCAGGGGCTTTCCTCAGGGTCAATCAATGGATAATTCTCAGGGGCTAACAGGCAACATCTACTGAAGTTGTTTCTGCTGAGTGGCCCTGCATTCGTCTTTTCTGTTGGGGTTTGGACTTCCTGGATCTGACTGAAGACAAAAGGATCAGCAAGTATATGATGGGCAGTGTGCTGTGTGCGGCTACACAAGATGTCTTTTATAGCCATATGAAGGGATGTTCCTGACAGATGCCCTGTTCTATGGGAACCAGGGAAACATCCTGGTTTGGGGGGGGGGTAAGTGACTCTTTTGCATCATAACCTTATGGAACTCATGAGGAATGAGCTCAGCTACCATACTCGGAGTTATTGGCCATAATCACTATGGGAATGGGAAGTGGAAAACTTGGCAAATGATTTTTTTCACTATTCCTATCGTTTTTCTAGAGAAAAAAAAATACTGAAGTTAGGCCTGGAAAGAATCTTCTTATGATGCAAACTATGGAAATATGTAACAAGTGTGACCTCAGACAATAAAATTGTCAGAATATTACCAAAGGGGGGGGTGTAATAAATGGAAGGAATAAGAGAATTTGGCTTCATGAATCAGACAGGAGTGTGGGCTGAGACTGAAAAAACTGTGTGGTATGTGGGCAAAGTCTCTTTTTGTCTGAATGTGTAAGAGTTTCAAATATGTAAGATGGTTTAAAAACTATCTCCAGATGGGGCATTACCCAAACCAAATTAAGCCAAACACACACAAAAGCACCTACAACATCCACACAAAAATTCCCAAACGTCCTTGAAAATAGACTTTGATAAATAAATGTTAGAAAACTTACTGCTTTATGTATGGAATTCTGACGGATGTAGTTTTGGAAATAATGAACATGATTCTAGGAGATGGAAAATCTGAATCCAAGAAAGGATTTGTGTCTCATTTCTTTCTCATATAAAGATACCAGGGGATATGGAGATTGGGCAGAGGAAAGAGGAGAGGAGAGGAGGACAGGGCAGGGGAGAGGAGGGGAGGGGAGGGAGAGGACAGGTGGGGCTGTAGGCCCTAAACCTATAGAAAAGAAATAAGGACCTCAGTGGCTTTAGCACCCTTTAATGGTTTTGATGGCTGGGAATCCCACAGAGCCTGCAATAAAGTGAATTACGACCCCTTTCATAGAAGCCACATATCAGATGTCCTGCACATCTGATATTTACATTCTGATTCATTATAGTAGCAAAATTACAGTTAAGAAGTAGCAGCGAAATAATTTTATGTCTGGGGGGTGTGTCACCAGAACATAAGGACCTGCATTAGCGAGTCGCAGCCTTAGAAAGGTTGAGAACTGCTGATGGAGTAATGAGTAGAAGCCTGAGACTGTGCCAGTTTCAGATAAGACTCCAATTTATAATAACTGATGGATAGAGGAAAAAACTTTTTTTATACAAAAGAAGGTACATTTAAATATTTTGGATGATGGGTTATTAAAACTAAAGCTTTTTATGACATGTCACAATGAACATTATTATCTTTCATTAGTTTAAAAAATCCAAAAGAGCATTCATTACCTATAGTTAGTGCTACAGAGGCATACTTCCGTAGGCCTCGGACCATATCAACCCATGGGCCTTTGGGGTGTTCAATGATGGTCATGGGCTGATGGATTTGTGCTACTAATCTAGATTTCCATTAGTCTTCTGTGACTAATGACACAGCATGAATCTATAAGATTAGACTGATCCTCAGAGAATCAGAGGCGAGGTCTTGGCCTTACACAGCAGCTTACAAACTGAATTAATTGATCACCACAATGATTTGTATAGCTACCACTTATAACACACTCCAAGATTAAATCTTAACAATATATTTCTGGCAAATATAACATTTTGGCTTATCTGAAATTAAAAAAGAAACAGAAGGTGTCTGAAGACAGCGACAATGTACTCACATATATAAAATAAATAAATCTTTTTTAAAAAAAGGGCTAGAGAGATGGCTTAGCAGTTAAGAGCACTGACTGTTCTTCCAGTGGTCCTGAGTTCAATTCCAGGCAACCACATGGTGGCTCACAACCATCTGTAATGGAATCTGATGCCCTCTTCTGGGGTGTCTGAAGAGAGCAATGGTGTACTTCTATACATAAAATAAATAAATCTTTTTAAAAAAGAAAAAAACAGAAGACTAAACAAAAGAGCACATCATACTTCCAGGAGTGAGGGCTGCATCCTTCACAGTCTCTGAAAGGAAATGTTTGCAACTATCACTCCTGGTACTGGTTTTGTGCCAACTTGACACAAGCTGCAGTTATCAGAAAAGGAGCTTCGGGTGAGGAAGTGCCTCCATGAGATCCTCAGTTAGTGATCAAGGGGGGAGGGCCCCTTGTGGGTGGTGCCATCCCTGGGCTGGTAGTCTTGGGTTCTATAAGAAAGCAAGCTGAGCAAGACAGGGGAAGCAAGCCAGTAAGAAACATCCCTCCATGGCCTCTGCATCAGGTCCTGCTTCCTGACCTGCTTGAGTTCCAGTCCTGACTTCCTTTGGTGATGAACAGCAGTGTGGAAAGTGTAAGCTGAATAAACCCTTTCCTCCCCAATTTGCTTCTTGGTCATGATGTTTGTACAGGAATAGAAACCTTGACTAAGACACTCCTTTTTTTTTAAGACTCTTTTCTATGATTTTATTTTTATTTTATGTATGTGCGTACTCTGTTGCTGTTGCTCTGTTGCTGTCTTCAGACACACCAGAAGAGGGCATCGGATCCCTTTACAGATGGTTGTGAGCCACCATGTGGTTGCTGGGATTTGAACTCAGGACCTCTGGAAGAGCAGCCAGTACTCTTAAGCGCTGAGCCATCTCTCCAGCCCTAAGACACTCCTTTTTAAAGTACACGTAGAACGCCCATGTGTTGTCTTACTAGGATTTTCATTGTTTCCACAGCACTGTTCATCAACCACGGAAGTCAGGACAGGAACTCAAGCAGGGCAGAAACCTGGAGGCAGGAGGTGATGCAGGGCCATGGAGGGATGCTGCTTACTGGCTTGTCCCCATGCTTGCTCAGGGTCCTTTCTTACAGAACCCAGGACCATCTGCCTAGGAGTGACACTACCCACAGTGGTCTGGGGCCTCCCTTTGTCAATCATAAATTAAGCAAATGCCCTACAGCCAGATACTATGGAGGCATTTCCTCAATTGAGACTCCCTCCTCTCAGATGACTCTAGCTTGTGTCAAGTTGACATAAAACGAGCCAGGACATGCACTCACTGAAGTTATTACTATCAGCTGCATATTCAGACATGCTGTGATAAATTTACGAAGCTTCTTTGCTGTAGTAGTCACATTTTAAACTATAATGTGAAGTTTGCTTCTGTTTCCAAACTTTAAATACAATTCTGGAGATGTAGATTTTTTTCCATTTTCCTTTGTCCTTTCCTATCTCTAGTCAACCAGAGACAAAATTGCAAGTGTTATGTCTTTAGATACGATTGTCTACAAATTATTGCAGCTACAAATGCATTATTTTGATATATATATATATAACTTGCATACAAGCTAATACTGTGGATCAGGCTTTTATTTAATCAGAAGGTTAGCAGAGCCAACATAGATGAGAATATCAGACTGACATATATGGTAAATAAAACCATAAATAAAATTAGATTGCTAAACCATATACAAATCTGGTGAGTGCCTCTACGCAGCAATAGACCCAGACTTGCACAGCTAGCTCCTCTTCCTATCAGGGATGACTTGTAGTCACTAGTCTTCACAAGTTAAACAGCTAACTTTACAGGCGCCAGTGACAGTCACTAGTACATCGTCGTACTACAGATGGACCCGAAGTAGACTTATTTACAAATAGTGAAACATAACAGAATCGGAGCCAAGGAGATGGCTTGCTCAGTCAGGTGCTAGGAGGATCTATTTGGATCCCCACTTACAGGAGAGGTGGGCATGGCAGTGTGAGCCTGCTGTTCTAGAGCTGGTGGAACAAGAAAGGTTATTCCTCTGAGCACACTGAACAGACATGTCTAGATGAAATTGTGAGCTCCAGGTTCAGTGAGAGACCCTGTTTCAAAATTTAAGGTGGACAGCAATAGAGGAAGAGACCCTGTACACACACACACACACATACACACACAGATCATATTTGTGCCTCTTCTATGTTTTCTCACAGTTTTTAAAATACGGATTATAAGATGTGGGCATGGTAACATCCAGAGGAAATGACACTTCCAGGTGCTCTAACATGTCCAGGATCATAGGATCAGAGGTGAGGAGGACATAACATCTATCCCTACACCACTGGTCATAACTGGGACCAGCAGGATCCAGGGACGCAGGAACCCTGCCCACCCAGTGGCACGGGTGCCTTCCAGTCTGGGCTGGTTTACTTGGGCACGAACTCTGCAGCCAGTCCCTTAACACCCAGAGGAAGCTCCACTCTTAGGCGCTCTAACACACCCAGCATCCCAGGAGCATTGGTTACATCAGGATCTCAGGCCCCAGAGGCAGCTTGATGCTCAGTAGCTCAGACACACCTAGGATCTCAGGATCACAGGATCCTGGAATCACAGGACCACAGAGACAGCTGGACTCTGAGGAATTCTGACACAACCAGGATCACAGGAAGGACAGACTCCAGTCAGATATAGCTAGGGCAGGTAGCACTAGAGATAACCAGATGGCGGGAAGCAAGCATAAAAACATAAGCAACAGAAACCAAGGATACTTGGCATCATCAAAATCCAATTCTCCCACCATAGCAAGTCCTGGATACACCATCACACTGGAAAAGCAAGATTCGGATCTAAAATAACTTCTCATGAGGATGATCGAGGACCTTAACAAGGACATAAATAACTCCCTTAAAGAAATACAGCAGCCCCCATGGCTCCAGCTGCATATGTAGCAGAGGACAGCCTTGTTGGACATCAAAGGGAGGAGAGGTCCTTGGTCCTGAGAAGGCTTGATGCCCCAGTATAGAGTAATGCCATGACAGGGAATCGGGAGTGGGTGGGTTGGTGAGCAGAGGGAAGAGGGGATGAGATAGGGGATTTTTTGAGGGGAAACCTGGAAGGGGGATAACATTTGAAATGTAAATAAAGAAAACATATGCTGGGCGGGCAGTGGTGGCGCATGCCTTTAATCCCAGCACTTGGGAGGCAGAGGCAGGTGGATCTCTGAGTTCAAGGTCAGCCTGGTCTACAGAGTGAGTTCCAGGATAGTCAGGGCTACACAGAGAAACCCTGTCTCGAAAAACCAAAAAAAAAAAAAAAAAAAAAAAAAAAAAACAGGAAAACACAGGTAAACAGCTAGAAGCCCTTAAAGAGGAAACACAAAAATCCCTTAAAGAATTACAGGAAAACACAATCAAACAGGTGAAGGAAATGAACAAAACCATCCAAGATCTAAAAATGGAAATAGAAACAATAAAGAAATCACAAAGGGAGACAACCATGGAGTTAGAAAACCTAGGAAAGAAATCAGGAGTCATAGATGCAAGCATCAACAACAGAATACAAGATAGAAGAGAGACTCTCAGGTGCAGAAGATACCATAGAAAACACTGACACAAAAGTCAAAAAAAAAAAATGGAAAAGCCAAAATCTCCTAATCCAAAACATCCAGGAAATACAGGACACAATAAGAAGACCAAACCTTAGGATAACAGGTGTAGAAGAGAGTGAAGATTCCCAACTTAAAGGGCCAGTAAATATATTCAACAAAATTATAAAATAAAACTTCCCTAACCTAAAGAAAGAGATACCCATGATCATATAAGAAGCCTAAAGAACTCCAGAACAGAAATTCCTCTAGTCACATAATAATCAAAACACCAAATGCATTAAACAAAGAAAGAATATTAAAAGCAGTAAGGAAAAAAGTGTAAATAACTTATAAAGGCAGACCTATCAGAATTACACCAGACTTCTCACCAGAAACTATGAAGGCTAGAAGATCTTGGGCAGATGTCATACAGACCCTAAGAGAACATAAATGCCAGCCCAGGATAACTCTCAATTACCATAGAGGGAGAAAACAAGATATTCCATGACAAAATCAAATTTACACAACATCTTTCCACAAATCCAGCTCTACAAAGGATATTAGATGGAAAACGCCAACACGAGGGAAACTATACCCTAGAAAAAGCAAGAAGGTAATCTTTCTTCTTTTTTTTTTTTTTTTGGTTTTTTTTCGAGACAGGGTTTCTCTGCATAGTCTTGGCTGTCCTGGAACTTGCTCTGTAGACCAGGCTGGCCTGGAACTCAGAAGTCCGCCTGCCACTGCCTCCCAAGTGCTGGGATTAAAGGCGTGTGCCACCACTGCCGGGCAAGAAGGTAATCTTTCAACAAACCCAAAAGAAGATAGCCACACAAACATAATTCCACCTCTAACAACAAAAATAACAGAAGTAACAATCACTTTTCCTTAATATCTCTTAACATCAATGGACTCGATTCCCTAAAAAAAGACATAGACAAACAGACTGGATAAGCAAACAGGACCCAGCATTTTGCTGCATATAGGAAACATACCTCATTGACAAAGATAGTCACTACCTCAGAGTAAAAGGTTGGAAAACAATTTTCTAAGCAAATGATCCCAAGAAACAAGCTGGAGTAGCCATTCTAATATCGAATAAAATTGACTTTCAACCAAAAGTTATCAAAAAAGATAAGGAAGGACACTTCATACTGGTCAAAGAAAAAATCTACCAAGATGAACTCTCAATTCTGAACATCTATGCTCCAAATGCAAGGGCACCCAAATCCATAAAAGTAACTTTACTAAAATGTGGGCATTTAGTAATATGAAATAGAAACTAGTGTTAGTCTTGTCAAGCTTTTACAAATGTTTACATGCTATCACAGTTCTCTCTCTCTCTCTCTCTCTCACACACACACACACACACACACGTATGTGTGTGTTTTGCAGGATATTTGATCACAGTGTGAACCCCAAGATTGTATTATTTACTGAAAATGCGCACTTCTAGTTGTGGAGTGGCTCAGCCTTAGCACACACCTTTAATCCCTCTGGCTGGAATATAGACACACCCTTAGTACACACCTTTAATCCCAAACAATGAAGGTAAAGTTAGTTTGTAGAAGGAAGCACCCTGGGCTTATGGGACTTTTGGGGAGGGAGGAAACGGGAAAGGGGAAATGATTTTGAATGTAAATAAAAATATAAAAAATAAAAAAATTAAAAAAATTAAAAAAATAAAAAAAGAAGGAAGCACCCTTGTTTGAAAGTGATGTCTGACTGAGTGGCCGACAAAGTGCTGAATTGGATCAAGATTTGACAGAATAGGACACGCCCAACTCTCATGAGAAGAGAGGAGAGGAAAGCTACTTTAGGGAGCAGCACTGAGAGAAAAAAAAAGAGAAAGGAAGAGAAGGAGGTGGTTTGGAGGAACAGTAGCAGAAAGCAGGGGCAGAGAGAAGGAGGAGGCAGTTTACCAGGAGAGTTGTACAGAGACAGGTCTCAGAGAGAAAACAGACAGACAAGCCAGAGAATGAGAATGAGCCAGAAGATTAGAATGGATTGCCAGAGTTAGTGTGATTCCAAGCAGAACAATTCAGGAGAGGCCAAGAGAGAGAAACCAGGTAGAATCAGCTTGGAGAGGAGTTTGAGCCAGAACAGCTGAGTTGACCAGTCAGTCAGAGATCAGAAAGGACTAGAAAGGGCTGAGTTTATTCAGCAGTAAGTCTCAGAGGCTAAAAACATTCTAGGCCTAAATAAGATTGTACAGAGGCTAGAAGCTTCCAGGACTAGGCCTAAGTTAGCAGATGGAGGAGGTAAGCTTTGGAGATGACAATTGCTTCAGGAGAATAAGAGTTACTTTTACATGCACATGTGTGTATCTGCATGTTACGGTGTGCACCTTTCATGTTTGGGTTCCAGTTATATCTCCATCATTTAATTCCTTGCTTTAACTGTTCTCACTCTGCAAATGTGTTTGACTCACTTATAATTTTGGCAGTTAATAGAATAACAATGTAGAGGAAAATGTTGACAATATGTTCCAACACCATTCCCACCACCTGTAGGAAGATGCCCCGAGGAACAGAACTTTGTGAAGGGTTCCTTTGTGGACTCGGCTCAGCTTCCTCTCATTCTTTTTTTTTAATTTTCATTCCCAATTATTTCCCCTTTTCTGGTTTCCTCCTCCCCCAAAGTCCCATAAGCCCTCTTCCCTCCCCCTGTTCCCATTAAATCCCCTCCTGCTTCTCTGTCCTGGCGTTCCCCTACACTGCTACATCCAGTCTTTCCAGGACCAGGGGTGGCCCGCACCGGGTACTGAGAGTATCGGGCGTAGGCCTGGGGGATTAACAGAAAACACAGACTCGGGTCATTCTGGTGAGGAGAATGCCAAAGCTTTACTGAGGAACCAGCAATATATACTAGAGGCCGGTGAAAAACAACAGGGAAAAACAATCATAGTCGTAGGTCAGGCACCTGGCACGTCCCTACCACACCGGGCGGGAAGACAGAAATCAAGCTAAGCCGCAGGATGCTCTGCTCTCAGGAATCCTGTGCGAACAGCTCAGCTGGGGGCGTTGAGCTAAGCTCACGATGCCCAACAGGGTCTCTCCTTCCTTCTTGGAAATCAATATGTGAATTGTGTCTTGGGTATTCCAAGATTCTGGGTTAATATCCCCTTATCAGTGACTGCACACCATATGTGTTCTTTTGTGATTGGGTTACCTCGCTAAGGATGATATTTTCCAGTTCTGACCATTTGCCTAAGAATTTCGTGAATTCATTGTTTTTAATTGCAGAGTAGTAGTCCATTGTGTAACTATATCACATCTTCTGAATCCATTCCTCCGTTAGGGACATCTGGGTTCTTTCCAACTTCTGGCTATTATAAATAAGGCTGCTATGAACATAGTGGAGCATGTGTCCTGCTTCCATTCACACCCACCCTGAATGAACTTGTAATTGTCTTCTACGGAAATGACTTCCTTGTTCAGAGGGAGTGCTAGATCATTTTCCATTGTTCGATCCCTACTCCCAGTAATCCCTGTCATAGCATTTCTGAAACTCTGAGTTACCCATGTTTGTTCATTTTTTCTGGGGTGCAACAACATGATACCATGTGTTGAACACTCAACTCATAAAATGAATCTCTTAATTCCATTTCTCACCCCTAATCCATTTAAAAAAAAACCAAAACCAAACCTCCAACAGCAAAAGGCAATATGTTTTCCAAAGGGGAGAAGAAGATAAACTGCTACCTAAATATAGCATATTTTCTGGGTTCCTGCTCTTATGTGTGTAGCATATTTATTACAATATGTTTTTACATGTGTAAATAATAAGTACTTAATGTAATTGTTTCCCTTCTGTTATTCTAAATTATGATTCACTCAAATATTCTTGAGCTATCTGCCCTTTCCTAAAGCCCTATGATGTTGAAGGAATCAAGCAAATTTTGAAATAATAACACTTCTGAGAGCAAATGGAGAGAATTCTATTTCACTTGCTTTATGCAGAAGAAAGACTCATGGAAGATTTTGTTTTCCTTATTCTCCAGTGTCAGCTCTTCCCCACCCCCAACCCCCTAAATCATGAGCAGAATTCTTCTAGTTAAGCATACTGTGTTTGGTGAGAATTTGGTAAGATAATTAATGGTAGTGAATTTCAAGTTGAATTGTGGACACCAGAAACATGTACCAGAATCTTAATCCCTGGGATTATGGAGGTGACTTTATAAGGACATACAGGGTAAATGTGATTAAGTTACAATGAAGTGCTATGGAATTAGGGTGGACCCTGCTCGAACGTGAGCGGTGTCCTTATATAGGAAGAGAGGAAGAAACACAAGCTCACCCATAACTACAAGGATGCATATGCATGTGTGGGTGCAAGGAAGTGTGTGACACACAGGTGGCTGGGTGAACATGGAGGCAGAGAATGGAATTAAGCCACCACCAAGCTAAGAATACCTGGGAGCACAAGGTAGAAGGGACAAGAAAAGCTTGATCCTCCCTCAGATACCTGGGAAGAAGCACACCCCTAATAGCTCCTTGATTTTCAACTTCTGGCCTCCAGCACTGTGAAGAAATAAAAGTCTGTTGTGTCAAGCTACCCAGCTGGTAATATACTGTTACAACATCGCCATTGTCCTCTTAGGTACCATTAATGACAGCTATCACAGGACATTGGTTGTGTCATTTGATTGACTGACTTGTGCATTCCACTAGAATGTACTTTCTGGAGTACAGATTCCCTGGTGTAAAATCTAGATCAAAGTTCAAGGCATGTGACCCAGGGAACCCAGGGAGCGTTGTGTGACCACCACCTGATACTTCTACAATTTTCTCAAACACTGTAATAGCCCTAAACACTAGGTAGTAATATCCCCACTTAAGGGCAGAGCCTTGGGAAATACAGAGAAGTTTGCCCTTTGTTCACACCAGTACAATTAGACTTAAAAAATTATGTTTAGCTTTGAATTTTAAAATAGGCTCAAATTTATAGAAAAATGAAAAGAGTACCTGGGGATGTAGCTTAGTGATAGAGCACTTGTCTGGTATGCACAAGGCCCTGGGTTCACTCTATAACATTTTGTTTTATATAGATTATATTTTCATTATTATATATATATATATATATTCTATCCTACTTTATATATTGCATTTAGAAACATAATATCATACACTATATTCTCTGCTACCTCAAGAGACTATGACCATATAATCAGAATTTAAAGTTGATATAGTATTATGCTGAAGTTTCATTTATAGTGTTCTACCACTGAGGTACAATCCCAGTTCCACTGTAATTTTTATTAAGAATTTTATGTGAGAATAAAAAAAGTATACAAATAAAGTATATTATTAAATAAAATATAAAAATAATATATTATATACACATATATGTATTATCCACACACACACACATATATATAGACAAGTGCACACGTAATAAGCGAATTGCCTAAGGAGTTTTGCCAAGTAGGCATACCTTCCTAACAAATGGCTCAGGAAGTAGGTCATTATCAGTGACTGTGTGCTCCCCACCCTTTGTTCCATCCCACTCACTTCCTCCTCCTCAGGAGTAATTATTACACAGATTTCTATCACCCTAAATTGCTCTTGCCTGTTCTTGAACTTTGTGTGAATGATGTTATATAGTGTGCATATTTTGTGTTTGAAATAAGGCCTGTCTGCCTTCTTTTACTCAATACTGTGTATGTGAGATCCATTGTTATGGTTGGTTGCATTTGTGATTTATTTTTGTTGTTGGTGTATAACTTCTGAGTGTGTGTGTCCACACACACGTATATGACATAGGTGGTGTTCATGGCATGTGTGCACGTCTGTGTGCTTGCTAACGGGGGCCAGGGGAGAATGCTGTCTGTCTGTCTTGGTTTATTACTCTCCAAGCAGAGGCTCTTCTTGAACCTGGAGCTGGTGCTTTTCTGCTAGGCAGCCAGCAGGCTTCAGTGAATCTCCTGTCTCTACCTCCGCAGTGCTGGAGTTTCAGGTGCAGATGGGATCACTCCTGGTTTCCTATCAGGATTCAGCGATCCAAACATAAGTCTTCAGGGTTGCTCCGCAAATTCTCACAAGCACTGGGCCATTTCTCCAGCCAGCCTCAGTACAACAATTTCCCACTTACCTATGTGACCACATACAGTTGAACATGTGCCTGGTGCTCTGTGTGGAGTTCTCCATCTTCTTGGATGTGTTTGGGGCTAATTATTTTAGTGCAAGAGTTCTTCCGTTTCATTATTAGAACATGAAGGTTGTGTGGTGTGTAAAGTCAAGTTTAGTACTTATGGTATGGCAAGACCATTTGTAAAGTGATTTTACACCATCCTCTTCAGTGCATGGGCCCTCCAAGGACTTTACAACTTCCTGAACACCTGCTACCTTGGTTCCTTTTTATTCTGAATATTCTGGTAGGTGTGTATGTGTTGCAGGAAATGCAGAATGCCCTAGGGTGCTTATGGAGATCAAAACACAGCTTCGTGGATTAAGTTCTCCTTTAAGTGGGTTTCAGAAATCCAGCCCAGGACATCAGGCTTGCAGCAAGCACCCTTACATACTGAGCCCTCTCATTGGCCCAATAGATAAGTATACTTATGGCAAATGTAGTGAGCTGATTTTAGGGTAACTAACTTCTACATATTCCCAATGTTTCAGAGGACTGTGGGGGGTAAAGGAATGTGGGCACGTTTTCTTCTTTTGTTCTTTCTGTGTGGGGATGCTTTTTGTGTACATACTTGAGAATTTGCATCAAAACTTCAGAAGCCATACATTCAAAGACCAGAGGCATTGTTTGAGTCTGCTTGGGTGGCCATAATAAAATGGCAAAGATTGGAAGCTATAGATAAAGGGAGTTTATTTTCTACACTTCTGAAGGCTAGAGTCTGACAGCAATATCCCCCATGGCTGGGTTCTGGAGAAGGCTTTCTGGCTTGCAGACCATTATCTCTGTAGAGTCTTCAGGTGGTCTTCCCACTGCATACATACATGGTGTGGGGGGGTGGAGAGAGGAACATGAAGGGAAAGGCAGAGGAAGGGGAGGGGAGAGAGACAGAGAGAGGTAGGGAGGGGGAAGAAGGGAGAGAGTAATCTTGTCTTTTTTATAAAGCCATCAATTCAAGAGGTTGAGGATCCCTCCCTTTAACTTCACCTTAATTCCTTCCCCAAAGTTCACTCTACAAATACAGTCAGATTGGGATTATGGCTTTGAAACAGGAATTTCAAGGGGACAAGATTCAGTCCATGACACATGTGAATGCATCTTAGGTTCTTATCTCTTTTCTTTTTCTGTCTCATAGTTAGTAATATGTAGTCACTGATTTTGTGCACATGGAAATAGTTTGAATTAAAGTCACTGTATCTTTAAAAGTCCAGGGTTCAGTGACTACTTCTCTAGGTTAGTTAGGGTGAAGGATGTATGAAGGGAAAGAAAGGAGAGAAAATGAATAGAGAGCCAGGCTGGGCAGAGCTGCTGTGTTAAAGGGCTCATTTCTCTGAAGATATGCAGGGAGTGTTATAGGCCTGTCTATCATGATCTATTATCTATACATTCATCTACCACTTATCATTTATCCATCCATCCATCCATCCATCCATTTATCTATCCACCCATCTGTCATCTATCCATCGATCCATCCATCCATCCATTCATCCATTTATCTATCCACCATTTGTCATCTATCCATCCATCCATCCAACCATCCATCCATTCATCCATTTATCTATCTACCCATCTGTCATCCATCCATCTATCCATCCATCCATCCATCCATCCATCCATCCATCCATCCATGTGTCATACATCCATTCATCTGTCTATCCATCTATCATCCATTAATCCATCCATCAATCTATCATCTATCTGATGCTAATTTTTCTATTCATCCATAAAGTTTCTCTTTTGCAAAGTGGTTCAAACTCTCACATTCCCATCTTTTAACACTTGCCTAGGGAATGTACTAATAATTCTAACTGAAGTACACATTCACAATACACTTTTGATTTTGTAGGGTCTAAATTAACTAACTTTTCTATGTTGTCTTACAAGCTTGATTATATCAAACATATTATGACAATCTAGAGTGTTTTAATCTTTTTCTCTTAGTTGTCCCTCAAGCTAGAAATGACACCATTTAAGTTTTGTTTGCTTGTTTGTTTGTTTTTTAAACAAAATCTCCCTATTTGTCCAGGCTGGATTTGGAGTCATGATCCTCTGCCTCTGCTTTTACAGGCTAGCACCACCATGTCTGGCTGGCAAGTGCTCTTTAAAATATAGTCTTCTGTGCCCATTTATAACCTTCTCTTGGCATGGGTCTAAGTTTAAAAATAACAATAAATTTGGATCGTGGGGTGTATAACCTGAAATACTCATCACTATATCAAAATAATTAACCACGAGTGTGAAGAGCCAAACACTGCAATACACTCCTTCATGTCTCCAATTTGTTTACAGTCTCAACCCTGTGGAGAAGCTTGTATTCTTAGCCCACTTTTTCTATTTCACAACGTTTCAGATTAGAAGTAACTAAATAACTTGTCTAAGGTCATCTAGCTAATTGAAACAGAGCCGTCCAGGATATGAATCAAGTCTGATGGACTCCTCACTTCTCCACCAAGGAGCAATTCAATAGTAGGAGAAGGCACAGGTGCACTGTGACTTCAGAACCAAGCAGCCGCTGGAGCCCATGTCCCCAATTGAACTTTACTTATATTTTGATAGTAAACAAAAGCAGGAGGTGGTTGGACATATACATATGCTATGCTTTCAGCTGTATTGATAAAAGAAACACGCGAATGCTTGCTTTATTTACTTTTCCTGGTTCTGTGATAAAATCCTATGAGAAAAGCCACTTTAGTGAGAAAGGGTTTGCTCAGGCTCACAGTCCGGGACCACATCATGCCACGGTGAGGAAATCATGGTGGCAGGATCTTGAGGTAGGTAGTCACATCACATGCAGAGTCAGGAAGCAAAGGGTGATGGGTGCTTGTGCTCAGATCCCTTTTCTTTTTCTGTTCAGTCTAGGACCCCAGCCTCTAGCATGGCACCACCCACAGTGGGTGGATCCTCCAACTACAATTAGCCTGATCAAAATCATCCTCCACAGGCATGCCAAAAGGCTTTTCTAGAAGGCAATTCTAGCTCTCGTAAAGTTGACAATTCAGATTAACTGTCACAAGACTCAGGAAAACACGGAAGCAGAATATATAACTATGAATAATTCTTATGGTAAATATGGCTAGGCTATTGATTGTCACTTACCTATGTTATTATTTCTCCAGTGAACACGTATCGCTTTTATACTCAGGAAAAGTGACCAGAGATCTTTAATGCTTCTAAGACAGAAAGTATAAAAACTTGGTTTTTGTGATAAAAAGAATTATTCCATTTAATCACTGTTATATCCATTAGCACAGTGCAAACCATTCCATTTGTGATCTGTTTCTGAGGTGCCCGGCTATCAGATGTTCACATACAAAGTCATATTCTCCCACTTGCAGAACTCTCCTTCTTTATCGTCTGTATGTTGGAGATAAAGTGGAAAGTGTGTTTCTCATTGGGAGTCTGGCATTTGAATGAGACTGGTGCTTTTCTTAGCTTAAGGAAGATAAAAGGCGTTATCAAGTAATGCTTTCTTTCACCTAGAATGTCGGTCCCATGCCAACAATTGGAATTGATTGAACTCTGGTGCTTTTTGATTTAAGACCCCAACACTGGGGATCTACTCACTCTGAATTTTACAAATCAATGGATAAACTCAAAACAAAAAGAACTATTACAGGACACCTTAATGTTTATCTGCTGGAGAGATAAACACTTGTAAACAGGCATTTTTTTGGACTGAGTTTCAATAATAACACTATGAGATCTGTACTGGATGATAAAATTTTGCCTAGAACTTTATGTAAAGGCATAACAAGCAAAGACAATGTTACTTTAAAAAAAAAAGTATCTTAAAAAACAAAACAAAAACACCCTCCCCCAAATAAAACTCTGATCTTGCTTGCATGCAGTGTACAGACATAATTTCAGACAAAACACTCATATGCCCAAAATGTTTTTTAAAAAGTGTTTTCTTATTTGTATTCTTAACAAACATTATTTCAAATATTTATACAAAAATATTTTTTTGGCTCTTTAAAGAAGATTTAATTAAAAAAAAAAACACGAAATGTATGTACCTGTGCGTATGTCTGTGTGAGCCCATGGCTCTTGTGCATACAGGTGCCCATAAAGGCCAGAAGAGGTTAGACTCCCTGAAGCTGGAGTTAAGCGTGGTTGTGAGTCATCTGACGCAGTTGTTAGGAACAGAATTCTGGTTCTATGGATGGGCAGCATGTGCTATTAACTGCCGAGACACTGAAAGGAGTACATTGGCCTGAGCCAGGCCCACTTCATGACAGGCTGCAAACTAACAGTTCAGGAGACCAGGACTGAGTTTCTACTCCCCAGAACTGGGCAAGTCAGTTACTGGAACAACCGAAGGCTTATGTAAAACGGACCCCTCCCCAGCTTGTGAAAGGACCTTTAGCCGAGCTTATGGCCAGAGGTCAAGAGCTACCCCTCCTTGGCATGAAACAAGAATAGTTAGTCTGAATCATAGCATCACCTAGAACCCCAGAGATAGAACCCACCAATCAAGATATAGATCACCTACCCCGCCCTAATGTTCCTCTTTTGGCTTTAAAACTGAATTCAGCTGGGGTCCTTCATCCTGGTGGAATTGGGATGCTGCCTGCAGGAATAGCTGCTCTTTGCTTATGCATGCCATTTGAGTCTGGGGTATCATTCTTCAGCAATTTACAGACCCTAACAACATTTCCCCAGTTTTATCTTTTGTGATTCTTGATCCATTTTTTAATTGCTGTCAATGGGATATAGCATCATGCGAAACACCTGAGTAGTTAGTGCTTAAATGCCTTGTGGAAACCTATAAGCCTATGGACCAGGCAAACAGAAAGAATATTACATACAGCCTTACGTAGTAGGAATATAAGAAATACCCTAGACACAATTTGCATATCAATAGATTTCTAAGAAGATGGAAGGAGAGACCCCTGGTCCTGGAAAGACTGGATGTAGGGGAATGCCAGGACAGAGAAACGAGAGGGGGATGAATGGAGAAAAGAGGGAGGAAAGGGGGCTTATGGGATTTTGGGGGAGGGAGGAAACGGGAAAGGGGAAATGATTTGGAATGTAAATAAAAAAAAAACTTAGAAAAAAAAAAAGAACTACCTAATGAGTTAGTGAGTTCCAAAGTTGTCAAATATGAATCTTGGCCTTCTATTTGGATGCTAGAGTTTTCTTCCTTCCTTCCTTCCTCCTTTTTTTTTTTGCTTTCTTGCTTTCTTCCTTTTGCTAGAGCTTTATTAAAAGGCGTAAAATTAGAGGCCCATTCTTAAAGGGTGATATTTTTTCACATCAATACTGTTACCTAGAGAAACATAGTTGTCACATTTCCATCAGCAGACCTAAGAGTCATCGAGATGACCTACCATCTAGCTCAACGCCATTCCAATGGGTTTTGGTGATGGGCTCGCTTTTCAATTCGTTGCAGGGCAGCACTTTTATGGAACACCGTAAAACCGAATGACTGAAGTGGCATGGGAATGAAAAGAGGATCTGGAGGAAACAACCCTTAAGAAGATTGCTTTCAATCTTTCAGTGTTTCCAAACACTGTAAATTCATCTATATTATGCCCCTTCGTGTGCACCCCCACCCTTGAAAATGGAGCCAAATGCTAGGTAAGTGCCCCACCACTGAGACTTGTTCCTGTCCCTTTCGGTATTTTTTACTTTGAGACAGGGTCACCCTGAATTGCTCAGATTGGCCTTTAACTCACTCTCAGTCCCAAGCAGGCCTTGAACTTGTGATCCTCCTGTCTCAGTTTCCAACGTAGCTGGGATTGTTGGCCTTCACCACCATGCTCAGATTTCCATGCTTATTTTTCCCTGAGCAACTACTAAATCATTCTCAAACCCACATGTTGACCCTTTTTGAAGACACCAACATGGATCTCTCCTCCTTTAAGTCCTGTGCAGCTGTTTGACCTGGGTTCAGGATCTCATTAGCGAGTGGAATGAGACTGAGTTCATTGACCTCACCTGAACCTCTCCTTGGAGAGGTCTGTATAATTACACCCATGTCAGAAAGACCTGCATGTGGTGTCCTGATGCAATCATTCTTTTGATAAACACCAAGGCGTGTGTCCCCAGAATTCCCCTGCCTTGGTTTTATGTGGTTACTCTAGAGGAAGAATGGTAGGGGATCCTGTGAAGAGAGTACCCAGCTGGCGGGAAGAAATCCCCAAGTGACTTAGGCACCTGTGGATTCGACAGTGTGGTACCCTGTGTGGCAGTGTGGCATAGTGTGAGGTGCTCACGGCCACAACAGTGATGGCTCAAACAACTGTCAGGACGTAGCTGCCCCCGTTAGCACTGGGTGGCTGTTACCTCATTCACTTTATCTTCTTTAGTCTTTTAAATATCAATCTTCGGATTCCTTCGGATTTGGAATCCATTCAGCATTTATTCAGACTTCCTTTTGAAGGCGTTTCTTCTGGGTCTTTTCTCGCTGTGGTGGGAGACACTGGCTGTCAGGCTGCACTTGACTTAGCGTGGCAGGTGCTTCAGGTGATGGACGGCTGGTGTCTCTCCAGCTGCAGCCTCTCCAGCCTCCTTCTCTAGCTCACAGATACCCTGAGGAGGACATAGCCTGTCCCTTATGCTGGGGTAGTTTGTCCTTTGTGGTACAGGAGCTTCTGGGTGTCTCTCAGCAGGCAGTGATGCTGTCTTGTCTCTAAGAGTAGACTCAACGCTACTCTTCTACAATAGTAATATTGTTATTAATTATTTGAGAATTTCATACAATGTATTCTGGTCACAGTCACTTCCCAGCTTCTCCCACATATGCCCTTTCCATTTTCTTCCCCTACCCACTCACCTTTAAGTTTACTTCTCCCTCCCACTGCAGAGTCCAGTTCCTGTTGCCCAATTGCTTTTGGGAGTGGGACCTGCCCTGGAGTGTGGCCGAGTTACCGAGGGTCACGTTATTAAAGAAAGAGATTCTTCCTCTCCCATAAGCTATCAAATACCTCCTCTACTACTGGTGGAAGTTCACTCCCCCCTCTCCACCTCTATGCTGGGATCCTGTCTGGCCTGAACTTGAGTAGGTATTGTGTATTGCTGTTACAATTGCTGTGAGTTCAAACGCACAACTGCCCTGCTGTGTCTGGAAAACACTGCTTCCTTGAAGTCACCCACAGCCTCTGGCTTTTACAATCTTTCTGTTCCCTCTGCAGTCAAGTTCTCTGAGCCTTGGAGGGGTGGGTGGAGTATGCACATCTTTTTTTTTTTTTTTTTTTTGGTTTTCGAAGACAGGGTTTCTCTTATGTAGCCCTGGCTGTCCTGGAACTCACTTTGTAGACCAGGCTGGCCTCGAACTCAGAAATCCTCCTGCCTCTGCCTCCCAAGTGCTGGGATTAAAGGTGTGCGCCACCACCGCCCGGCGAGTATGCACATCTTACTTCGGGGTGAACACATCACCGTCTCGTATTTTCTGCATATTGATTGACTGGTTGAGGGTCTTCGTGTTAATTGCTCTTTATCCCAGAGGCTATTGGAAACTTTAACATCGGGGTGTCTGACTTTGCAGGTTGCATCTTGTCCCTTGTCCCTTGTCCTGCTTATTAAGCCCCACTTGTCTTTTATAAAGGCTGGGAAGGGTTAGTGGGATATGGATGAGGTGCTGGGGAGGAGGGAAGGCAGAGAGAGCTTCTATACCTAGATCGCTTGAGCCTGGACTGGCCACTATGTTTCTGTGGAGTGGAAGAGGAGCAGGGCTGAAAGGAAATGAATTTGCTTCCATCTTTTGCCCATTGGCTATCCTTTGTGAACCAGAGAACTGTCATGGGCCAGGGAGAGAGTCATGGTCTAAACTGGGACTGGCTCACTCCATAATACAATTGGCCAGAAAAGAACCTGGTGACTAGAAGGTGGCCGGCGAAGGGCCCCATAGTCACTGGCTTCCCACAGAGTCCTTCTTATCATTTATGGTGAAAGATTTATGCAGGTACTCCCAGATTTTGGCAACTGTCTAAGGTATGGTTGAGGTCTCCACCGGCCAGAATATATTGACATCTCCAGGCGCAGTGAGCTCAGATGCACCACAGACACACAAGGCACTGGTCATAGGTCAAAGGTCATCTGAGCCAGGATCAGACCATGAAACTAGGCCATAAGTCATCTGCTCCAGCAGCAGACCCCATAGTCCAGGAACAAAATAGTAAAATTCCCCCACCTGAGGAACAGCCTGAAGACAGCCACATGAATGGGAGATATCTTAGGGTAGACCATCTGTGCTGGGCAGCCCATCTTGTGGTTAGTCATTCATGACATAGGAATACAGTTGATCTGGAGCATCCCAGCACCCACCAATGAGGTTTTAGATTATCTAACCCTAATGTAGAAGCCAATCAAAATTTTATTAATGTCAGGGCTTTGGCCCCTACCAATCACATTAGAGATTCCCTAATCCTTCTGGAAAATCCCCCCAGTTCTCTATAAAAGAGGTCTGAGCATCTTTGTCTGGGTTGCCATTTTGTTGTGATGGTGACCTCTGCATGCTGGTTGTTTCTGCAGAATAAACACTCTTTGTTCTTGCATACTATCTGAGTCTGGGGGTCTTCCTTCAGTGATTCCTGAACCCTAATACCACCTCCACCTGCTTCATCTCCTCTTCACGGAGAGGGGAGAGGACAAGGTGGACCTCTTTCCAATTCCAAGTCACTCCTCAGCATCTTTCACATTCCCTAAATCTCCTGGCCATGTCTCCCCTAAGTTAGGGTGTAATGCTCATGTGGTTACTCCTACCAGGAAACTTGGAAGCAACCATAAAATCCACATCTGATGAAACAGATATGCAATGTCTGGAAATCAGGAGGGTGGTTACCCTGGGGGGCGGGGTGTGAGGTATGGAAGACATTCTATTTATTCATTCTGATGCTATATACATCAAGCTCATTTTGTGAAAGTTCACAGAGCTGACGGTCTGACCACAAGGACCTTAGTGGAATTTCCTTTTTATTACCTGGTATCTGATTTGCCATAATAATTGAGCAATGTCCTGTTGAGGGAAACTCCTTCTCTCTTAGAGCCTCAGGGATAAATGCTGTCTTGTGGAATCTTGACTTTAGAACTTTGGACTACCAGAATCGCAAGGTAACAAGTTTGTTTTGTTTTAAGCCACAAAGCTTGAGGGAATTTGCTATAGCAACAACAGGAAACTCATCTAAAGTTGTTTCTAAGGAAACTAATTTTTTGTTGAGAGACTGCTAGGTACCATGCAGGTTCTATGCAAGCTGGGATTCTAATGCAAATTTACTTCCACTTAAAGAACAGAAGCCTATTAAAACCTATTTTTCCCACCCAAAATAAAATGTTATGCTTTGTTAAGTTCAATGCTACAGAGCATTGAATTTCCATAAGGAGAACTGTAGAAATCATTAGTTTGGGTTAGGGTCTTATGGTGGTTGTTGTAGTTTCCTATTGACTTTAATCACAGGATGCAGTAGCAAGAGATGTTCTAAAGGATCCATCTCCTGTACTCCAGACACAATCTTCCTTGTCTCTATTGTGGAGAAGCAATCCAATTTCCGCTTGGTAATGTGGGTCAGTCACCCTTCCTTTCTTAGCCTGGTGGCTTAAGCAAATCAGAAAGTGACCCCAAAGTGACAAGGGGGAAGCCTGATGACACATTTGTTGTGACTCCTGGCAGGAACATTCCTTTACTGGGAACTAAAACCTCTAGAATTGCTGACCAGTTAGCTCTCTCGGCCTTGTGGTTCTATCTTAAGCCGTGAACTCTCAACTATTACTCCAGAGCCATGCCTGCCTGCCTGCTGCCCTGCTCCCTGCCATGATGGGACTCTGACCCCCTGAAACCGTAAGCCCCAAATGAACTCTTTCTCCTATAAGTTGCCTTGGTCATCAAACTTGATATCACACTGTCCCTGTAGCTTTAGTGGCTACTAAATTATCTACTGGTTGTTAGTTATAACCTCATCAGTAACTTGACAGCTACTTGGCATGTTCCAGTGGGATAAAGAGGAGAATTATTGTCTGCAGGCTCACTTTACTCATTCCAAACTGGAAATTATCTCTCATCAACAGTGTATTCCCTTAATTTTGAAGACAGACCCTGTGAACTGTCAAAGTCTCAAGCTCTGCCCCATGAGAAGAGAGTCTCAGGAGAGGTAAGATAGGGCTTGGGTAGCAGCTTAGGGCAAGACTGTGTCCGAGGCCCTGAGATTAATCCCTGCCGCCACAAAAATAAATAGATCAATTAATACAAGATCATTTGCTTCCCGTGTTGGTAGTTTCTGTTAACTTGAGCAATTACCTATACCAGATTGACCTGTGGGCAAGTCTGTGGGGGTGTTTTTCTTGATTAATGATTGGTATGGGGGAGTCTAGCCCACTGTGGGTGGTAGGCCCTAGGTGGTGGGCCTAGGTCGGTCGTTTAAGAATGCAAGGTGAACAAGTGAGAGAGAATAAATGTTTCTCCTTGGTTTCTGCTCCAGTTACTGCTTCTGGGTTCTGGCCTTGGCTTTTCTCAGTGGTAGACTGTGGCAGTTTTAAATCAGGGCTGGTTTGAGGACAAATCATTCAGTGTGAATAGAACATACTCTGTGGAGCTGGAGGTATAACTTGTTTTGCATCTTAGCATGCACAAGGCCCCAAGAATAAAGCAGAAATGACATACTATTAAAGTATTACCACTTTGAGCATGGAAGGAGGAAGATCAGGAGTTCAAGGTCATCCTTGGCTGTGATCGGAGTCTGAGGCCAGTTGGGGACACATGAAATGATGTTATTACTCTGCCAGTGAAATGAGCCAATTCAAGCCAAATTAAAAAATATTAAATGCAGGTTTATTGGGAAGCTGCCCCCAGGCAAGTTCACTGGCCCCAGGGAAGGTGGCCAGGGAACTCACCATAGAGAGAGGGAAAGGGAAAGAGAGAAGGAGAGAAAGAAAGAGTGAGAGACCAAAATGTCTAGATTATATAGGGACGAGCCTCTGGGGGATGGGCAGCCTAGCCCCTGGGCTGGAAAGTTCAGGACTGGGGACAGGGTATGCCAGGTAGAGACTGAAGGATGCTGGGAGAACCTGGTGACCAGTCTGCTTTGGTATGTAAGATATGCACCTCAGTCTGTTGTCCCAAGGTCTGAAACCAAACACATGAGACATTGTCAAATAAGAAAAAAAAAAGATTTGGGGGTTAGCTTAGAAGTTAGGAAGGCATAAAATATTGAAGTATACAATGGGTGTGTCTTTACCATTTATATATATATATATATATATATATATATATATATATATATACACACACAAACACACACACACACACACACATATATATGGATGAGAGATTGAAATGACATGCAGGATGTCCCCGTGTTTATTTTACTACACTGTTTTTGTTATTGAGTTGATAGCAGGTGTGGGCAAACCTTACCTATAAACTTGCCCATGGTCCACACACAGTGGTAATAAGGTCAGCCCTGTACTTCATGCTTGTTGTGATTTGAGTTGGAGTTTGTAGACCTGCACACTTGTGCTGGAACATATAAGGTTAGACAACTTTCTGGGTATTTTTTTTGTCAATGGCCTAACAAAGAAAATGTCCCGTAGATTTTTCTTACTCTGGTAGCAAAAAGGCAACTACCTACCTATCTACCTGAGATGGACGATGTGGCTCAGCACATAAAGGCACTTGCTGCCAAGACGGATGACCTTGAGTTTGATCCCCGATCTCTGAACCGGATGTAAGAGCAAAGTACCATCACACGCACCAGTTCCCTAAGTAAGTATATACAGGAGTAGGTGACTAAGATCTAGTGAGGATGTAGGGGGACAGACTAGGCTTTCCTTTGAAGGTCAGGGTGGCCTAGGCATGGGGAACAAGGTGAAAGAGACAGATGGAAAAAGCTCTCTTGGTTGTGGGAGGCACAGCACCTACTAGGACATTAATGGAACAAGTAAAAAAAAAAAAACAAAAAAAACCCCAACAACAACAAAAAAACAAACAAACAAAAAAACCCAAACAAACCGAGAAACCCAGTTCCAGTTCCTCTGGAGATTTCAGGTTGAGAATGACAGGATCTGGCCCATTTCTTCACTATGAGAGTTCTGTCCTATGTCGGCCCAACGCTGAGCTTAAAAGGTCCTCACAAGTTAACATTTTTCAGGAAAAGCTGAGCCCGGGCAGGCCCTGACCTTTGATCTGACTCCAGGAGCCAAAAGATGCACAAGCTTCCGCGGTCCGGTAATGCTGAGGTCATCGCTGACTTTCTGGTCCTGTCCTCCACCTACCCCAGCTGTTCCCTTCCCGCTCAGCCTGCCTTCCATTGCGCCTGCGCGGTGCCATTTCTGTAGGGTTCCATTTCATCCCTGCTGCTTTGCATTGTGATGGGCTGAGCTGAGAGGCAGCCCAGAATGCTCTGGGAGGCTCTGCGGCTGCAGTCGCAAGCGGGAATCAATTAAGCAGCTCTTCGGTTCAGGCTCTTGGGCAATGACATAGTTGGCTTCACGCTGACTTTGTTATATATGAGATCCCCAAAGAGAATAATACCTTATCTAAACTTTCATTATATTTTATAGTACAATGACTATGGATCGATAATAAATTTTGTTCTAATATAACATTAGGTTCAGAAGAATTTCCCCTTTTTCTATCGTGAAATCAAATTATAACCGTAAAGATAGAAGCTTTCTTCTTAAGGACTCTGTGAAGAGAACAATAGTCTGTTCAAGATTAATATTTTAACTTATTTAAATTATTGCTCGATGAGTTTGTACAATACAGAATCAAATATTCTATTCAGAAACTATACTTGTAATGGTTGACGAAAGTAACACTTTTAGCAATGCTAATGAAACCATATCTGATATTACTTAAATGGAATAATTTAGTGTTTTATTAATTTTTTAAAAGGTAAAAAGAATGTCAAATATATAAGCAAGAATAGAAAATACAAAATGGGAATCAATTATCTTTGCACATATACATTGTCAAGCTGAACTAGACTGGTGTTATGCCTTATACATGACCCGTTGTGGAGGAGACGATGGCATAGAAGTGTTGGAGAGGCAGTCTTTGATTTTTACTCCATCTTTTAGCCACCCCTCCCCTTGGAGGAAATGACTAGCATAAACTTAGTGTGCCTCATTCCTTGATTTGCATATTTCACTATTCAGATGTGGAAACTCCAGTCTTAGCTTGTGTACCGCCATATCATTCTTCAGCCTTATCTTTAAATCAGAATTTCAGGCAGGTACAAGCTGGGGCACTGCTAGACAAACGTTTAGCTTGGGCTACACAGTCTGAAGGTATGATATGAACCCCTAAAATTAGCGGTGTGTGCACATTTTTATTCAGGGGAAAAGATCCGTAGCATTCATCAAATCGCCAATTCTATTTTTTGATCTGACTTGCCTGTTACCTTCTTTATTTGCTTTGAATATATTTCTTTTTAATGTTGTAGGCTTACAACGGGGCTGTACTCCTCTTGCTCATATAAAAGGTCACAGCTGATACTCCCACGTCAAGATAGGTTAACAGAGAAAAGTATACGAATCTGCTTTGTAATCTATGTGGTTGTCTTTCTTCAACACGTTGAAATTCCATTAAACCAGCTTTTCTAACCACAATGCATGATTTATTCTCTTTAGTTTGTTCTAAATGATCTTTCTGGACGCAGCATTGTCAAACACGGATATAATACTTTTTCTAGTCTGATTTCTCGTTTGTGGGGGAGGAAGGTTTAATGATCCGTGGATCGGGCTCTGTGAGATTTAATAAAACTGCAGATACCATTCTGAACGCTAGAGGGCACTACCACAACTAAAAACACAAGACAGATTTTTTTTTTTTGATGCATGAGTATTTTACACACTGGGAGGGGGCGCTTGCACGATCTTCCGATCTTCCTCACATATTTATTTACTTCTGTTTATGGAGTCTTGCGTCGAGCTTCTAATGTTTCAAAACCTTCATGTTCAAGTTTCAGTGCTACCAGTCTCGGGAAGCGCAGGCAAAGCAAGCGGGGAAGAGCCTTACATGGAGGCACGCTGCAGCCGGATGGGGGCTACTTACCAGCCATGGAAGTTTTACGACCTCAGTTATCGATCAGTTAGTTGATACCCTTATTAATAAAACATTTGATTTTTTGAGTTTACATAAATCAACACAACATCTTGATTTAAGTCTGAAATCAATCTGTCATTATTTTAAGTAATTGTGATCTGCGGTCGTTATTGGAGAGCATCCCACTGTCAGTGAAGAAGATCGACGAGGTGGGCATTTTGTGTCCTGAGAGCGGAGCTGTTGGGCATCCTGCAGAAAGCAGCTGTTTCATGGGACTTTTTCCATCCTCCTCCCGCTTGCCCGTGTCTGTAGGTGGGCAGCTAAGGGAGGAAGAATCAATTTTCCTTGAACTACTCAAGGGCTTTTTACATGTTAATTGGCAATTAAGAGCCATGGAAGGCCGATGGAAGGCAGTATTCACATCACCACATTGAAATCACTCATATTTGTAAAGCACTTCACAATTCACAAAGGACTATCTGCCCAGAAGTCTGACAATGACCCCTGGATATACAAAATGAACATAGTTTTCCAAACTATGGATTGGAAAACCCATGATTCTTTGGCATGACACACTATAGACTACCGATGACCTTGACTAACCCTGGGGATGCTATTAGTATCAGGCAGACTACAGGCCTCTGGAGAGAGGGCAGAGTTCCTGATGTTTTTATTATGAGAAAATTTTTATGCTCACTTGTCCACCATTTCCTTTACTAATTTTTAATACATTTATTTTTTGACATTATAAAGCCTGTGAACTCCTTCCCACCTATCACAAGGAGTCACAGTGGACACCCCATACCTAGAGAAAAGCAGAAGGCATTTGAATAAACTTATTTGATCTGATATAGGAGTCTTTCAAGACAGAAAGGGCCAAAGTGAACTGTGTGCTTAAAGAACTGTGTGTTGATTGCACAAAACAATAGGTTTCTGATGTTTTTGCCCATGTATATAATATGCATTGCTCATATCTAGCCCCATTGGCTTGTCTTTCCTGCTCCACCCTTCTCGCTGAGTTTCTCGATCTTCTCAAATAGTCTTGGTTTTACGTTCAAGTCTTAAAAAGAAATCTAGACTTCGAGTATGAGAGAACATATGTGCTATTTGTCTTTCTGAGCCTGGCTTGTTTTGCTGAATATGGTGATCTCTGGCTCGATTCGTTTTCCTGTAAATGACCGGATTGTGTTCTTTGGCTGAACAAAACTCCACTGTATATGTAGGCCGTGTACCCTTTATTTACACACCTGTGGATGAACATCCAAGCTGATCCCATAGCTTGGTTGTTGTGAACAGTATGAGCTGGGTGGGATCTCTGGTCTCTGTCTGTCTCTCTGTCTCTGTCTCTCTGTCTCTGTCTCTCTCTGTCTCTTTCTCTCTCTGTCTGTCTCTCTCTGTCTCTCTCTCTCTCTCTCTCTCCTTGGATTCCCTGGGGGATAATTAGATTATGTGATACAAACTGCCCATTTTTATTAATCGGCCCCTGGGAAAGCAAGGACAACTGTTTAGGGTTGTAATTGGATACAAATGATGTCATTGACTGGTGGCAGATTAGGGAGGAAACGGGGGCAAGTCTGTCAGCCCAGCCTCTTCTTGAGCTCTTGTGCAGCCTTCTTCCCGCCTATGTGGCGTGGTCTTAGGATCTACATCAGTAAGATGGTCAAGAGAACTTTTTACGACTCCCTCCAAGTCAGAAAGCCTGCATAAGATTATGAAAGATGACACAGTAGTAACGTCTCATGGCTTTGTTGTTCGCTTTGGGGGAAAGAGGTTACAGTTTCCCTGACCCGCCTTGGGGAAGTGAAATCCTAGTTTGTGTGGCCTGCAGTGAGGGAAGAAGCAGCCGCAGAGGGAGAAGACCCGGAGAAGGCAGAGAGAACCTGTTTCTCATGTCCTTGTTATCGTGTGAGGCCTTTAAAGAAAGCTCTATTGTTAACTAACTTTCTTAATGTTGTTTAATATGTTTTCTTGTGAAACTTTATTTTCTCTAAAATATTTTTTAAAAAATTATGTACTTTTTTTTTTTAAAGCTGAGAGTGGTGGGATATACCTTTAATTCCAGCACTCAGGAGGGAGAGACAGAGGCAGGTAGATCTCTGTGAGTTTGAGGACAGCTTGATCTACATTACATAGTTAGTTCTATGTCAGTCAGGACTACTCAGTGAGACTATCTCAAAAAGATTATCTATCTATCTATCTATCTATCTATCTATCTATCTATCTATCATTTTATCTATATCTACCTATTTGTGTGTGTATGAGAGAGAGAGAGAGAGAGAGAGAGAGAGAGACAGACAGACAGACAGACAGAGACAGAGACAGAGAGACAGAGAGTTCCTGATATAGCCCACTGTATTCATTTACTTGTTTTTCAAAACCAGGGATCAAACTCAGGCTCACACTTTAAGCAAGAAATTGTTTCTATCATGCCTCATCTCAGCATGATTTGTTGATGGAGACAACGCTTTGTGTGACAGAGGAGGTAAGCATAGCCCCATAGGCTGAGCCTAGATAAGCCTCACTGGCCACCAGTGAGGATGAGGAGGGGCAGGTTAGGAGCACGGCCCCAGGGGCATAGCAGGAGTGGTGTTTAACTTCAGGAGTTCTTTGACATTGTAGTGGAGAAACTAAGCCATGAGCATGGCATGGGAGTTTGGGATTCAGGAGAGAAGCTGAGCAGGAGTTCTCAGTGATATGGTCAAGAGATGGGGTATCACTGACTACCTGCCCCTCAACAAGCCAGTATTGCCAGGACAGGCTCAAGCAGAGGCACCAGGGAAAAGGTCAGAAAAGGAAAGCAAGATGGGATAGCAGGACACTCAGCTGCCAAGATCCCAGGGAAGGAAAGGAAGGGAAGAGATAAAAGATGCCTCACCTGCTCACTTTCCCACCACTAAGGCCTTCATGCTTTTACCCAGTAAGAAAACATGCCCTGGCTTTGCACTGTGGAGATTTTGTTTGGAAGGAAACTAGATGGTTCCCAACCATGGACTGCACTGTTCTGTCTGTTCCTTTGCTAATCTCCTCCAGGTCTTAGCCAGCATCTCCTGGATGCTCTCCATGGTTTAATGGTCTTCTCTATCCATGCTCGGTCATGTCTACATAGCAATCAGTCATTAAGTAACACGGAAGTGTGTGCCAGGCATGGCAGCATACACCAGTCAGGAGGTGGAGGCAGCCTGGGCTACCCAGTGAGACTCGCTCAAAAATCAGAACCAGACTATCACAAAGGGAGATTCAAACGTGATGTCTATATGTGTTAGGTACTGAAAAGGAGGAGTTGATGGGTAAAAACCTTTCTTATCAAGTTCTTCAGATATTATAGGTATTAGGTTACCTCGAGATGAAACAAACAAACAAACAGGCATGTCATTATTCCAAGCACTTGGGAGGCTGCTGGAACTCTGTGATTGCAAGGCCAGCCTGATCTACAAAGCTGGTTCCAGGACAGCTAGGGCACAGAGAAACCCTGTCTAGAATAACAAAGCAATCAATCAATCAATCAGCTAATCAATCAATCAATCAATCAATCAAGCAAGCAAGCAAGCAAGCAAGCATACCCCAACCAACCAACCAACCAACCAAACAAACAAAAAACCCAAATTGTAAATGTATGTGCTTCTCTTGCTTTTAATAAAAATAAAATTTGCAGGCAAGTAGTAGTGCCAAGCAATTGAGTTAGGGGTTGTTACTGAGGAATATTTACTCTTTGAGAGCCGTGCAGGATTTCGTGTTAGAGTAAAAGCCTTTCATCACCAAGAAGAAGCCAGCCTCTCTGCCCTGACAGGCTAGCTCTGTGTCGTGCCCTGGCCAGAGTGGGATGAAGCAATCTGGTGGCTGTCTTTGGGGGGAATTCGAGGGGACTGAGATGAAGAATGACCATGGTTTCCAGAGAGACATGTTCTATCTCAGCAGCAGAGGCACGGTTCTCTTCTCTACTGTGGGCTGCCTTTCACGGTTTCTCAGGGGACCAGTGTGGGTGACCATTACTCACTCACCTGGAGGATGCCCAGACACAGTGGAAGTGACAGCTTCCATTGGCACACACTGGGAGTGCAGAACGCTGTTCAGGGGAGCGGTTGCCTAGTTACGAGACTGTGTCCAGCCTCTGCCTGAAGCCATTTTGGTCTTCTGTTCCTGGGTCCTGGAGACTTCACCAGCTCTAGCCTTCTCTCCACTCCAAGCAGTCTCTCCTCATTTCTATTTGCATTCACTGTAGGGCTGGCTGTGGAATCAGGAACACCATTTAAATGTAGTGTAACATTTTTAACAAGACTATGGGGCATTGAGCACTGCTGTTTCAGTTTTACTAGTAAGGAAGAAAGGGCTCATTGACAGTGTTTTTTCTGACAATAACTCATTAGCTGCTGTCACCAGCAAAAATTCTAATGGATTGTAGCTATGTGAGCCATATGTGTGTTCCCTTTTTTTCTTACCCCCAGGGCCATTTAGGATGAAAGATTCTCAGGAAATGGACAACATATTGTCAAATTTAAAAGCATATGGAACCAGGCAGCCTCCTAGTGAAGACTCAAGGCCTCATAATCCAATATTTATAAGCAATTAAAGTTCACCAAGGTTTATAAAAACATGCCACAGCTGTGAATCAAATTAGTGCCTTGACCTACCCAATTAGACAAAGAAAACATCAATATCATAATTAGGCAGCCAGTTATTTTCTCAGAACTCATGTAAATAGTGATTATACTTTAAAATCAAGCGAACCCTGTGTATTTTCAACCAAGAAAATGCCCTTTGCTAAAAGATGTAACTTCCTGCGTAAGAGTAACTTTCTGTTTGATTAGGGGATTGACCAGAGGAATTGCTTTCTGGTATCTCAGCAGAACTCTCCTTTCATTCCCGATCAATCTCACTCTTTTGTTATAAGAATTGACTGCCCACAGATTTAATTCATTGCTTTTTGTCAGTTTGGGTTGAAGAACAGAGTGAGTTTCAAGGCTTCAAGCAGGCCATGCTGAATAATTCATAAGTTGCACGTGTAACCCAAATCAAAGTGTAAGTACTAGCGAGTCCTTTCTGGGGAAGTCCTTTATCCTTGTCTGGTGGGGATGATGTTCAGACCTGGAGTGGGAACTTCTGCTGTGATAGACAAGTCCTCACTTCTTTTTTTTTTTTTTTTTTCTTCGAGACAGGGTTTCTCTGTGTAGCCCTGGCTGTCCTGGAACTCACTTTGTAGACCAGGCTGGCCTCGAACTCAGAAATCCTCCTGCCTCTGCCTCCCAAGTGCTGGGATTAAAGGCGTGCGCCACCACCGCCTGGCTTAAGTCCTCACTTCTTGTCTCTGGTTTCCTCTTCTTAAGCTTTCTATCTCCTCTTCCTCATCTCTCAGTCTCCGAGTATAGAAGTCACTTAAGATACATGGACTTGCCAGTGCACTCCAGAACTCGAGTGGAAGCTGTCATCTGCCAGCTGCGAGGAAATTCCAGAATCTTATTATGTGGAAGGAAGGCAACCATCAAAATTCTTTCATTCCCAAAGTAGCCATTGAGAGACCCTTTTCCTTAAAATTTCTGAGACCAATCACATCTAGAAAAATTCTTTGCTATGAAAAAACAGTAGCTCACACATGCAAGTCTCGGGGTCAGCCTTTATGATTGCCATATTGTGTTTATAGACATAATGAAGTGACCTGCTTATCGTCCCTTCATATTGACATTTTTTTTTGACAGCAGCCTGTGACATCCATCCTTATTATTTATCCTTGAGATTTGAGACTCATTTTGTCCTATATTGTTATTATTTTCTACTGAGTATTTTTGATGATTCATAGGTAACCTAAAACTAAAAGACAATCTTTTTCAGCTTTTGAAAAGTGTGTGTAAAGTACAGCAGGGCCTGAGGCAGCATTCTACAAGAAGGGTCTCAGAACGCATATTAGCAGGGTTGAGGCCTTATCAATACAATTTGAAGATGATTCAAGAATAGTTTTCATTACCCTTCCAGACAGTGTAGACAGTTCTCTCTCTCTCTCTCTCTCTCTCTCTCTGTGTGTGTGTGTGTGTGTGTGTGTGTGTGTTTCTAGACAGGGTTTCTCCTTGTAGCTCTGGCTGTACTAGAACTCACAATATAGATCAGTCTGGCCTCGAACTCACAGAGATCTTCTGTCTCTGCCTGTTGAGTGTTACAATTGAAAGTGTGTATCACCCTGCCTGGATCCATTTTTTTTAAAAAAAGAATTTTAACTTATTTTTAATTATGTGCATGTGTGTATGTGTCAGTGAGAGGAGGGTAAGTACTTATACATGCAGGAACCTCCAAAGGTCAGAAGAGGGCGCCAGACTCCCGGGAGCTGGAGTTTTAGACAGTTGTGAGAGGTTAAGGTGCAGGAACCAAACTCAGCCTCTCGCCTTCGCCCCCCCCCCCCCCCAAAAAAAGCAATATAAACTCTTAACCACTGAGCCACCTTTCCTGTGTTCTTATTGTCTCCAAAATTATTGGATTTCTGGCAATTATATTGTCTAGTGGCTGGAGGGTTCTGTTTGAAACAGGACAATAAGCAGGAAGGTATTTTCCTGGTTGGTAGTTGAACATTTAAGAGCTGAATTCATTCATTCAAAATCCTATGTTACTCACATTCATGTTTTATTTCTACTTTCATTTACTTTTTGGCAGGGAAAGAGAGAAAGAGAGAGAGAGGGAGAGGGAGAGAGAGAGGGAGAGAGGGAGGGAGGGAGGGAGGGAGGGGGAGAGAGAGAGAGAGAGAGAGAGAGAGAGAGAGAGAGAGAGAGAGAGAGAGAGAGAGACTTTATATACAGATCAGGTTAGCCTCAAACTCTCAGTGCTGCCTAGGCTGGGCTCAGACACAATAATATCTAATACATATAATATGTAGTCTTTATATTATAAAGACCATAATCCTCTTGATTCAGCCTTCAGAGTGCTGGGATTATAGGCATGCCATATTATACTCAGCTCTAATATTTTTAGATAAATCTGTGGAAATTCAGTAGGCATCAAACAATGTTAGGTATTTGTCAGCTGTTGCATGTTACTGGTATTCTGTGTTAGCGCATCCTCCTCTTTTTTTTTTTTTGCTTTTTTATTAGATATTTTCTTTATTTACATTTCAAATGTTATCCCTATCCTGGTTTTCCCTCCAAAAACCCCCTATCCCATCCCCCCTCCCCCTGCTCACTGACCCACCCACTCCTGCTTCCCTGCTCTGGCATTCCCCTACACTGGGGTGTCGAGCATTCATAGGACCAATGGCCTCTCCTCTCATTGATGTCTCACAAGGCCATCCTCTGCTACATATGCAGCTGGAGCCATGGGTGCCTCCATGTGTACTCTTTGGTTGGTGGTTTAGTCCCTGGGAGCTCTGGGGTACTGGTTGGTTCATAATGTTGTTCCTCCTATGGGGCTGCAAACCCCTTCCGCTCCTTTTTTCCATGTGTATGCATATATTCAATTCAAATAGACCATTCCTTTCCTTTCCCCACAAAGAGCTCACAATCGAGTGCAGGAGCTTTTATTTTTTATACACTCCCTTGATAAAGGCTCTCATTGCCTATTTGTACAGTTTGACTTTGTTATCTCTATTATTTTGAAGGCTATTTTTGTGACTTATTTGATGTTAATTGTCTCAATCACCTCTTTAAAGACACAATTACTTGTGTTCTCTTAAGACCCTGAGCAGTTTCTTAGTTCTTCTAGAGTTTATAAAGATAATTTGGGCTGTAGTGAATACATTAAGAACTTCCTCCATAACTTTGGGTTCTTGTCAGATCTGCCAACATGTACAGAAGACACAAATCAACATTTTCCCTAGTCCACTTACAAAGCAGTAAACTCAAAATCTTGTAACGTTCTTCTTTACCCTGAGATTGTCCATTTCTACTTTCTTTTAAATGAGAGCTGCCCTTTCTAAATGGTGGGACAAGACCACATATAGAAAGGATCATGCAAATAGGACAGGTACATGGCATTCCTCAATAGTAAAAGACTTTTCAAAGTTAATGTTCTAGTTTCCTTTCTGTTGTTGTAATAAAAATATCCTCACAAAGAGCAACTTACGGAGAAAGGGCTTGTTTGACCCACAATTCCAGGTCATAGTTCATTGTTGCAGGGGAGTCAAGGCAGGGCCCCAAGCAGCTAGTTACAGCCCATCCACCATCAAGAGCAGAGAGAAAGAAATGTGTGCAGACTTGTTTGCTTGCTGTGAACTAGCTTTTCCCCCTCTTAAGCTATTCAGGGCTCTTTGCTTAGGGAATGATGCTGCCCATAGTGGACTAGGTTTTCCTACATCAAGTAACAATCAAGAAATCACCTGACAACATGCCCAAGGCCAACCAGAATGAGGAGATTCTTCAATAAGACTCTTTCTTTCCAGCCGGGCGGTGGTGGCGCACGCCTTTAATCCCAGCACTTGAGAGGCAGAGGCAGGAGGATTTCTGAGTTCGAGGCCAGCCTGGTCTACAAAGTGAGTTCCAGGACAGCCAGGGCTACACAGAGAAACCCTGTCTCGAAAAACAAAAACAAAAAAAACAAAACAAAAGACTCTTTCTTTCCAGATGATTCTAGGTTGCCTCAAGGGGACAGTTGAAAACTAGCCAACACAATTAATTTTCATTACATTTTTCTCTCTATCTCTTTACTTCTCTCTATTTGTGTGTGTGTGTGTGTGTGTGTGTGTGTGTGTGTACGTGTGTGCCACAGGGTATGCGTGAAGGCCAGAGGACAGCTTTAAGGAGCCATTCCTTTATTTCTACCATGTGGGTCCTGGGAAACAAATTTAGGTTGTCTCCCTTGGCACCACTCACCTTTACCCACTGAACTACTTCATTAGCCCAAATAAAAGACTTCGGAATGAGCAACAGCTAAATACTAATGCAGAACCAAAGAAAAGGAATCTGGAGTATTTCTGGTCTCCACACTTGTTTGTGTGACATTGTGTGACTTAACTTCAGTCTTGGTTCTGAGCACAGAGCATGCACACTTTATACCATGCATTCAGTTACACAGTACGATGGAGGTGCCTTTGCTCACATCAGAGACCATTCCATGTTATAAATAAGACTGTTTTTATTGCACATGCAAAGTTTTCTGCTCTTATAGAAACATAGTGGTTTGATCATGGAAGATGAAGAATTGTAATATTTTCCCATCATGACCCCCTCAGCATTCATGTTAGTATATACTTTTGGACTGTACTGTGTTATTATACTGGATTTTAACATTGACATTTGAGTTGTAGATATGAGTTTCATAAAAAATATCATTGAATTAATTTTGGTCTGGGATGAGACCAAGTTTTCTGATACTTTCTGTGATGGTCAGAGGTGCTGCTCTGCAATTTTGTTCTATGTATTTACACAGCAGTTTGTTTTCTGTGTTGAGGATTAAGTCAAGTATCAGTCAAGTCTGAGAAATGTTGAAGAAGCTGTATGTCTGGTAGTATCAAGTATTCAGCCATGATTTAGTTCTTTATGTATGAATAAATGAAAACATACATCTCATTAGTATGCAAATTTGCTTTCATTTTGCAATAGTGGTAAAGTTATATGTACACCAAGTAATTGCTTTAAAGTAACTTTATTTATAATTGATGATCAGTAACTGTTGGGTTTGTATGTCCATTCTAGTTACCACTGTATACCCAGGGCCACATAAAACTATCACTAAGACTGGACATTGTCTATTAGAAAATTAAATAAACCTACATTTTCTAGGGATTATTATTTTTTGAGGCACGGTTTTGTTGTATAGCTTCAGTTGACCTATGTCATTATGCAGATTATGTAGAGCTTAGCCTCAAACTCAAAGAGATCTACCTGCCTCTGGCTCCCAAGTGCTGGCATTAAAGGTGTATACTGTGCTGGAGAGATGGCTCAGCAGTTAAGAGCACCAACTGCTCTTCCAAGGTCCTGAGTTCAATTCCCAGAAACCACATGGTGGCTCACAGCCATCTGTAATGGATTCTTGGGGGCTGAACCACCCACGGAAGAGTATTCATGGAGGGACCCATGGCTCCGGCCACATATGTGACAGAGGATGGCCTTGTTGGACTTTAATGGAAGAAGAGGCTCTTGGGTCTGAGGGTGTTCGGTGCCCCAGTTTAGGGGAATGCCAGGGCGGGAAGATGGGAGTGGGTA
Organism: Tokudaia tokunoshimensis; assembly: GCA_036184795.1. Classification (NCBI taxonomy): domain Eukaryota; kingdom Metazoa; phylum Chordata; class Mammalia; order Rodentia; family Muridae; genus Tokudaia; species Tokudaia tokunoshimensis. The sequence continues at coordinate 74,308,328 of BTHU01000016.1, read as the reverse complement.
GGTGGGCAGGGGTGAGCCCTCATAGAGGCAGGGGAAGGCGGACGGGATAGGGGGTTTCCGGAGGTGAGATCTGAAAAGGGGACAACATTTGAAATGTAAATAAAGAAAATATCCAATAAAAATTAAATTAAATTAAATTTAACAAAGGTATATATCAACAATAAAGGTTTCCCAGAGATTTGACTAATCTTTGGCCTGTTTTTCACTGGCCGATGTTACATTTCAAGGCCACAAAACATCCTCTTTCTTACTTCCAAATTTTGGACAATTTTTCATATTAATTCAAAGTTATATTTATCTCAAAATGCCATTAAATCTTTTAGAATCTATTCTTCAACCTGTAGAGTGTCCAAGAGTTAATACCTTTTGTAGTTTTTTTTCTTAGCTCTCTTTTATTGCAATGTAAACGCACCTCAATTGTGAAATTAGAATTTGTGAGCTGTAATAATCCTTCCTGAACATGAAGCTTATTATTCAAAAACACTGGCCTCCTCATCTTTGCAATAATTAATTCTTTATATGCTTTCTTTTATCTTCTTACCTTTCAGTAGTTTTTGTCTCTTTTGTCCACAGTTCTTGGAGGCATCAAGTCCAAATATAATATTATTTTCTGAGGAGCTTAATAAGTGTCAAGTGCTCATGGTAACTATATAGTCACGGCATGCTTCCCTGAAAGTATCTTACAGCACAGCACTCTAGAGTTTTAATTAATATATCAAAGCATGAAACATCATAATTTGCCAAATTTTATATTTTCCTTCTGTTGCTTACTCACTAATAATTTATTTAATGCTGTATTCATTTAACTGTACATTCATTAAAACATTTACCATGATATGACATATGAAATGCATTTCATTTACTTATTCTTTTACTTGTTTTTAAGTATGGAGCTAGGTGACATTAACTGTTTGTGTTGCTGTATTGCTAGTCTCTAGAAATTATTCATCTTCTGAAACTGAAAATTTACCACATGCAGTAAATCCAGGCTTCCTTCTCACCAGTCCACGGGAAGCGTTACTCTACTGTCCATTTCTGTGAGTGATCACTTCATGGTCCTCAGAAGAGTGGGGCTGGATGGGACTTGCCTCCTTGCAACTGACACATTTTTCTTAGCATGATTTCTGCCCATGAAATAACTTGTGTCAAAATTTCTTTTCTTTTTAAAATTGAGTAATATTCCATCACATGTACAGGTTAGTTGATCCATTCATATTTCAATGAACACTTCTCGCTTTCTGCTTTTGACTACTGGGGTGTGTGTGTGTGTGTGTGTGTGTGTGTGTGTGTGTGTGTGTGTGTGTGTGAAAGAGAGAGAGAGAGAGAGAGAGAGAGAGAGAGAGAGAGAGAGTTTGTGTGTGTATGGTATGTTTGTGTGTGTTTGTGTGTGTGTTTGTCTATGTAGTGCTGTGTGTGTGTGAGAGAGAGTTTGTGCAGGTGTGTTATGTGTGTGTTTGTATGTGTGGTGTGTGTATATTTGTGTGTGTGTGTGTGTATGTGTATGTGTGCTTCTCTCTCTCTCTCTCTCTCTCTCTCTCTCTCTCTCTCTCTGTGTTTTGCCAAGAATGGAACCTAGGGCTTCACATATGTTAAGTAAGTCTTCTCCGACTAAATACACTACAACCTGGTAGCGATGTTGTGAACCTGAGTTTGCAGATGCTCTTTGATGATCCTGCTTGCGTTTTGTTGTTTTTCTTTTAGGGAACATGGTTTCACGTGTCCCAGGCTAGCCTCAAACTTGCTATATAACTGAGACTGACCTAGAAAGTCTGATTTGCCTCTGTCACCCAAGTGCTTAGACTACAAGTAAGCACCATCTTGCACAGTCTGCTTTCAATTATTTTTGGATGCTTTCCTAGAAGTGGAATTGTTCAATCTTAGGATAATTCTAATTTTTTTTTTTTGATTTTTCGAGACAGGGTTTCTCTGTGTAGCCCTGGCTGTCCTGGAACTCACTTTGTAGACCAGGCTGGCCTCGAACTCAGAAATCCGCCTGCCTCTGCCTCCCAAGTGCTGGGATTAAAGGCGTGCGCCACCACCGCCCGGCTCTAATTTTTTTGAGAACTCCATCATATTGCAGAATGTGCATGCTGGCATAACAGCTATACATTTTGCAGTTCTGTCAAGAGCACATACACATCCCAATATCTCCACTCCTGCTTGTAGTTTTCTGCTGCTTTTCTTTGTGTGTGTTATGTATGTATACATGTGTGTAAACGTATATGAAATCAATGCCAAGTATTTTCTCCATTGCTCTCCCCCATTTTTTTTTTTTGAGGCAGAATCTCCCACTCTACCTGAAGCTCATCAAATGGCTGGACTGATTGCCTGTATGTTTTAGGGGTCACTCCCTAGCACTGGGGTAGCAGGTAGGCACATTGGGGCCTGGCTTCATACATGGGTGCTGGGGATGCCATCTCATGTTCTCAGGCTAGCATGTCAGGGGTTGGACCAGTTCAGCATCTCCCCTGACTCCGCTTGATTTTTTAAAGCAGCCACCAGGAGATGGTCCTGCACTGTGGCTTCCATGTGCATTTTCTCGCATCTCCCTAACCACTCGTCATGTTCCTCAGTTTCCCGTGTCCTAACTGACCAAGACTGTACAAGCCTTTTATTCATTTTAAAACAATGTTGAAAGCCCCAGACCTTCTGTTAATTGCTAGAGAAAGAGAGATGGATACAGTGTCTGGATCTTAAGACGTTCATAGTCACCTTAGGAAACTAACCTGCGACAAATGATGCTGAGACAGAAGAGATGAGAAGCATGCCAAGAAGGTTCTCTGCTTGCTGGTCAGGCCTTGTATCATCAGCACCACTTGGTTTTAAATATACTGCTGACCATTTACATTGGATTTCTTCAGAGATAGTTTAAACTGCCCTTTCCATGTACTTATACCTAATTTCACGTGTGTGTGTGTGTGTGTGTGTGTGTGTGTGTTTGTGTAGCACAGATGACAAGCTCAGGTGTCATTCCTCAGGAACACATCTACCTTTCTTTTGAGACAAAGTCTCTTACTGGGGTCTGACATGTAAGCTAGGCTGGTGGACCAGTGAGCCCCAGGGATTCACTGTCTCCACTTCCCCAGTGCTGGGACTATAAATGGGAACCACTGCACCTGACCTTTCTTTTATATGGACGCTGGGGACTGAACTCAGGTCCTTGCAATAGATTCCAAGGCAGCTAGTTTACTGCCTGAGCTATCACCAGAGTCCTAACTTCTATTATTCATCAATTATAGTTGAATTGAAACTTCCAATTAACTGGAATAAAGTAAACTAAATCTCTGAAGCTTATGTCAGCCATTACACAACTCTCCCTGTCCTATTGCTATGCCAAGGCCTCACATATTACCTCACTGCTGGTTCTCATCCCCCCTACAGGAAAGCCTTACTTTTACGATTCCTGTGAGACAACAACATCCTGTCCTGCCACTGCTCTGTACTTCCTCCAATATCAACATGGCTCAAGCACAGTACCGCATTTCCCTCCATGCCTTTGCTTTGTCGTTGACATAGCACTAGAGTATGTCAAGAATAACAGAGGGATAGGAGAGAAAACCTATCGCGAGCATGGGTCCTGCCTATCCTGGCTCGCTTGTGTTTGTCTGCATTTCTGGAGACTGAACTCAGAACCATTGCGTTAACACTGAGCTCTGCCCCCAGCCTTTCTAAACATTTTCTTTGTTAGTTTTGTTTGTGTGAGACAGAGTCTTCTCATCAATATCAAGTTGGCCTGAACTCACTCTTTCTCCAGACTGGCTTTGAATTGGAGATATTCTTACCTTAGCTACTGGAGTAGCTGGGATTACAGGTCATGTCAACAGGCTCAGGTTTGCTTCTTCTTGTTAAAGGGAATGTATTTAAGAAAATGATTTCTTAAGATCTCAAGTTTATACTGAGCTGGTCGTGTTTCCTTGGTGTTGCCAATCAACTGCTTGGTTCAAAGCCCAAACCTAATGACTTTATGCTTTAATAATAATTGAAGTACACTATTTTTTTCCTCAGGAAAGAGTTAAAATCACAGAATAAGACTCCTATAAATTAACAAGGACGCAGACATATGTCTTTCTGAAGGAGAAAAATCAATGACTTCTTCTAGGCTCAGACTTCTGTGCTAATCACTCATTAACTTGTGGCTGAATTCTTTGTGTTCCTTACTGTGGTCACTTGGCCTCTCTTAAAAGTTACTTCTGCTGAAGTTTTCTAGAATAGGAAACAGCAGGGCAACATTTGCTCAAACAAATGAAACATTTCCAGTCACAGCCCTCCACTCTCTTTCTACCCTGAGATAACACCTTTGGAGGAAACGAATATGATTCTGTTTGGTTTTTAAAAGATGGACAAAAATAGATATGAAAACTCACTTCTGTTTGTTACTGACAGTTGAATAGACTTCTACTCTAAAGCTTGAAGAAATGGTGGCTTAAAATGTCTACTTGGTAAACAGTTTGGTATTTGATGTCACTCTGTTCCCTGAGATTTATATGCTGAAAATTTTCTGAAAATTGCAGGAAATAAAATAGTGAGTGCAGTGTGTGTGTGTGTGTGTGTGTGTGTGTGTGTGTGTGTGTGTGTGCAAGACTAAAGCCCTGAGGGTGAGCAGAATGAATGGAAACAGGCAACCTTGGAAGAAAGGAGACCTAGGAGGTGAGAGACTCTCAGGTTGAAAAGGAGGGACCTTAGATGAAATGCCCAAAAGTGGGGAGAGGAAGCTTGTAAAGTTCACCTCCAGTAGAAAGACAGGGTATTAAGTGGAGAGATGGGATTGCCATCCCACAGTCAAAAACTCAGACCCAGAATTCTTCCTGTCTAAAAGAACTGCAGGGACAAAAATGGAGAAGAGTGAGGGAAAGTGACAGGCCCAAATTGGAACCCATCTCAAGGGGAGGCTCCAAGGCCTGACACTGTTACTAATGCTATGGTGTGCTTACAGACAGAGGAGTCTGGTACGGCTGCCCTCTGAGGGGTTCAACAAGCAGCTGACTGAAACACACTTACACCTAACCAATGGGCTGAAGTTGGGGACCCCTGTGGTTGAATTAGGGAAAGGCTGGAAGAAGTTATAGAGGAAGGTGACCCTATAGGAAGGCCAGCAGTCTCAACTAACCTGTACCCATGAGATTGCTCAGAAACTGAGTCATCAACCAGGCAGCATATATTAGCTGGTACTGACACATATACAACAGAAGACTGTTTGGTCTGGTCTCAGTGAGAAGAGACATACCTAACCCTTGAAAGACTTGAGATCCTAGGGAGTAGGGAGGCCTGGTGGGGTGGGGTAGGGTGGGGTGGGGACATTCTCTTGGAGACGGCGGGGGGGGTGGCGATGAGAAACTGTGGGAGGGTAGACTAGGAGGAGGATAAAGGGTTAAAGATAATTTTTAAAAATTTATAAAACAATTAAATTCTTAGGGTATTTTCAACATATATACGTATCAGACTGACCTCAGTAGCATAGAGAACAATAAGAAACAGAAAAGTTTATAAGAAAAAAAATAGTGAGTTCCTAACATATTTATTATCCTCTTGCCAGTTTGTACTATTATAATAGTGTTATTAAGGTGTAGTTGTTGGTATACATCATGATACCTGAAAGCTATTGTAGGATAAAAATCATCTTCAACACAAAAATGTTCCCTTAAAAAGAATGGGCATGTCCAAAATTGACTTGAGAAGAAATAAAAAAGGTGAATAGACCTATGTCGGGTTACTTTTTACAACATATGAACTGATGTCTGTTAACCTCAGACTGGGAAGTGAGAACAGACCAAACTAAGATTTACATCAAAGTTCAATTTGTCGAACCAGTAAGTTTATGGGGTTTAGAGGAACATGGGTCGGGCCTTGCTTATGGAAGTGTAGTTGAGAGCTTTGCTGTGACCTACACAAGTTTGGGATTGACCCGACTTGGGTGACATACCCAAGCTAGACATACGTACAGAAAACCTGGGACTGGATGGAAGGCTCACTAGCATCCTGGGAACTCAGCACATTTACTATATCCTGCCGAATGAGGAGACATTAGCTAATCTCACTAGGAAGTCTCTGTAGGCTAGCAGTCTTAGGCTACAGTCCTCCAACAGGAAGTTTTTGGTTGATAATTTCCACATGCAATGTCAACATCTTTACTTGACCAGTGGAAGGCCTTGCCATTCCCATGAGGCAATGGGGCATTTGACATGCTGTGCTCATGCTAACAATATACCTTTACTCAGGATTTCATCCTTCCCTTACAAGCTTGGTGACTGGAGCTTGGATAAGGGCTTTCATGTACAGGAGCATGGGTGTGAGCTTATTACAGGAATGATAACACCAAAAGAGTTACATCACTGAAAAGTTCCACTCATCATGCATGATGGTGTAAAGGAAACTGCATCCTGGAGTCTCACTTTTAGTTCACCTTCTGCCTCTCATAGACTGTAGTGCCTCTAAAGATCATGAGTATTCATGTCTCCTGGGCTAAAGTCTGCTCCATGACAGCTGATAGTCAAGTCAGGCCCACGGGATCACTTTATTCCAACACCTTACAACTATGGATATAGATATGTAGAAACTGCATACCAAAACTATAAAATTTTTGAAAAGAAAATTTAAAAATAAAAACAAAAGGAAATATTTGTCATTCACAATTAAAGATCTCAACACTGTTAAGAAAACATTTCAAGAAAATATCAATAGGAAAGAACTTTCTGCACAGACCTCAATAGTATAGGAAATAGCTTCAAGAATTGACAAGTGGGACTACATGAAACCTATATGTACCATGTGAAGTGTAACGTGTTATCTGGGAGTTAACATACTAATATTATTCCAAAGAAGATTAGAATAAAAGAACATGTGTTTATCAATGTCAGATATCAAGGGAAATCAGGGCAGTATGGCAAATTGTAGCCAAGGAAATCAACATAGCTTATGAATTTATTGTTATTCAATAACTTCTGACATTATATAAAAATCAAAATGTGTCTATCTATATTTCTGGTGTAGTATACCCTAAGCTTGATTCTCATTACACACACACACACACACACACACACACACACACACACACTTATTTAGCATACAGTATTCCAATCATAGCACAGGAAAAAAAAAACATGCAGAGTAAGAAGTACATGGAAATGCAAACTTTACAATTGGTACTTGGGATTGTCAACATGCAATGACCAAGTAGCACAGACACAACCTGTACATAAGTAATCAATAGTTGGCCATCAAAAGAGAAGCTCTTTTTCCTAGAATAATGAATGGTGACAAGTGTTTAAAACTGTTCCAAACTGGCAAAAAAAAAAAAAAAAAACCAAACCAAACTAAATCAAACCAACTAACCAAATAGCCATCCATCCATCCATCCATCCATCCATCCATCCATCCATCCATCCATCCAACCAACCAACCATCCATCCAACCATCCAATCAGCCAGCCAAAACACTAAAGATAAAGATCAATAGTAGAATTAGAAGGACCCCTGATGGTCTGGACAGAAGTTTTTGTTTTTTGTTTTCTGGATCTTCTAAAAAGTTACTATTATTGCTATTATAGGGATAGTTAGATTGACATCTTGAAGTTTTGCCCATGTTTAGTGTCAGAGCTTCAGCTCCTTTAACCAGGGAGCAAATGTTACCTTTCCTCAATACTGCAGAAGTGTGTAATAATACAAATCAGAGAAAGATCTCCTCAATGTGGTTATATTGGGAAGAGGAAGAAATAAAAAGGACCAGTGACCCTCAGCCCCCCAACACCTGTGAAGCTCATCTTAAGGGTCCTGATATAAGACTTAGGTTTAAAAAGAGGTTAAGAGGAACGCGCAGCCAAGCAGGCTTGGTCAGTGTGTGGATGTTATCGTGACTGACATGTCAGTTGTTCCTTAGGCTTCCAGCTGCCATTATGTCCCGCAAGTTTCAGCACCATGTAAAAGTCTCTTTTAAGGAGATAAGCTCCTCATCTGGATCATCAGGCTCAGGACCTTTCCTTTTCTCTGCCTGAGATTCTTAGAGGATTCTCATTCCTTCAGGCCTGGTTAATTGACTCAGTAACATTATAGACAAAGGAGAGACCCCAGTGCTTCCTCAGCAGGTCTGTGCTCCTGCTACAAGGTAGTGCTCCAAGATGAAGAACTTGTTCTGTAAGATAGCAGATTGGATTACACAGGCTAATCTCTATGTAGGAGTTTGGAGTCTTGTTCTGAAGGTCTGCTTACAGATCCTAAAATGTTAAGTACCAGGACTCAGTAGACACTGTCTTCACCAAGCGATGCAAGTGAGTATCTTTAGTAACAGGATAAACAAATATGATGTATGTCCTCGAATGAGATTAACTGTGAGAGTCCAATATTATTTATGTAGAATTTCTGCCAACTATGGATAATCTGGACTTAGTTATGAGTAAATAATCACATAAACGCAAATTGAATTGGCCTGTTCTTTAAAAACGAAACAAAACAAAAACCCATGTTATAAGAGAAAAAGGAAAGCCAAGTACTGCTTCAGATTACAGCACATTAAACAGGAGACTAAATGCAATTGGTGGTGCTGAGTTGTATCTTGAATCCACAAGGGAAAAATCCTATAAAAGATATTACTAAGAAAACTGATTAGATTTGGGTACAAGCTATGTATTAGATAATTGTCTTACAACGATGTCAGAGTTTCCAGAATTCGTATTTCTCTTCTGATTACGTGAGACAATACACTATTCTCAAGGGGATGAAGTATTTGTGGATGATGGGTTATAAAGCTGAAATTTACTTTCAGTTGATTCAGCAAGATACACACACACAATGCACAAACACACAGTCACACACCATGTACATACATACACACAGATGAAACAAACCCCACAGAAGCTTAGCAACTTGCTATTCTATTATTACAGCTCTTCTGTCAATCAAATTTCTCTCTATAATTAACAAATATTCATAAACAGTCAAAGCTGTATACAATGCATTACTTTATTCGCAGCAAAAAAAATATCCTATACAGTATAGGGAGAATGGTTCCGGATGTTAGCAACAGCACTGGTCTATGACCATCAGTGTAATTTGAAACTTAATTTTCAAGGTTAAAAGGAGAATCGGTAAAGGCATCACCCTTGACCTTCAATCTGCAAGATAGACTACTACAGTTGCTGATCTTACTTTTTCTGTTAAAAATTGTCACAATGGCGTTACACCAGAAGTTAGTCAGAGTCAATTAGCATGCATGCAGGTGAATCTGTCAGGTGTCTGTCATGTGGTGCCGATGCCAGACATCACAGGGATTTTGAAAGTCAAGGCAACTGTGCATGCCCCAGTGTGGAATCTTAAACAAAGCCATAGCATCTTAGAAACAGGGAACAATGCAATAAAGACACTTCAAAGAGTAAGAAAGGCTATACCATGTTCCTTAGACCTTGAATTCGATTTATATCCAAAGAAGATATGAGAAAATGATCACCGCTGTCCACTCTCATTGCTGTTTTACAGGAAAGGACATTTTAAATACAGAATATTATTTTTGGACAATACCAAAGTTCTTAAAGACAAAATAAATTTAACTTTATCAAGGAGAAGAAAGTGAGAGTAATAGAAGTTTAATGAACACTGTCAACCAAACAGCTACAGGATTTATAAGAAAGTAATTTGTTTATTTTTAATTATTTAAAGTTTTCTGTTACATTTGACATCTGTCAGGGTGCATGTGTGTGCTATGGTGCTCTAGTGGAGCTCAGAGAATGACTTTCAAGGTCAGTTTGTTAATCCCAAAGATGGGATCAGAAAGACCATTGACCCAAACTGTCATGGCCAAATTAATTTAAGCAAGGAATTAATTAAAGCAAGCCTTTTTTATCCATGTACAAAGCCACCTCCCTCTCAGGCAGGGTTTGGGAGTTCATCCTTGGATGTGAGAAAGACAAAGTTTTTATAGTTCGGGGATAGTGGGTTTCCAAATGGGGAATTTTGTGAGCAAAAGAGGAGCAGTTATAGGAGCAGAACACAAGTGTAACACGTTAGTCATAACAACCTCTTGAAACATAGACATGATTGCAAGGAGGTCATGATAAGAAGTAGTCATAACAAGGGAGCCATAATAACCCTGTCAAAACAGAGGTAGGGTTGTAAGAAGGTTGTAAACAAAGATGGTTTGAAGCAAAGACACGATTGCCATTCCCGAAATAGGCAGACAGAGCCTTTTTGTCGAGGTTACTTATGGGGTATAGCTCAATCTTTGAGAAATGGAGTTTTAATCATAAATAGGAGTAAACCTAGTTTGTGTTTACTGTAAGATGGTTTTTAAGGCTAAGATAGAGACGGGCTGGTTCTTCAAGTTCTCTCCTTCCACCTTGTGGGACCTTGAGATCAAACTTGGTCTTCAAGCTTGGAAGTAAATGCTTTTACCTATGGAAGCAACTTACTACTACTATTTATTTATATTTATGTTGAGGAGGAATGTAGCTCTCTGAGCCCTTAGGCAGACATAGGCGATGAGGGTAATAGAAAAAATTTCTGGAGAATTATCATTTGGAAAACAACACAAAGGAAAAGATTTTATTTTTTTTTTTTTGGTTTGTTGTCTTGTTTTTTATAGCACACCTTTGGACTTCAGTGGGGTTCAAACACGTGGCTATGAAGAATTTAATTACTTATGTCAATACATAGTATCTTGAAATATTCATCATTTGATCATAAATCCAAAACTATTAAAGAACATATAAGACAATTTATTTATATAAAGAAGGAAATATAAATGACTATATCTATATATCTGTATGAACACACATATGTACTATTAGAGTTACTACACAACATTTACAGTGAACTAAGAGAAATAGCGAACTACCTTATGGGTAATGCCATTGACTTAGCCCTTCAATAATTCCTAATTTTAACCAAATAAAAATAAATGAAACACTTGTTCTACATGAGAAGCAAGGTTAGAAAATGCAAAAAACAAGTTTGGCATGAATTTAGCACTATTGGTGAATATTTTAATGGGTATACTTAAACAGAGTCTTTTCGGGGTAGAAAAGCAACATTTAACTCTCTTGAACAATTTAATGATTCCTCCACTTGATTAAAAAAGAAATGTTTTATATTAGTCAAACAACGTTATCAGAAAACTTTAAAAATGTTGCTTCTTAGGGGTTAAGGAGATGGCCCAGTCAGGAGTGTGCACATTGTGTGAGCATGAGGACCTGAGTTTAGACAAAGCCACAACATCTTATAAATAGACAACAATACAATAAAAACTCTCCAAATAGCGAGAACCCACCCAAATAAAAGCCAAGCAAGCAGTCGCTCTACGAAGCCTGTAGAGCTAGACTGGGGGCAGAGACAGGAAGATCCTGACACTTGATGACCAACTATTCTAGAAGATACGGTAATTTTCAGGTTCAGTGAGAGACCCTGTCTGAAAGAATGAAGAGGAAAAAAGTATAGGACGACATGTGACCTGCATCTCTGCATCCCCCATACTGAATCATCAAAAAAATGCTTTATCATTTTGCATTTGTCCTTAGAAACAATGTTTCTCCATACCTCATTTTCATGAATAACACATTGGAAAAGAAGTTGTTTAATTATGGTTACACTTGTCGATGTTGAAGGTGCGCCCACTCTACCTTGCATCTTTTCTGCCACACACTCCAATGCAAGCGGCGTAGTAAACTGTGGAATGCTTCAAACTTTCTCAAAAACCTCGAGTTCAATGCTAATGACCCCTTCACTCTAACATCTTGCTAAATCTTCCAGCCAGTTGACTAATGATGAAATTCATCTCTGTCTTTCTGACTGCCGTGTCCAGGAGAGCTTGAAAACCATGTGCTTTAAGTAGTGTGGTGCATATTTAACAGGCAAGAGGAAATCTGGCACCAAGGATAGCTGTCAATCAAACCAGCCTGTTCTGCTCTTCTATAACCAGAAAAATGCTGATAAAAAATAAATGCGACTGATAAAATTAAACAGGGAATACAAAACTGAAGACATTTGGGATCTCTTTAGTATATCTTGTCATAGGTCATTGAGATGCAGTTTATGCTAAGAATGACATTAGAATAGGAGATATCTCAACCATTAGATTTATGGGCAGAAGTGAATATTGATTAATGTTTTTAGAGTATATTCATTTTACCCCATTTTTCCTAGGATAACACATGAGATTAAGAGTGTTTGCTGATGTCATCCCAGCAGTTAGGTTAATCAATTAGTCTCCAGCCATTGTTACTAAGATCTGAGTCTGATTCAGTTTCAGCTCTTACTGGAGAAGATGAGACTATGAAGTAGTAATACCCACAAGGCACTGTTTTTCCTTTCTTGCAATATTGATAAATCAGCATTCTGCTCGACTTTTTTCATGCTCTTTGAAATCATGTCCTAGCCTCCGAGTCACAGGATGTGAGTTCGTAGGAGTATGGATGCTATGCAGACTAAATTACTACCCTTCCTAATGCTATGCCTGACCTCTGAAAACGAATTTGCATAGACTGTAAGGTGTGGGTAGAACCCAGGGGAACCTTAGGTCGTATCTTCTTGACCCAGCAATGCATAGATGGAGACGTGGTAACCTTAGCCATGAGGTTGCTACTCATAGCTCCAGGAACACCAACAGTCCAGGAACAGGTTTCAGTAGGTTGAAAACAGTACTCATTTTCCTGAGCTGTGTTTGTCTAAACGGCATAGAGAAGAAATGTCATTGCATAATGTGGAAAAACACTGGCAGGTATCTCTCAGGGTATAGTGGATGTCAGTCTTCTGGCTTCCGTGCCTGCCCTGGAGTTAGGGACTGTGTTGATTTAGGTATAACCTCCCATAGCTCCCTCCCCTACTCACAAGGAAAATCCTTTGCAAGTGTCCCTGCTTAGATTTAGAAGCATAACATTAGACTTCCAAGCTAAGGCTTAAACTTTCGTCTGCCCATCACAAAACAGTGGAGAAGGAGTTTGATGACGTCTTTAGAAGGCAAAGCACAAGACTGTCAATGTGGGAAATCTTCTGGTCTTGGGAGAAAAGACAGATTTCTAATTGTAACCATGCTCTTGACCAATTTAGTTTTCTGGGCCATTTATCAAAAATTTTACCTGCAGGAACTTTCTATTTCTTTCCCCCTGCCTCAGGTTTCAACTCCACGGCATGCATATTCACAGAATCAATTTTACCTGAACCTTTTGGATCCTAAGGCTTCATTTGCAGTGGTGAAGAATGTATCTTAAAATTTCTATTTCTCGAGGTCCTGAGTTCAAATCCCAGCAACCACATAGTGGCTCACAGCCATCTATAATGGGATCTGATGCCCTCTTTGCTGTGTCAGAAGACAACTACAGCATACTCATATACATAAAATAAATAAATAATTAAAATAAATTTTTATTTTGCTGCATTTTGTAATAGAAGACAGGATAATTTGAAAGTAAAAATAGAGGGCAGGAGACACTGTTTTTTTTCTACTCCATGCCTAGGGATCTAAGTTTGAACACCCAGAGGCACATGCAAGAAGCCAATCAAATTAGAGTTTATTCATCAGTCGATATAATGTGAAAAGAGTCATCGTGTGGGCGAAAGGGAGGGACCAGGCAATATCCACCAATAAGGAATTCCAGGATGGTAAGCAGTGTCCTTTATTCTGTTTTTGGAAATATTTGGGTCAGTGTTTACAAAGTTATCAAGACAAACAGCTCTTTCTTCATAGTCTAGGACTGGCTCATTCAAAACGTCTTATTACATCTATTTGTTCGTGTGTGTGTGTGTGTGTGTGTGTGTGTGTGTGTGTGTGTAGGTGGGTGGTCAGAGGCCTATGTGAGGGAGTCAGTTCTCTCTTTCCATCCCGTGGGTCCTGGGGGTAGAACTCATATCTTCGGGCTTCGTTGCAAGCACATTTATGCTCTCTCTATCTTACTAGCCTCGGCTCTTAGATGTAGAAAAATCATTGATAGTTATGACTATTGTTACAGTGGTGACTAAACTGAAGACTTCTGCTACCAGTTCATTTTCTGAGTGTTTAGAAGAAGACACTGGGTTAATGCATATTGTCATCATCCTCTAATATTTTATCCATAGGTTATTTATAATGTGTATATAATGTATAATTATAAAATGGTACAGGCTCATTAAAAACAAAATTCAAACAATTTGGAAATGTGTAAAATAGAAAACAAGAGTCTCTATTTTATCGGGTATTTGTAATCCAGTATTGATTTATATATGTATATATTTGCCTTTATAGTTAATGAATAACATTAAGGAAACTAAAAAGTGCTACGGTGTCACATAAAACTGGTCAAACTTTAAGAAAATATCAGAGAGATCACTTCATGGTTGCATACATCACCTAGTTCTTTTGGTGATTATGGAGTTTTTTTTTTCTTTTTTACTGGATATTTTCTTTATTTACATTTCAAATGTTATCCTCTTTCCCAGTTTCCTCCCAGAACCCCCCTATCCGCTCCCCTCCCCCATCTTCTATGAGGGTGTTCCCCCTCCCACCCACCGCCTCCCGCCTCCCCACCCTCACATTCCCCTACACTGAGGCATCGAGCCTTCACAGGACCAAGGGCTTCTCCTCCCATTAATGTCCAACAAGGCCATCCTCTGCTACATATGCGGCTGGAGCCATGGGTCTCTCCATGTGTACTCCATGGTTAGTGGTTTAGTCCCTGAGATCTCTGGGGGGTCTAGTTGGTTGAGACTTTAGTTTTCTTTTTTTAAAATATCATCACCATCATCATCATCATCATCATCATCATCATCATCACTAGCAGTGTGTGTGTGTGTGTGATGGATGTGGAGCTCAGAGGACAACTTGAAGGAGTTGGTTCTCTCATACCATGTGTGTTCTGGAAAATGAAGTTTAGGTTTTCAGTCTTGGAAACCACCACTTTTGGTGAACCATCATACCAGACCATATCTGGAGGTCTTCAGAATTAAAGGTATAGTTATTCACATAGACAATCCATTAATGAGGTTGTTCTCTTGTTCCGTTTCCTTCCTGGTTTTAAGTTATTTCTCTGACTGATTTTCTTAAGTTCCTGAGACTCTGCCCAGTGAATAACCTTGAGTGTGGTGGTGAGCCTGGATTCCCACAATTTGATGTTGATTACATCTGAGACTTCACTGACTGCTTTCTCATTCCTGAGCTTTGAACCACAGTTTTGAGTTGGTAGAGGACAAAGAAGGTTTACTGGCTTTAGGAAAGCTAGGTATTTCTAACTTTGTTAACTTCTGAAATGCTTTTCTGGCCAATTATTTATTCATCTAAGCCTCATGTGTATTGATAACAAAGCCAAGTTTTCCTCTAATATTAAACTTTGGATGGAGGTAATGTCCCTGATTTTGACTGTGACTCATCATGCTTGCACAGCTGTGTGTACTGTATGTGTGAAACGCATGCTATGGAATAATATGGACATGCGTGTTCTCACTACCCAAGCTAGGAGACTTACAGAGCTGCCTGGATTGGGTCTCCTGACCCAGTTCCCAGCACATGCTGTCATTATACTGAGCTAATGATTTTTGTGGTTCTAGTTACAGTTTTGTTTCTTAGGTATGCACTTTAAGACAATATGTTTCTTTCATAATTTTGAGTTACATATAAATGAAATTACACAGTGTGCATACTTCTTGTTTCTCGTTCCTGATTTGGATTCTGAGATTCATTCTTGCTGGTGTTTGTAGTAGACTGATAAATTTTCTATTGTGTTCTATCACCCACCTTTGTATGCACTGTGGTTTGGTTACACCTCTTTCCTGTGATGGATACCTGCATTGTCATTGGGTTTCATTCCTCAGTGCAACAATGCTGAAATAAACATTTCCCCTTTTCTTCTGTACAGATGTAAGCTTTTAGTAGACAGTGACATTCAAATGTGTTTTTGCCTTAGAAGCATATATGTATGTATGTGTGTATGTATACATATATCTTTATATATTTATATCTATATAAATATATATACATTTATATATTTATACCTATATCTTTATATATTAGTTGATATACATACACATACACACATGTATGGGTAAAATATTTTATATAAGCAATCATACTTTTACAAATTGCATTGCATTGATATAATTCTTAAAGATTTATTTTTATTTTCTGTGTTGTGTGTGTGCTTATATGCATGTATGTACACAATGTGTGTATAGTGTTTATGGAGACCAGAAAAGAGTTTCCGATTCCCTGGAGCTGGAGTTATAGATGGCTGTGAGCTGCCATGTAGTTACTAGTGACCGAATTTAGGTCCTCTGCAAGAGCAGCAACTGCTTTTAACTACTGAACTATCTCTGCAGTCCCATATTCTATTATTTTTATTTGAATCTTTCAAAAATTATTTTTTATCAAATTTTTTTATAAAATATATCTTAATTATAGTCTTTCTCCTCCCCCAACTCCTTCTACATCCTCTTTACCTCCCTATCCATTCAAGTTCATGTTCTTTCTTTTCCAAAAAAAAAAAAAACAGTAAAGAAAGGAAAAAGAAAAACCAAAACAGGCAAACTAAAACAAACCAATATGACAAGAAACATCAAGACAAAACAAAAACTGTACAAAAATCCACGGAGCCCATTTTGTGATGCCAACTACACCTGGGCATTGGACCTCCCTGGAATATGATTGATATACTCAGTGGCACTCAAGTGGAGAAAACTGCTTGTCCCTTTCTCAGCATCGCAATTACAGTAGCTCTGGGTGTGGGGCTCTGTGTCCACTCTTCTTCTTGGTGTGTTGCGGTTTTAACTGGTTTGATTCTGTGCAGGTCTTCTGCATGATCTCCAGTGATCTTGAGTTTCCAGTAAGTCATCCGCCATGCCTGGTTCTTGTCATCCTTCTGCCTCCTCATCCACATGGATCCCTGAACCTCGAGGGGAGGAGTTTATCTAATTTTATTTAATTGTGAAATAAGGGTATCAGAACTCACAGTTGCAGGTTTACCACTCTATCAAGCCAGGCATGGGACTATTGTGTGCATAGGGTTAATTTTACTACGTGAAAGCCCTGTTGTTGTTTCATAGTCTCTACTTGTCATCACAGGCCTCTGGCTTTTTTCACTTGCCAAGACTTGATTTGACCAGCCTTTAATTTTTGCCAGTTTCATGTGTGTGGCCTCTGGTCTGTGGTCTATATGGTTTACATACTTTAAAGCTGAATGTCTGTTCATGTACCGCCGGCTTTTTGTACTTCTCTTTCTGACCTTTGTGGCTGTGACTGTTTTCTCGTTGTTTGTCTTTTTCTTTTGACTCATAGTTATACCTAACACATTCTAGATACCAGGCTTTTACATCCTTCTCAGTTTGTAGCCTGTCTTCACCTTTTAAAATGGTATTATTTAGTGAACAAAATTTCAGACTTTGATGTAAATTAACGTTTAGTCTTGTTTAATGTTGATGACTTTTAAAAAGGTTTATTTTTACTTTTGATTGTATGTCTGTGTGTGTATCTCTGTAAGGTCTGCTGCATGTGTTTCAGTGCTAGCAGAAGCCAGAAGAGGATATCGTGTCTGCTGGAGCTAGAGTTGCTGATGGTAGGTGCTGGGGACCGGACTCTTGCCCTCTGGATGAGCAGTAAACACTTAACCAGCAAGTTATCTCTCCAGCCCCAAAGATGATATCCTTCTTAGAATTGAGGTCATGAAGTTATTTTCACAAGATCTCTGGAAAATCTATATATTTTGCCTTATAAATCTGTAGTTAACTTCTATTATTACAATAATTTTATTTTTGTATCCTAGGCTGGCCTTGAACTTGCTATGTAGCCATAGATAACTTTGAACTCCTGATCCTCCTGCATCTACCTCCAAAGTCCCAGGACTACATGTCTGTGACGCTAATTGCAGTTTGGGCAGTACTGGGGATGGAGTCTGGAGCCTTGTGCATGTAAGATAAGCACGCTATGACCTGAACTTTACATTCAGTCCCTCTGTTTTCATATGATTTGAGGAGAAAGATAAAGGTGATTTTTTTTCCACATGAATATAGTCAATCATTTCAGGATCTTTTCCTGTTCAGCCTCTGGTCCACTTCTGCAGGGCTAATCTTGTTGTAGAATTGGTGTGGGCGTGTTTCTTGGTGCTGTCTCGACAGTCTGTCTGTCTCCGAGTTAATCCAGACTATCTCAATTACACAGTTTCACAACAATCCTTGAAATTGGTAGAGCAACTTTCTCCAACTCACTTTGCTTCAGTAATATCTTGGTCTTGGTCCTAATTACTTCAATATAATGTTTTAGAATTAGTTTAACTATTTTCTCAAAATAATTTTTAATCAAAGTTGCATCAATCAAAATCCTTGATCAATTTGTGAAGGGTGATTTATTTAGTGTAGAAAGTTTCCTACCAAGGAAAATGGTCTGCCCTTCCATTTTATTTGGGCTAACTTCAACCTGTCTTCATGTGTCCTATAACTTTTCTTAGAGATCTTTCCATCCTTGTTGAAATTATTTATGATTCAATATATGTGCTGCTGATTTGTTATATATGTATAAAACACAATATATTTTAAAATATTCATTTCCATGTGTACAACTTCTCTAGAGTTTCTTTCAGTTCTGATATTCAATCAGTAACTCATTTGAGTTTTACACAGACAATAGCATATCATCCATAAACAGTGACGTTGTTTTTCATATTTGACTTTCATCCTTTATTCATTTCCTTAGTGTATAATCTTGGCAAAGATCTCAAATAGAATGTCAAATAAACATGATGACAGCTCCACTCTTGTTTCATCCCTGATTTAGAGGAAAAGCTCTCAATGATTTATCACCAAGTAATGTGTGCTCTTGGTTGAGTTTTGTTTTGTCTGAAGACACTGTTTTGTGCTGGAAAGCTTGAGTCTCTGCAAACTCCTTTTCACCCAGCATGGTGGCCTGTGTGGCCAACTATTTGGCTTCTCTTGGATTTTATCGGCTCTTACTGGGTTTAGTCAGTGAAGATTATTGTCAGGAAATGGTGGAGGGCTGGGAGAGGGAGAGAAGCTGCCGTGTGAGATCTTCAATTCAGCCCTCTTTCACTATGTAACTCTTCTTCAGCTAGTTGTATCCCTCCTCTTCCCCACCCTCTCTCTGTGTTCTTTCCTCTCATAACTTTTGGTTAGCCATTTTAACTTAATTCTACCATATTCAATGTTAGACTTGATGTACTTAAATTTCTTGAGGGTGCATTTGAGGCCTAGGTTATAATCAATGTCATATAATTATTACACCTGCTTAAAAACTATATTCCAGCCATATGTGGTGGCACAGATCTGTGTCAGGAGCTATAATAGGACATGCTAAATACTAGCAGCTGATCTTCCTGAGATGGTTTGCTTCGGATTATTATATAGTCTGTGATAGATTCACTCTTATTCGACAAGGCAGTAAGAGAATTCATTTTAGGAAAGATTCCTACTATTAATATGCTTTTCCTGTTATTATTAAACATATATAACAATCACTATGTAATAGCCCACCCCTTTGGAGCAGATCTCTGCAGATCTACGAAGATGTACTGTCTTGTAGTGATGCTATATAGACAAATAGGTGACTTCTTAAGTTTTAATGATGATCCTATAAGAATTCCTAAAATTATATCAGTGATTATTAAGCTCTTTTATATTGGTACCGTTACTAGGTCATTTTCTGACAGTCAAGACTGCAGTGAGAACTCTGCCAGTCTTCCAAGTGTCACCAGTTAATTGGCTTTAGATAGTAACCAGACTTTCTCCTACTCAGAGCACATTCCAAGAGGTTATAAAACAATTAACCAAGGCCACAAAAAGGGAACTAATGATTTATTATGGGTACTAGGTAGGAGAGAAGATAAAATATTGACTGGGTTTATTTATACAAAACTTCACTAATAACTTAGTTATTGTTTTAACATTGAACCTGTGGAGCTTTGACAGGTGATCGATGTTTAACCAGATAATTACTCCTAATGGATATGCATGTAAACATTCTCTGTTGTAAACTTCTATTTCAATTTATGATTTGATTTTTTTGTGTGAACTTGTGATGAACTTTTTGACATGTGATCATGTATTCTGAAAGATGTATAAGTACTGAGGGAAGAGAAAAAGAGAGAGAGAGAGAGAGAGAGAGAGAGAGAGAGAGAGAGAGAGAGAGAGAGATTGAGAGAGAGAATTTTTTGCCTTGCCCCACTTAGAGTAGAAATCTTTTCCCTTTCCCCACTCAGGATTTCTCTGATTGTCCCCTTAGATAGCTTTCATAGTAAACTTTTTACAATTTAGTAATAAACGCTTAATCACTTTTCTTTTTCTTTCTTTTTTTCTTTTTTAGTATAGAATAGAGTTTGTTCAGGGCATGGGGAGGGGAGTTAAGAGGGTAGTAGAGGCAGAGAAAGGCAGAGAGAGGGAGAGAGTAGCAAAGCAGAGGCCAGCCATGACCATGTGGAGAGAGGGGGGGAGGGGAGGAGATCCCAAGAGGGGGCAAGAGGGAAGCTGAGAGTGAGAGAATAAGAGATGCAAGAGGTTTCACTTTTCTAAGTGTTCCTTTTTCTTCCTGTGACTTCTGACTTCTGACAAGCAGGCTGAAAGTTAGAGCCTCAGGTTCTGATGAGATAGAACAAAGGCCACATTACTTCATCCTCAGTTGTTAGGCTACAGGTGTTAATAACCTAAGCCAGCAATCTTTAACCCTAAGAAAGAGCAAGAAAGTTTTTAGGATTTTATTAGAAGTTATCATCAGCATTTCAGCACATTTAGAGAGCTAGAGCATCCGGAGACACTCAGACAGCAGAGTCCTACTCCACTAAAAGTAAGAGGGGAAGCCAGGTAGAGTTCTGTCTTGAATGACTGAGAGGCCAGGTAGAGCTGCATATTGTGTGGACAATTGTCATTTTCTTTTTTTTTTTTTAAATTTTATTTTCCAAGTTTTTTTTTATTTACATTCCAAATCATTTCCCCTTTCCCGTTTCCTCCCTCCCCGAAAGTCCCATAAGCCCCCTTCCCTCCCTCTTTTCCCCATTCAACCCCCTCTCGCTTCTCTGTCCTGGCATTCCCCTACATCCAGTCTTTCCAGGACCAGAGGTCTCTCCTTCCATCTTCTTAGAAACCTATTGATATGCGAATTGTGTCTAGGGTACTCCGAGATTCTGGGTTAATATCCCGTTATCAGTGACTGCATACCATGTGTGTTCTTTTGTGATTGGGTTACCTCACTAAGGATGATATTTTCAAGTTCTGACCATTTGCCTAGGAATTTCATGAATTCATTGTTTTTAATTGCAGAGTAGTATTCCATTGTGTAAATATACCACATCTTCTGAATCCATTACTCCGTTGAGGGACACCTGGGTTCTTTCCAGCTTCTGGCTATTATAAATAAGGCTGCTATGAACATAGTGGAGCATGTATCCTTATTGCATGCAGGTAAAGCCTCTGGGTATATGCCCAGGAGTGGTATAGCCGGATCCTCTGGGAGTGTCATGCCCAGTTTTCTGAGGAACCGCCAGACTGCTTTCAAGAGTGGTTGTACCAACTTGCAATTCCACCAGCAGTGGAGGAGTGTTCCTCTTTCTCCACATCCTTGCCAACAACTGCTGTCTCCTGTGTTTTTGATCTTAGCCATTCTGACTGGTGTGAGATGGAATCTCAGGGTTGTTTTGATTTGCATTTCCCTAATAACTAAGGATGATGAACATCTCTTTAGGTGCTTCTCAGCCATTAGATATTCTTCAGGTGAGAACTCTTTGTTTAGCTCTGTACCCCATTTTTTAATAGGGTTATTTGCCTCTCTGGAGTTTAACTTCTTGAGTTCTTTGTATATATTGGATATTAGCCCTCTGTCGGATGTAAGGTTGGTAAAGATCATTTCCCAGTTAGTTGGTTACCGCTTTGTCTTTTTGACAGTGTCTTTTGCCTTGCAAAAACTTTGTAATTTAATGAGGTCCCATTTGTCTATTCTTGATCTTAGAGCATAAGCTATTGGAGTTCTGTTCAGGAAATTCTCCCCTGTGCCCATATGTTCAAGTTTCTTCCCTAGTTTCCTTTCTATAAGTTTCAGTGTGTCTGGTTTTATGTGGAGGTCGTTGATCCACTTGGAATTGAGCTTAGTGCAAGGAGATAAGAATGGGTCAATTTGCATTCTTCTGTATGTTGACCTCCAGTTGAGCCAGCACCATTTGTTGAAAAGGCTATCTTTTTTCCACTGGATGGTTTTAGCTCCTTTGTCAAAGATCAAGTGACCATAGGAGTGTGGATTCATTTCTGGGTCTGCAATTCTGTTCCATTGATCTACATGCCTGTCACTGTACCAATACCATGCGGTTTTTTAACACTATTGCTCTGTAGTACAACTTGAGGTCTGGGATACAGATTCCCCCAGAAGTTCTTTTACTCTTGAGAATAGTTTTAGCTATTCTGGGTTTTCTGTTATTCCAGATAAATTTTTGAATTGCTCTTTCTAACTCTATGAAGAATTGAGTTGGGATTTTGATGGGGATTGCATTGAATCTGTATATTACTTTTGGTAAGATGGTCATTTTTACTATATTAATCCTGCCAGTCCATGAGCATGGCAGATTTTTCCATCTTCTGAGGTCTTCTTCAATTTCTTTCTTCAGAGACTTGAAGTTCTTGTCATACAGATCTTTCACTTCTTTGGTTAGAGTCACGCCAAGATACTTTATATGGTTTGTGGCTATCGTGAAGGGTATCATTTCTCTTACTTCTTTCTCAGCCTGCTTATCCTTTGAGTATAGGAAGGCTACTGACTTGCTTGAGTTGATTTTATATCTGGCCACTTTGCTGAAGTCGTTTATCAGCTGTAGGAGTTCTCTGGTGGAGTTCTTTGGGTCACTTAAGTATACTATCATATCGTCTGCAAATAGTGATAGTTTGACTTCTTCCTTTCCAATTTGTATCCCTTTGACCTCTTTTTGCTGTCTAATTGCTCTAGCTAGAACTTCAAGTACTATATTGAAAAGATATGGAGAGAGAGGGCAGCCTTGTCTAGTCCCTGATTTTAGTGAGATTACTTCAAGTTTCTCTCCATTTAGATTGATGCTGGCTACCGGTTTGCTGTAAATTGCTTTTACTATGTTTAGATATGGGCCTCGAATTCCTGATCTTTCCAAGACCTTTAGCATGAAAGGATGCTGAATTTTGTCAAATGCTTTATCAGCATCTAATGAGATGACCATGTGGTTTTTTTCTTTGAGATTGTTTATATAGTGGATTACATTGATGGATTTCCTTATATTGAACCATCCCTGCATCCCTGGGATGAAGCCTACTTGATCGTAGTGAATGATCATTTTGATGTGTTCTTGGATTTGGTTGGCAAGAATTTTATTGAGTATTTTTGCATCGATATTCATAAGAGAGATTGGCCTGAGATTCTCTTTCTTTGTCAGATCTTTGTGTGCTTTTGGTATTAGTGTAATTGTGGCTTCATAGAACGAGTTGGGTAGTGTTTCTTCTGTTTCTATTTTGTGGAACAGTTTGAAGAGTATTGGTGTTAGGTCTTCTTTGAAGGTCTGATAGAATTCTGCACTAAAACCATCTGGACCTGTGCTTTTTTTGGTTGGAAGACTTCCAATGACAACTTCTATTTCTTCAGGGGTTATAGGACGGTTTAGATGGTCTATTTGATCCTGATTTAATTTTGGTATTTGGTATCTGTCTAGGAAATTGTCCATTTCCTCTAGATTTTCTAGTTGTGTTGAATATAGGCTTTTGTAGTAGGATCTGATGATTTTTTGAATTTCCTCAGTTTCTGTTGTTATCTCTCCCTTTTCATTTCTGATTTTGTTAATTTGGATACTGTCTCTGTGCCCTCTGGCTAGTCTGGCTAAAGGTTTATCTAGTTGATTTTCTCAAAGAACCAACTCCTGGTTTTGTTGATTCTTTGAATAGTTCTTTTTGTTTCTACTTGGTTAATTTCAGCCCTGAGTTTGATGATTTCCTGCCTTCTGCTCCTCTTTGGTGTATTTGCTTCTTTTTGTTCCAGGGCTTTCAGGTGTGCCATTAAGTTGTTAGTGTATGCTGTCTCCCGTTTCTTTTTGGCGGCACTCAGGGCTATGAATTTTCCTCTTAGCACTGCTTTCATTGTGTCCCATAAATTCGGATATGTTGTGCCTTCATTTTCATTAAATTTCAAAAAGTCTTTGATTTCTTTCTTTATTTTCTCCTTGACCAAGTTATCATTGAGTAGAGCATTGTTCAGCCTCCATGTGTATGTGGGTTTTCTTTTGTTTTTGTTGCCATTGAAGACCACCCTTATTCCATAGTGATCTGATAGGAGGCATGGGATTAGTTCTATCTTCTTATATCTGTTGAGGTCTGATTTGTGACCAATTATATGGTCAATTTTGGAGAAGGTACCATGAGGTGCTGAGAAGAAGGTGTATTCTTTAGCTCTAGGATGAAATGTTCTATATATATCTGTTAGTTCCATTTGGTCCAAGGGTTCAATTAGATTCACTGTGTCCCTGTTTTGTTTCTGCTTTCCTGAACGATCCATTTTAGAGAGCAGGGTGTTGAAGTCACCCACTATTATTGTGTGAGGTGCGATGTGTGCTTTGAGCTTTAGTAAAGTTTCTTTTACAAATGAGGGTGCCCTTGCATTTGGAGCATAGATATTCAGAATTGAGAGTTCTTGTTGGTGGATTTTTCCCTTGATCAGTATGTAGTGTCCTTCTGTGTCTTTTTTGATGACTTTAGGTTGAAAATTAATTTTATCCGATATTAGGATGGCTACTCCGGCTCGTTTCTTGGGGCCATTTGCTTGTAAAATTGTTTTCCAGCCTTTTACTCTGAGGTAGTGTTTGTCTTTGACACTGAGGTGCGTTTCCTGCATGCAGCAAAATGCTGGGTCCTGTTTACGTATCCAGTCTGCTAGTCTATGTCTTTTTATTGGGGAATTGAGACCATTGATATTAAGAGAGATTAAGGCATAGTGATTATTGCCACCTGCCATTCTTGATGCTATCTTTATGTTTGTGTGGTTATCTACTTTTGGGTTTGAAGCAAGAAGGTTACTATCTCATTTTTTCCAGGGTGTTGTTTCTCTCCCTGTATTGGTGGTTTCCACCTATTATCCTTTGCAGGGCTGGATTTGTGGAAAGATATTGTGAAAATTTGGTTTTATCATGGAATATCTTGGTCTCTCCATCTATGGTGATTGAGAGTTTTGCTGGGTATAGTAGTCTAGGCTGGCATTTGTGCTGTCTTAGTGTCTGCATGAGATCTGCCCAGGATCTTCTGGCTTTCATAGTCTCTGGTGAGAAGTCTGATGTGATTCGGATAGGTCTTCCTTTGTATGTTACTTGGCCCTTTTCTCTTACTGCTTTTAATATTCTTTCTTTGTTTAGTACATTTGGTGTTTTGATTATTATGTGACGGGAAGTATTTCTGTTCTGGTCCAGTCTGTTTGGAGTTCTGTAGGCTTCTTGTACGTTCATCGGCATCTCTCTCTTTAGGTTAGGGAAGTTTTCCTCCATAATTTTGTTGAAGATGTTTACTGGTCCTTGAAGTTGCAAATCTTCACTCTCATCTATACCTATAATCCTTAGGTTTGGTCTTCTCATTGTGTCCTGGATTTCCTGGATGTTTTGGGTTACATGCTTTTTGCATTTTGCATTTTCTTTGACTGTTGAGTCGATGCTTTCTATGGAATCTTCAGCACCTGAGATTCTTTCTTCCATCTCTTGTATTCTATTGTTGATGTTTGCATCTATGACTCCTGATTTCTTCCCAAGGTTTTCTCTCTCCAAAATTGTCTCCCTTTGTGATTTCTTAGTTGTTTCTACTTCCTTTTTTAGATCCTGGATGGATTTGCTGAGATCCTTCACTTGTTTGTTTGTATTTTCCTGTATTTCTTTAAGGTATTTTTGCATTACCTCTTTCAGGATTTCTGCCTGTTGACCCAAGTTCTCCTGCATTTCTCTGAGCGATTTTTGTGTTTCCTTCTCATGGGATTCCATCTGTTGATCCATCGTCTCCTGCTTTTCTTTAAGCAGTTCTCGTGTTTCCTTTGTAAGGGCATTTATCTGTTGATTCATTTCTTTAAGCCCTTTTTGTGTTGCCTCCCTATGGGCATCCATCTGTTGACGCATATTCTTCTGCATTTCTTTATGCAATTTTTGTGATTCCTTTGAAAGTGCATCTACCTGTTGATTCATTTCTTTAAGCGATTTTTGTGTTGTCTCCTTGTGGGCCTCCATCTTTTGATCCATGTTCTCCTGCATTTCTCTAAGCGATTTTTGTGTTTCCTTTGTAAGGGCTTCTAACCGTTGATTCATGGTCTCCTGTAATTCTTTATTAGATTTATTTGTGTCCTTCTTGTGATCCTCTAATAGCATCATGAGAAGTGATTTTAAATCCAGATCTTGTCTTTCGGGTGTGGTGGGGTATCCAGGACTTGCTGCTGTTGGAGAGTTGGGTTCGGATGGTGCCATATTACTTTGATTTCTGTTAGTAACGTTCCTACGTTTTCCTTTTGCCATCTGGTTACCTCTGATGTTAGTTGGTCCTGCTGTCACTGGCTGTTGGTTGGACCTCCTGTGAGCCTGCAAAGCTATTTCTGGCCCCCCTGGATTACCAGGATTCCCCTGGCACCGATTTCTGGGGCCTGCCCTGCTCCTGAGTGACTTTGGAGCCCTGATGTGCCTTGCCCCAAGTGATGTTATATTGGGGAGTCCCTGCACATCCAAAGGCTCAGCATAATGGATTCCCGGAGCAGAGTTCGCCAAAGGGAGGCTGGTAGGCTCCTGCCCTGTGCAGGGGTGTGTGATCTCTCCCAGAGTGAGGGGGAGGGGGCGTCCCTCTGCAAGGCAGAAGTCCCACAGCAGAGCTGGCGCGCTGGTTACTGCAGATCTGCCCAGCTCTTGGGAGCCACGTACACACAATCCGCCCGAGACCCAAGCGATATTATGCCTCTCTGTCTTCAAGCCTGGCAGTCCCAACTACCTGGCCACTGGAGCAAAGATGGCGAAGTGCACTCTGCACTCTCTCGGTGGCGCTGGTCACCCTGCAGAGGGGATGGCCTACAGCAGATCTGGCGCCCAGACGACCACAGCACTGTCCCGTTCTTGGGAGCAGAGGGAAGCCCCAACAGGCCGTGTCCCAAGTGATGTTATATTGGGGGAACCTGGGTACCTTTCCCACTACAGGTTCTTTTGCGTGCCCAATTGTCATTTTCTATTCTCTACCTTCATTATGCATATTTTAATTAGCCATGTTTTCCAGATATTCTTTCCATGTTGTCTGATATCATATCTGCCATTACCCTCTCTGGGCCGGAAAGCTCCTGACAGATATGTAACCTTAGCACCTTGAGGAACTAAGGCAAGAGGACTGTAAATGGGAGGCCAACCTGGCTAAGACCCTGTCTGAAATACAAAGGAAAACAAACAACAATAGCAGAACTAAACTAAAAATTCTCTATTCTGCCATTGTGGGATGCGATGTTCACTGTGTAGACATAATTTCTTGACGATCTGCATTGTGTCTGAGGCATCTCTGTAGGCGATGTGGATACATCAGGAAACAAAACCTGGGATCCCTTGGATCCCTAGGTGCAGCTCAGTGACGAAGTGTGCTTAGCTTGCATACGGCTTGGGATCAGTCCTTGCTCCAAAAGAAAAAAAGTGATCTGCCTTTGAGATAATATGAGAGACACAAGGACACAGAATAAAAAAGGAGACCCTATCATACATGTGAGGATAAGCAGAAAAAAAAGAGTAGAGGTAAGAGGTACTGAGACCTGTGTGGGTGTGACTAGTCAAAGCCTGCTTCGCTGAAGCCAAAAGTAAGAGGGGAAGCCAGGTAGAGTCCTGACTTGAATGACTGAGAGGCCAGGTAGAGCTGCGCATTATGCGGACAATTGTCATTTTCTATTCATTACCTTCATTTTGCTTATTTTAATTAGCCCTGTATTCTAGATATTCCTTCCATGTTGTCTGTAGCTGTGCCGCCCTGAAACACACCCCATCTCCTCCTAGCGCATTAAACTCTTTGAAAATTTCTAGAAGTTCCTTTAAAAGTTATCAATACTACTGATATCATCTCCATTAAACTGAAAACAAGTGTTGCTTCCCCAAAGAGACTCTATTTTAGACACATGTTGAAAGTTTCTCTTCATTTAGGCAGCCCCCACCCCTGACTCCTCTAGTATCACAGCATTACTGTTTTCAGTGGGCGTTTATGGCAAATCCCAAGCTGAAGTTGCACATCTATTCCTACTAGCCACATTTATGAACATTTTCCTTCCAAGGAAAATACCACTCCAGACTTCCTTTTATTTGTTGATTGTTTGTTTTGTGGTTTTGTGTTTAATTTCGGAGACAGACTCTCACTTTGTAGCCCAGCCTGGCTTAGAGCTCAGTACATGGCCTAGGCTGACTTTAACTTGAGATCCTCCTGTGCCAGGCATGCACCGCCATGATCTCACTGCCAAAGAACCAATTTATAGCAGATACAAGAAATACTATAGATATAATATTTAATTTGTGCCTAATTTGATCAAAGTTTTCTATTTTATTACAAAAGATTTAATGAGACTGAAACAAGTTAATTTTAATGCTTAAATTGAATTTTCTAGTTAAAGTCGAACTCTCATGGATGGCAGAAAGAAAAGCACATTATCTCTAATAATGAATTAAATTAACAATGTAGTAGTTAGGTATATACAGAGAACTTATTTCTTAGCATTAGTTTACCAATAAAAACCGTGCTGATACACTGGTTTATTTTCTTTTCCCATCTTTTAAAGTTTTCCTTACCAAGACCCAAGAGAAACAAAATGACATTAAACAAATACATAAACAGAAACAAAGATCACAAGTTGAAAGGCTAACCTGGGCTACATAGTGAGGCCTTTCCTTGAAAACATCTTTTGTAGTTCTTTAAAATAAATATCCTCCATTTTGACAATGTTCAGAGCATTGCAGTATTTTTTAAGTTAACGTTGTCCTTCATACAAATGTAACACGAACTCACCATGTCAAATATTTTATGTAACTCTTCAATGAAGACAGGAATTTGTATGATATTCAGAACAATTCAAGTCTGAATTTAAAAAAAAATCTGTAAAATCAAGAATGGTTAAGGGAGCTAGTTTGCTAACTGATGTGATCTGGCAACATTTTATGTTTGTTTGTTTATTATCAACTATATGTGTGTGTGTGTGTGTGTGTGTGTGTGTGTGTGTTTGTGCCTGTTTTACTACCTGTTTTCTACACTCTATAGAGCAATTGTTCTCAACATGTCAGTCGTTTTTTCCACAGGGGTCGCATATCAGATATCCTGAATATCAAATATTTACATTATAGTTCATAACAGCAGCAAAATTATAGTTATGAAGTAGCAAAGAAATAATTCTATGGTTGGGGGTCATCTAGGGTTGCAGCATTAAGAAGGTTGAGAACCGCTGGTCTAAAGAGCTGTGAAGCAGATACTTAAAGCGACACCCACATAAAACTAGTCATTCCCAGAAGTCTTCCAGACCACGCCCCTACTTCCCCTCAAGGGATGCTCAGCGATCTCATTGGCTCATTTCCAGCTCATGTGAGTTTTCCTTGGCAGAAAAGACAATGCACACAATGCATTACATGAGCATTATAAACGAGGACTGAAATGCTCATCTGAGCTGACATGTCGGGCAGAGGGCTATGCAGATCCACACGGTAATCTAGTTCAGGGGAATCTAAAAGTTGGGAAACAAGGGGGAGGCACTGGGCAGCCTGCAGGGCGTGAACAGGACCCATGCGCTCTCATCTCCACTTTAATGTGTAAGGTTACCACAGACACAGCTGCTGCATTTGTTAGACACATACTCGACCAGGTATTCTACTCTTTTCACTTTCACAAAGAAGTTTTGGAATTTTAAAAATATTCCCATATTTATCCACTAGCAGCAATCTTTACCAACTTAAGAGTAAACCCATTATCTTTCCAAAGGCTAATCTAGTACTTCCACATCTCCCAAGACCATTACTAGGGAGGACTAGGATCAGGAAAAAAGGCTTGCCTGACTCAGCAGGGGCTTTTGAGTGCTGTGCTCACACTGGACAAGAGTTCTCCTGGCCTGCCTTTATCAGAGAATACAGCTCTCTTTTTGATAATCTTGGGAGTTAACTACTGTGATGAGACATTAAACTGGATCAGGTCCCAGCGATGAAATCTAGTTTGTGACTTATCAGCTTAAGTGTCTAATTGGGAAGTCAATTCGTAAAAGGTTTATTTTTACATTAAGTGTATGAGTGAGTGTTTTGCATATCTGTGTATGTATGTATGTATGCATGTATGTATGTATGTATGTATGTATGTATCTATCTATCTATCTATCTATCTATCTATCTATCTATCTATCTATCTATCTATCTATCTATCTATCTATCTATCTGTCTCTAAACATCTACACACAGCACATGTGTGCAGTACCTTCAGAGGCCAGAAGAGGGCACCATATCCCCCTGGACCTGGAGTTATAGATGATTGTGAACCATCTTGTGGATGCTGGGAACTGAACTTGAATCCTCTGCAAGAGCAGCTAGTGCTTTTAACTACTGAGCCATCTCTCCAGTCTCCTTACTGCGCGAAGTGCAGGACTAATTCCAAAAGGCAGTAAAAGCCAGAAAGTTAAGACTTTCAGCACTTATAGCAAGATTCTCCGGGCTTGAATCTGGGATTTTACCAGTCACATGGCTTCAGATAAGTCACTGAACTCCATTTTGCTTCAGTTTTCCTAACTGTAAAAGGCGGACAATAGACCTTTCTCATGGAACCCAAGTGAGAGTGGAATAGCTATAAAACATGTCCAACAGATGTAAAGTTATCATACATGTTACCTTTTGTCGTAAACGGGCAGTTTTACTTTGAAAAATAAAGACTAAGAAGAGTTTTCATAATTAGTAAACCCTCAGCTATGCTCAAACACACCAAAAATAGGTGTTTGTACTTGCATTTGTATGAAAGGCATGCATCAAATACCATGCACCGATGAATTCAGGAGTGCGGGGTACTTCACAGAAGACTGGCATACAGAGAAGCTGGGGAGATGGCTACACGGGCAGATGGAGCTGAGTTCAATCCTATGTGTGTTTGTACTCTGAGCTCTACCACAGTGAGATGCTAGCTGAAGAGAGAAGAGTCTGTAGACGCTCAGGTGCCAGCTCACCTGCCCTGCACATCACAAACAGTCCCTCTCCCCTTGTCAAGCCAAAAGCAAATGGCATTCTTCAGCAAGACCTCTGAGGGGATGTTTGTTGAAAGTCGGTAATCATAAATTGATTATTTTTATACAAAATTGAATTTCATTAAAGTGTGTGTGTGTGTGTGTGTGTGTGTGAATGCTAGATCAAGTTCAACTTAAAGAAGTTTGTATATTTCAGAACAAAAATTCATGAAATGTCCTATAGGGAATTTTTAAATTTGCAAACTTTTGAACCAACTTCAACTGATCTTATTACACATTTCCCTGTAATATTGTGAGTCACTTGGGGATAGAGATATTTGTCATTTTCAGTTAGTACGTATTTTACACATTTGTGAAGGCACACAGCAGTGATGATTTATACTTTTTGAACATATATAATAGTCATTTTATTAATTTAATAACGTTAATTAGTGTTATAAACTATATTTAATGTAGGTATGACTCTCGGCATTTTGAACACATTCCCGTCTTTGGCGATTGTGACATCTTGCAAGCGAGTGTGGGTGATTGGAAGGACAGAACTAACCTCAGAGATACGTGAGTCAAAATACAAAGTGCTTAGCCAAATTTAAATGATATCTGCCCAGAATCTTCCAACTCTTGTATTACTCTTTCTTGAGTTTTGTACTCTGTAAATGTCGGATGAATGAAAGGCTCGTTTCAAGATATTTAAATATCATATGCAAATTGAGTGGTCTGCATTTGCTCTTAAGGGAGTGTCGGGACTTGTAACTTTGTGGAGTGTTGGCCATCTTCTGCGGCCCCGGAGCAGACATCTTGGTGTTCCGACCTATGGGCATGCGCCAGCGATTCTGGCCTGTCTTGTTCACCTGGCCCCTGCAAGAACACTCTGATTTGCTTCCATACGCCCACTAAGGGGACACCGCCCACTCATGTCATCTCCCTCTTTCGTCACTGCTTTTGCAGTATCTCAGCAGACGTTATTTTGAGTGACGGTTTTTGATTTTAAAGTGTAGTAGACTAAATGTCTTTTCCTGATCGATTATCTGTGGGACCGTGAAAGGCAGACTGTTCTGGTTGAGCGAGGCTCAACCTCCGGAGGCCCAGTAGATATTCTACAAGGCCGGACCCGTTGGTCATGCTCCCAGACACTAGGCTTCTGACACCAGGCCCTCAACTCCATAATCCTGTGGCCATCAGTCACATAGGGCAACGCCCCAAGACCCTGGTATTCAGACTGGACTCCACCCCCACAGTCACCTGACAACCGTCAGGTAGGCCTGGCCCACTATAAAAGGGGGTGTTTGCCCCTCCTCTCTCTCTTGCTCTCTCTTATTCTCTCACTCTTTTGTTCTCTCTTTTGCCCCCTTGCTCCCCCTCTCTCCGCATTCCCCTCCCCCTCTCTCCCACGTGGCTATGGCCAGCCTCTGCTTCTCTACCTTCTCCCTCTCTCTACTTCTTTAATACAATCACTAAAATCATGGACTGCCTCTCCTCCTCTGGTCCCTCTGTGCTGGGACAATGGGGCAGGTCTTCCTGCTGGAAGGCCTCCCAGAGTTCCTGGCCAAGGCTGCCACCAACCCAAGTGGTCTACTCTCATCCTGTGGGACCCAGCCGGAGCTCTCCCTCTGCCCCTTTCCATTCGGCCCCCAGCCAGAGCCCAGCCCCTCGGGCCCACGCTCTGGTCTCAGCTCTTCCACAACATCCAGTGGTGTCTGTGGTGTCCAAGACTGGGAACCTGTCGCTCTCGAGCTCCGCCCTGCCGGCTCCCTAGGTGACCCCATGGACTGCCCTTTCCCCACCCCTAGAGCAGGGTTCTGTGGCTTCTCAAAGCCTGATGCCCGTCTGGTGGTTCTGTGGGTATGAGGGCAGTCCAACTACCCGCTTCCACCTTGCCCAGCAGCCTGAGCTCTGGGCAGATGCAGAACACCCTCCCCCTTAAACCCACAGTTAATCCACTTTATCATCATCATCATCGTCATCGTCATCGTCATCATCGTCATCGTCATCGTCATCGTCATTATGTTTAGATTATCTTATCATTATTTTGAGATTCATCCCAAAGCAAAACTATGATAAACCCTCTTTTTCATGTTCAAAAGCAATCATTTTATTTTATCTTACTTTTCCTCTCTTACTCAAAGCTTCAAGTAGAAGAGTTAAGACCCTATTCTTACCCACCAGGAAGGTGTGGGGACTTTCTCTACTTGGGCCATTATGATCTAAAGTTCTGTTTCTTATACTTAAGAAGCTGCAGGAAATAGTCACATGCTTCCTGTCATAGTCCTAGGTCGTTGGTTCACATGCAGGTCAAAGCCAAGTGGCAGAGAGAAATGGTTTCCTTGTAGGTTAGATTGTGTGTTACACTTCTTATTTTTACTCTTTTTTCTTTTTTCCAGAAGAAAGTTAATGTTTTCTGTGGTGAGATATTTGCCTTGAGAGACTTGAGAGGAAGCCAACCAAAGTACCCACTGGGTCACCTTCTTGGCTGCCTCAGGAGTCCACCTAGCCCCCTGCGTTGTCTGACAATTCCAAGCAGAGAAAGACTGCTTTAGCATTTGGTTGAAGACCATAGCTTTAGCTACTGCAAATGCAAGAAAAATAGCTCCTTTCTCCCAGGAAAGGCGTGGGCTTTGAGAGTAGAGGGCGCTGGGATTCCAGTTGCGGAGTTACAGCTGATTGTGGGAGGGAGGCCACCTCCTTTTTTGCTAATCCATGTAAGTGCAGACTCTCTTTAAGATTGTCCCCCCCCCCCAAGCCCGGCAGTGGTGGCCCATGCCTTTAATTCCAGCATTTGAGAGGCAGAGGCCAGCCTGGTCTACAGAGTGAGTTCCAGCACAGTCAGGGCTACACAGAGAAACCCTGTCTCAATAAACAAACAAAAAATAAAAAAAAAACAAAACAAAAAAGATAGGTTTTTTCTTTTTTTTCGTTTTTAAATTATTTTTATTTTCTATATTCTTTATTTGCATTCCAAATGATTTCCCCTTTCCTGGTTCCCCCCCTCCCCGAAAGTCCCATAAGCCCTCTTTCCTCCTGCTGTTCCCCATTTGCCTAAGAATTTCATGAATTCATTATTTTTAATTGCTGAGTAGTATTCCATTGTGTAAATATACATGGAAAATATCTCTGATAAAATTGAAGAAATACATAGAAAAACACGTTAAGATTGACTATTTCATGGAAAAATTATACAGATAAAATGGTAGGCATAAAAATATTCTTGTTGATTGAAAGTGGAATTATAAACATTTTCTGATAACACTGAAAATCTACAAGGAAAATATTTCTGATAAAACTCAAGAAATATATAGAAAAACACGTTAAAACTGACTATTTCATGAAAAATTATACAGATAAGATGGTAGGCATAAAAACATTTCTAAATTGAAAGTAGAAGTAAAAACATTTTCTGATAAAATTGAAGATTTACATGGAAAATATCTCTGATAAAATTGAAGAAATTTATACAGATAAATTGGTAGGAATAAAAATATTACTAAGTTGATTGAAAGTAGAATTATAAACGTTTTCTGATAAAATTGAAGATTTACATGAAAAATATTTCTGATAAAATTGAAAAAATATATGGGAAAACATTAAAATTGAAGATTATCATGGAAAATTATACAGATAAAAGGGTAGGCATAAAAATATTCCTAAGTTTTTTGAAAGTGGAATTATAAACACATTCTGATAAAATTGAAGATCTAAAAGGAAAATATTCCTGGAAAAATTCAAGAAATATATAGAAACATATTAAAACTGACTATTACATGGAAAATTATACAGATAAAATGGAAGGTATAAAAATGTTCCTAAGTTGATTGAAAGTAAAATTATAGACATTGTCTGATAAAACTGAAGGTCCACATGGAAAATACTTCTGACAAAATTGAAGAAAAATACAGAAAAACATTAAAATTGAAGATTATCATGGACAATTATACCGACAAAATGGTAGGCACAAAAACATTCCTAAATTGATTGAAAGTGGAACTACAAACACCCCCTCCCCCCCACACACACAAAACCAAAGATCTACATGGAAAACACCTCTGACAAAATCGAAGAAATACACAGAAAATATGTTAAAATTAAAGATTATCATGGAAAATAATACAGTTAAAATGGTAGACACAAAAATCATAACTAAATTGAAAGAGGAGTCACAAACTTTCTGATAAAATCGAAGATCCACATGAAAAACATCTCTGTTAGACTGTGTTTTTTGTTGGGGAATTGAGTCTATTGACGTTATACAAGAAGCCTACAGAACTCAAACAGACTGGACCAGACCAGAAAGTCCTCTCGGCACATAATAATCAAACACCAAATGCACTAAACAAAGAAAGAATATTAAAAGCAGTAAGAGAAAAAGGTCAAGTAACCTATAAAGGCAGGCCTATCAGAATTACACCAGACTTCTCACCTGAGACGATGAAAGCCAGAAGATCCTGGGCAGATCTCATACAGACCCTAAGAGAACACAAATGCCAACCCAGACTACTATACCCAGCAAAACTCTCAATTACCATAGATGGAGAAATCAAGATATTCCATGATAAAACCAAACTTACACAATATCTTTCCACAAATCCAGCCCTACAAAGGATAATAGATGGAAAACGACAACATGAGGAGGGAAACTACACCCTAGAAAAAGCAAGAAAGTAATCTTTTTCCAATAAACCCAAAAGAAAGTAACCACACAAACATAAAACTAACATCAAAAATAACAGGAAGCAGTAATCACTATTCCTTTCTTTTCTTTTTTGCTGTCAGCTGCCTTCTCCCTCTGCCTGCTAAGCCACAGGGATCCCACAAGGCAGTTTTTATAAGAGGAGGCCAAGCCACTGGCTGATTGCCAGACTGCAAGCATGCGCACCCTTACTGAGCTCGCGGTGAGGACCGCAGAGCAAACTGGGAGTTTCTGGTATTCCAGTTGCACCCAGGCTTTTCCTACACGCCTCACCTCCTGTCTCGCCCTCAGCCACACTGCGCCAAGTGTCAGTCTCCAGCTTTCTCCCTCTCTTTTCAGCCTCAGAATAAACTCCCATGATCTCCCCAAGCCCATCCTTTTTAGGCAACACCCTCTAGCCTCTGTCCAAAGGCTCCCTGCTCCCTGAAGACAGTCCTTGCCTTTTTTCAAAAGGCCGCTTCTCTGATCTTTAAGTGAACCAGTGAACCTTTTTTGATGAGTTTTATAGTTACCAATCTTCTTGCCATAGTCTACCTACTTGATGATTCATTTAAGTGATATTTCTATTAAATGAAACTCTTAAAGATAACAATTTCCCAGCTCCCAGTCTTGAGGATCTTTGAGTCGGGGAATATTTAAACACATCCCGTCTGTTTTCTCTGTCCAGCACTGTCTATAACTGTATGATAGTCTGGGGAGAAAATGCATCAGACACACGTTTTCAGCGATTCAGATGAAAGAGAATCTTATATATAAGATTGGCAGCCTGTTCCACTCATTACCTCATTGATTGCCAGGAAATGTGACTGGCCTGACTGGCCAGGCAGAACCTCCCCCCTTCCCCCCCACCTCTCCCTGCTTGTCTTCCTGAAGCCTTTCCCTGGGAGAAGGAAGGAGAAATTCTCTAGCACACAGAACGCAGAAACAGGTTATATGTAGTTCATGCAGAATAGAATAGCTATGTGTAGAGGGACTCAACCCTTTGCTCTACGCCTCCTTCTTGGAGATAATGGGGATTGCTCATACAGAAGATGAAAGAGATGCCGCTAAGCGCTAAACACCAATAATTGGATTAAAAAAAAAAGAAAATTGTCTTAATTCCTATAGTTTTAGTTCTCTCTACATTTTGAAAGCGTTAAGCCAGAAGAAGTAAGGGAGTGTTTTTGGGGAAAGTGAATGTCAGAACAAAAATCATCACATCCAATATGTTTGTCTTTCTTTTCCTATGCTGAAAAACCTGCCTCTTTTTGTTTATTCCCTATCTTGGTCATTGTCATTAACCACGACCTTCGCCAGAAGCAGAGGGCAACCCTTGGTCTCCTCCGCTTTACCCCCACAGTTGCAATGTTTCTCTCCCACTTGTGCAATCCACCTCTCATGAGTCTGTGTATTCCCACCAGCTCACACAGCTTCAGCCTAACCCTGCAGCATAATGGAAATCTATAGAGGAAGAAAAAAGAGACAGGAGCTTGAAAGCTGAAGAGTTCATGTTGTTAGCCAGAGAGCCCTGGTTTTCAGGTAAGCAAGGGCAGAGAGAAGGCCATTATCCTTTTGTACCATTCTTCTGCACATTAACCTTCAAGTCTAGGCTTGCATTTGACTGTTGATTTGTCTCTCTGCTTCTGCCTGCCAGCCTCAGCCTCTGGTCAGATTCTGTCCAGGTCAGTAGCTCCTGTTCTGGGTACCAAAAGCAAACTACAGGAAATGGGCCATTTGGAAGATGAACTATGATGTTATAACTGTGATGGGGCAAGATGAAAAGTTTTCTGCTAAATAAATTGTTCAAAGAAAATTAGTTAGGCAGGGATATACCCATTTCCGGAATTCTGGGCCTTCAAATGTGGTGATTGGTGATTTTGGTTGTTTAAGATATATCTGTGACACACAGGGAGACAAAGACTGGGGATCTGTTGGCAGATTTGCTGACCAGCCTGGCTCTGTCCTTAGAGTAGGGCACAAACACATTCAGCAAACTACAAACACAGTGAAGACCATGTCATAAAAACTCAGAAGGGTGAATGTCATAACCAGCTGGTCAGTTCTCAAAGTATCATATGTAGGGGATCTTTCTAAAAAACAAAACAAAACAAAACAAAGCAAAACAAAACAACATCAGCAAAAGCCAAACCACTTAGACACTCACAACAACTGTTTGGCTCTGTTACACACATGCTGGATATTGGTTTCATTTCCATAATTTCTCATAGTTGCATTTGTTCAACTAGAGGACAAGAAGGCATTGTGATTAAAAAGTAAAGATGCTTTTATTTTAAATAAGACGAAAAATATTCTATTGATCTGAAATTATGTTGTACAGGTAAAGCATGAAGAGAATTTTCCCAGATAGCATATTCATGTTAAATTTGCCATTAAAGATAGAAATCCCACTGAGGATGTTGACACGTGCCTGTAATCCTACAACTCAGGTGGCTGCAGCTGGAGGACACAAGTTCAAGGTCAGCTTGGCCTACATATTGAGGCTCTATATCAAACCAAAATGTAATAAATAAGATTAATATTCTTATTTAGAAAAGTAGATTATTAAATGCCCCCCCTCTCTATATATACATACATACATGCATATAATAAGTACATACATACATACATTTGTCTGTGTGTATGTGTGTATGCATAAACAGGCATATGCACACGGGTTAAGAGTGAGGAGAGAGGGAGGGAGGGGGAGAGAGAGGGCTAGGAGAGGAGTAGTAGAAAAGAGAAAAGCAGGAAGTGAAGACAGTGTGTCAGTGACACTTGGTAGCAATCGCACACTGATTGTTCAGGTTGATTTGATTTGGCTGGTGTGACAGGTTAGGGTCTCCTTTGCAAAGCTGTGTACATGATGGAAGGAGATGGCTTTCTTGCAGACAGGAGGACCATTCCTCAGGGTAGGCAAGTAGCTGTGCTCTCTGAGACCTTACACAGGCCTTCAAGAGAATACACACAAAGGGAGACTGGACAATCAGCTGTATCCAGTAGCTTCTGCTTATCTGTAATTTCCATGGTTTTAGTTACTCACAGCCAAGCATGGTTTGACAAATTTATACAGAAATTTCTAGAAGCCAACGATTCATGCATTTCAAATAACATTTGCTATCTAATCTTTTTATAATTCTGTTTTATTATTAGCTTTACTGTTTATATCATCTTATGTCCATCTTTAAATTTCATCATATATATGTATGTATATACATACATATATATATGTGTATATGTATGTATATACATACATACATACATATATATGTGTTTATATATATATATATATATATATATATATAGAGAGAGAGAGAGAGAGAGAGAGAGAGAGAGAGAGCGAGCAGAAACAGGGTAGTTATGATTTAGAACTACCGAAGGTGTCAGGCACCTATTAACTATCCCAGGACAGATTTCCGCTCTCTCCTGTCCCCTCAAGAGGCAGAAGCACCCCCATACAGTCAACCACTTCTTTTTAAGGTGGCAGGGGTTGGACTTGTCCAAGTGTTTTTGTGTGAAATCTTCCGGAATCAAATTATCTCTGTCTCCCTCCTTCAGATATTTTTTGCTGTATATGACTCATGATATTTTTGCAGTTGTGTACTGATTATATATAAAATACAATAATTGAACGTGATAGCACCTGCCATTCCAGCAATCTCTGATATATTTTGTTGTTTGCCCATCAGTTAAGTATGACTTGCCTCTCCATTTGAAGAAACCAGAAGTGAAGTGGTCTGCATGCAAAGCTACTTTTTCCAATTTGTAATTTAGTCTTGGTATCTCTAGAATTAAAGAAGTTATTTTTTTAAAAGGGTTGGAAGTCCTGTTATAAAAATCTGGGCACTGAAAAATATTCCCAGGCTAATAAAAAGAGTCTGAGACATGTCAGACCATCCAAGAATTTTTCTGTCCTGACAATTTGATATATACAGATCCTACATGAACTTTCAAATTAGCTTTAAGGCTTGAATAGGACTTAGCCAACCAACAACTGTCAAGCTAGTCACAGGAAATGTGTGTGTGTGTGAGAGAGAGAGAGAGAGAGAGAGAGAGAGAGAGAGAGAGGGAGGGGGAGAGGGAGGGAGGGGGAGAGGGAGAGGGAGAGGGAGAGAGGGAAGGAGGGATAAAGAGAGAGTTTGTAAGTGAAAAATGCTCTAGGGAGAAGATAGCAGGAAGAATGACTATTAGAGTGCCCAGATCTATTGTTACTTTAAACTTCAGAAGAAGGCAGGAATCTACATTTCATCTGAAGCAAAGTACTAGCTACACAATTATTCCTATCAAACTCAAAAAGATATTGTAGTTAATCCTCCACAGTTAGGTCCCATACTATGCATTACATTGGAAATCTATACAAGTGAGGTTCAAGAGAGGGTCATAGTATAAAAATGTGCTTAATAATACAAATGTCTTGCCAAAGAATGCCTGAAGTATCAAGGCTTACATTATTTCTAAAGAGAGCTACAATAAAGGCTAATATATAAATATAAATTTATGTAAAAAAAACCTATGTAAAGAACTCACACACTAGTTTCCTTAAGTAATCTCCATCCTTTACCTGTTTAAAATATTTATTAATTCTATTTTGCAATAGCAAAATTACAGAAATTTCTTAGGGTTAAATTTTCACAGGTAGCAGTTGGTAAGACACGAGAGTTGCTTTCCTGGGGACTATTGTGAGATTATCAGCATCACCAGTTTGTTCCCTCCTGTTCCACCAAGAAAATTGCTCTCCTAAGCAATTAGGTAGGGTGTACTTGAAGTATTATATAGACTGGACAAAACAGAAAGCCTCAGGATTCCTTTCCAGACATTCCTATCCCTGTTTCTTTGAACAGCCATGAGGAGATTCCACAAAGTATGTTACTGAGGTTAGTGCCAGTTTTAAAAATGTTTTTCTTTGCGTGAATATAGTTTCATTTTGCGTGTGTGTTGCAAATTCTCAATAGTATTTGTTTAATTGCTGAGGGGTTTCTGTTTCTTTGCTTGCTTGCTTGCTTTCATTTTTGTTTACTGAGAAATAACCAAAGTAGCCCAAGCTAGCTTTGAACTCAGACCTCCCAGCTTCTGCCCCTCCCCACTTCCCACTCCACACATAGCCCCATGCTGTGACTGTGGGTTTTGTTTACTCTCTGTAAGATCAACACCGAGACACGCTTTACCTCCTGGAAAAGTGAAGATTTTTCTTTTCTTGGTAACTGTTAAATCTTCACCATGTCATGCACTAATTCAGGGGTATCCTTGGAGTAGGTTTTGTCTGCATTGTGAGAATTTTGGTTTTGTTTTGACTGTTTCCTGACCTGAAATGCCCTTCACTGAAGATCCCCCAAGAACTTCTAGGAATGATTAGTACTGAGTCTACAAGATAACAGATATGTGGAATTTGAATCCAGTTTGTGAGACATCTGAGGGAGTTGCTCTTAAATTTCTAGGGAATTAACTTAGAATTAAAACATGCGATTTTCCCTGTCTGCTAATTATCAGATTCCTCTGACTCATGGTTCAGTGCTGGAGTTCAGATTTTCATACTTATTTCATTTCATATCTGGTTTCAAACAGAAAAGGGTGCACAAGGGGCTTCAGGGTTCTAGAAACACCTTGCTGTGTGGGTACATATGAACAACCATTGTTCTCATGTTCTGGGCCATTTCCACATGTTTCTTTCTGTAAAAAAAGTTTCTCTCTCTCTGTGTGTGTTTGTCGTCTGTATTTTCATTTTCCTATGAAATGTAGCCTTCTGTGCTCATTATATAAGTTATATATGGCATATGCTAAACCTGCTTTGTATTTCATATAGACAACGACAGCACTTCTTGGAAAAAGCTCCTCCTTCCTTCCTCTTTCCTTTCTCCTTCCTTCCTTCCTCCTCCCTTCCTTCCTTCCTTCCTTCCTTCCTTCCTTCCTTCCTTCCTTCCTTCGTTCCTTCTTTCATTCTTTCCCTTTACGCTTATTTATTGCTAGTGTGAGAGGCACACGTGCAAGTCATAGCGGAGGGTGAGATGGCACCGTGCAGGAGTCAATTCTACCTTTATACCATGTGGGTTCTGAGGGATCACACTCAGTTCGTCAGGCCTGGGACCTTTAACCAATGAGCCATCTCCCCAGCCCCTTTGGGGAGGCTCACATACAGGCATACCTGCAGGCAAAGCACTCACACACACACAATAAATAAATCTAAAAGAAATTTTCGATAATGCAGTGAGCGATAAAGGAAGCCACTGGGTGTTCTCTGGCCTTCACCTATACATGCACACAGGTGCACCCACACACATAAGAACATATAAACATATGTACATCGAAAGATGAAAGCATATGGAAGAAACACATTCACAAAGACTAGAGGAGACTGGAGTCGGTAGAAACAGCATATAATGCTACAGAAGCTCGACCTTTTCTGTCAGTTTCTCAGTAACAAAAGCTCAGTGTCAGTAGTGGATCCTTTTGACCGAGTCTGTTTTACATTTGACTGGAGGAAAGTAGGCTTGTTACAAGGAAGAGCTACCAGAGAAAAATTGCAACTTCAGAAGCTATAATTGGAAAAATATGATGTTCTGAAGAAATCCAACAGAATAATCATAGCTTCAGAGTAATATTTAAGTTGGAAAGAATCAATCTCAATAGAAGTAATTATCAGTTACATTACAGATAAAAATAGGAAAAAGATGAAATGCTCTGTATAGAAAATTGATCAGAGAGTCAAATTGGCTTAATGGAATAAAGTCCAAAAGGAAACTTGTTATTTATTTTTAACGCAGAGAGCTCATATTCCCCGAGGGGAATTCAGTTGATGGATCTAGTTTATTCACTCCCAGTAGATGAACTACGACCCTACTAGTGAGCACAGCTTGAGGATTTTACTGTCTTGGAGGTGAAGAGATGATGCTTCACTCTGGTCATGAAG
Organism: Tokudaia tokunoshimensis; assembly: GCA_036184795.1. Taxonomy (NCBI): domain Eukaryota; kingdom Metazoa; phylum Chordata; class Mammalia; order Rodentia; family Muridae; genus Tokudaia; species Tokudaia tokunoshimensis. Next base: position 74,265,654 of record BTHU01000016.1, on the reverse strand, counting down.
TCTGCCTAACTCTCCTCTTCAGACGCAGTGTTCTCTTCTTCACCGCTAAACCACCGCACGATTTTCTTTGTAATTTTAGCCCCTTTCCAGAGAAGTGATGTCATCTGCCTCTGGCAGTCATCCTGCTTCCTGTTCCCCCACCGCTTTCCCTGGGGCCTTCCTACACACGTGGATGGGTCCGGTTGGCACTTGCCACATTTCTTTTAGAAAGTCAAGAAGGTCAACCTTGCTGACACAAGTGCTTTTGACAAGGAGAAACAGGAAACACGGAAAGCATTTAGCCAGGATTAAAATGGTCTCTGGGACATAGGATGCTGTTGCAACAAACTCCACCATGAGATCATCAGCTGCTTTCCTACTTAAAAGTCCTGCACGGTTTTCCCTCTTCCTTCTCCTTTCAATTCCCTTGCAGTCTTTGAGGTGCAATGTCACCCGAGAGTCAGCTACTCTTTTCTCTGAAATATTTCTGCCATTGTTCCACTTTCCAGTGACTCAAAGTATCTTGTCCCTGCAGGACATCCACGTCATCAGATTGCTCCTCTATCCTCCCTCCTGTCCCCATTATGAGTCACCGGTCCTCTTTAGGACACTTACAAAGTCCAGCTACTCAATAGTGCGTGTGGGAGTGCCCAGCCTTCACCTCGAGCAACCTGCTCTGCCTTTGACATCTACCTCCGTCTTTCTGGCTATCTACCTTCACTAAACTCTTCACTGGGACAGTTCCAGGAGCGCTCAGCCACAGGCTCCAGTGGCAAAGCCTCTCTTCAGTTCTTCTGCTGGTTCTACCTTGGCACCTGTCTTTTGATGGTGACTATGTTTGCCTCCGAGCCTTAATAACTAAATATTCCATTGTATATTGGCATTCCAGACTTCATGCTCTTACCCTTTAAAAATTTTTTTGACTGTTTAATAATGTTGGAGATTGAACCACTAAGCTCAGAGTTGTTTTGTTAGTTTGCTTAGTGCTTTCTCATGAACTAAAACTCCATTGCATTAAAACTCTGGATTCCTACCTGTGACTGTAGTCTTCAGCTTGTCACCCTGTCCCTGTTTCCAGATGCCTTTGGCTACTTGCCTGACTTGACCTCTGAGTACAGCTTCCTACAGACAGTTTCCAGCGTCTCTTCCTCTGATGCAACCCCAGTCTTTCACCATATGCTGAACCTATTATTCATAAAACTTCTACTCAATTTTTCCCACAGACCCTTGTTCTGTCCAGATAGAACACAGTTTAAATTACACTTCATTCTATTCTACAATAGCACTATTCTTGTGCACTCCCCCAAATCTAGGAAGTTACTTTCATCCTCAGTTCACAAGAAAAGCTTTCACATAGTGCCCCTATTTTAAGAAAACTTTAGCATATTTGTGATAAGCTGTAGCAACATATGATTATATCTGCCTTTCGATTCTTTCTTTGTGTGTTAACTTGACTCTCCTTAATTCCCTTGGGGAGAGTTCTCCTTTGTTGATTTTCTTTAAGTGTTCTTAAGTCACTTAGAATCACAAATGATTCTATTATCTACATCCTTCCAAAGATGTGTTGGCATTCCTCAAATTGAAAGAAAGGTAAGGGGAAAGAGAGACAGCTCAGTGCTGAAGACAGCTCAGCTGCTCTTCCAGAGGACCCAGTTTCGATTCCCAGCACCCGCATGCTGGTTCACAAGCATCGGTAGCTCCAGCCGTAGGGGATCCAATGCCCTCTTCCAGCCTTAGCAGGCACTAGGCACTCTCAATTACTAGAGTAATTACTGGAGAGAGAGAGAGAGAGAGAGAGAGAGAGAGAGAGAGAGAGAGAGAGAGAGAGAGAGAGAGAGAGAGAGAGAGAATTGACAGAGAAAGATTGGAAGAGTCCCAATTTGACAATGTACATTTAGTTTTTCTAAATGAATGTGGTACAGAGATGTATATGCAAGCCAGACACCAGTACACATAAAAATTAAAAAAAAAATTAAAAGGAAGGGTCACATGATCATCATTGGAGAACTTCGTGTCTGCATTTCGTGTCTCTAAGTAGCTCACACACTGCCAAGTCACAACAAAGTTGGAGAAAGTTCTATCAAATGGAATGTGCAAGAACTTATGACCATAAGAGTCTGTCTGACTGATTTGCTTTGGGCAAGAGGATCAGGGGTTTCTTCACAGCCCATTTGAACTGCTCCCTGAAGAATGAGTGTTTGGCCATAAGGGGCCAGCAACAGGCCTAGGAGAAGAAGCAGGAAGTGGAAAGATATTCTAGCAAGTCAGAGCATGGCCCATTCCATTGGGGGAAGCGTGAATAATCTGGGTGGCTCCTCTGAGGAGGAGGAGCAGGAAACACAGCTGGAAGACAGGTTGAGGGAGCTGGTGAGAGATCTATGCTAAGGAGCCCAAGCCTGATCCTGTGGTGATAGCAATTGCTCCTTCAAGCTAAGCAACTCACATGTGCCTGATGGGGTAGCCCAGCCTTTCCTGGTTGCCCCAGACTACATTTGCAGAATTTGGAGAACACACTAAACTTTTTATGCTTTAAAAGTTGGGTAAGACTGGAATAATTCTTCTAGAAGGCAGGTATCATTCTAAACTTTAGCTCTACAAATGTTTGCTTTTTTGTATTTTACATATAAGTATTTTTCCTTATTTAATGGACAATTTAAGTATACTTAAAGTATACTTAAAGCTACAGTTTGTGCTAGTAATTCTGGCTATTTGGGAGGATGAGGCAGGAGCATTTTAAGTCTGAGGTCATTTTAGACAATTCAGCCAGATCATGTCTCTAAAAACAAACAAACAACAAAATCCTGGGAAGCAAAAGTATAGTTTAGGTCTTCCTGCATCCGGGTATTTGTTGACATTAGAATTTTGTGATGAGTATAGAGTTATTATTTTTAAATAATTTTAAAAGATTTATTTATTTATTTTATGTATATGAATACCGTGTCTTGCTGCACACCAGAAGAGGCCATCGTACCCCATTACAGATGGTTGTGAGTCACCATGTGTCTTCTGGGATTTGAACTCAGGACCTCTGGAAGAGCAGCCAGTATTCTTAACCACTAAGCCATATCTCCAGCCCTAGAATTATTATTTTTTTTTAATTTAATTTAATTTTATTTTTTTAATTTACATTCCAAATCACTTCCCCTTTCCCGTTTCCTCCCTCCCCGAAAGTCCCATAAGCCCCCTTCCCTCCCTCTTTTCTCCGTTCAACCCCCTCTCATTACTCTGTCCTGGCGTTCCCCTACATCCAGTCTTTCCAGGACCAGGGGTCTCTCCTTCCATCTTTTTAGAAATCTATTGATATGCTGATTGTGTCTAGGGTATTCTGAGAATTATTTTTTAATAGAAACAGTAACTGTATACATGAACCCATTTATTTATAAAGAGAAAGAGTAATTGAGACAGAGAGATAGAAAAGGAGAGAGAGAGAGAGAGAGAGAGAGAGAGAGAGAGAGAGATTAGACTTCGAGGAGAGTCCCAATTTGACAATGTACATTTAGCTTTTCTTGAAGTTGTTTAGGCCGAATATAAAATTTCCTCTGACTTACTGTTAGAATAATCTCTCGCAATTTTAGTAAATGACTAATGATTTACATTTTTTCATGTAGTTCTAGGAAAGGAATTGTCTCTCAAGGAAATGTAAAAAATATTTTCAAAACTCTTCCCTTTCATGAATACCTTTAAACAGATGTGTTAGAGAGACACATCAAGAAGGACGTAGACATGGTTGATGCCCCCTCCCTGCTTATGCCACAGGATGACTCACGTCTTGTCTCATGTATCTGTAGCACTGGCTGTACACCAAGCCCTTGGCTAGGTGCCTGGGCAAGGCTCATAGAGATAAAGGGTGAGTCTTCTTTCAGCTGCTGTCTTCATAGCTATTTGTCACTTCTCAGTTCTCTTGGATTTTGTCTGCTCATTCTTGAATTTGTGTCTTTGCATTCTTCCTCAGAAGATAATGCTTGGGCTTCTAAAGCCACTGATAGAACCAGAAACTTCATGGGTACTTACATCACCCAGGAGGGTTATAGCCAATGACAGAAAAGGGGAACTTGATCTGGAAATACCACTGTTCCAGGCTTCCCATTCTCTTGGGGAGTGGGAGAGGGTAGGGTGGAATTTCAAGTTCTCACTTGTCCACAAATCACCAAAAAGCAATGATTCTGGTATTATGGGTAAATTTCACAAGTCAACAAAGTAGGGAATATGGAATCTGTGAATCATGAAGGTTGGCTGAATGGGTTTGTTATATATGTATAATATACTTATTGCATATATATGCATGCACATATGTGTGCAGATATATGGATATGCTAAGAACTCAATCAGGAATTAATGCTACACTGTTTTGACAGTATTTCTTCTTTAAGAAACCCTCAACTCTGGGCTGTAGAGATGACTCAGTGGTTAAGAGCACTGACTACTCCTCCAGAGGACCTGAGTTCAATTCCCAGCAACTACATGGTAGCTCACAACTATCTGAAATGGGATCCAATGCCCTCTTCTGATGTTTCTGAAGACAGTAACAAAGTACTCATGTACATGAAATAAATAAATAAATAAATCTTTAAACAAACAAATAAAGAAGACCTCACCTGAACACTACCCAACTCATTCTATGAAGTCACAATTACGCTGGTACCCAAACTACACAAAGATCCAACAAAGAAAGAGAACTTCAGACCAATTTCCCTTATGAATATTGATGCAAAAATACTCAATAAAATTTTTGCCAACTGAATCCAAGAACACATCAAAACAATCATTCACCATGATCAAGTAGACTTCATCCCAGGGATGCAGGGATGGTTTAATATATGGAAATCCATCAATGTAATCCACTACATAAACAAACTCAAAGAAAAAAAAACCACATGGTCATTTCGTTAGAAGCTGAAAAAGCATTTGACAAAATTCAGCATCTTTTCATGCTAAAAGTCTTGGAAAGATCAGGAATTCAAGGCCCATATCTAAACATAGTAAAAGCAATATACAGCAAACCAGTAGCCAACATCAAACTAAATGGAGAGAAACTTGAAGCAATCCCACTAAAATCAGGGACTAGACAAGGCTGCTCTCTCTCTCCATATCTTTTCAATATAGTACTTGAAGTTCTAGCTAGAGCAATTAGACAACATAAGGAGGTCAAAGGGAAATTGGAAAGGAAGAAGTCAAAATATCACTATTTGCAGACGATATGATAGTATACTTAAGTGACCTCAAAAATTCCACCAGAGAACTCCTAACCTGACAAACTACTTCAGCAAAGTAGCTGGATATAAAATTAACTCAAGCAAATCAGTAGCCTTCCTATACTCAAAGGATAAACAGGCTGAGAAAGAAATTAGGGAAATGACACCCTTCACAATAGCCACAAATAATATAAAGTATCTTGGTGTGGCTCTAACCAAAGAAGTGAAAGATCTGTATGACAAGAACTTCAAGTCTCTGAAGAAAGAAATCGAAGAAGACCTCAGAAGATGAAAAAATCTTCCATGCTCATGGATTGGCAGGATTAATATAGTAAAAATGACCATTTTGCCAAAAACAATATACAGATTCAATGCAATCCCCATCAAAATCCCAACTCAATTCTTCATAGAGTTAGAAAGAGTAATTCTTAAATTCATCTGGAATAACAAAAACCCAGGATAGCTAAAACTGTTCTCAACAGTAAAAGAACTTCTGGGGGAATCAGTATCCCTGACCTTAAGCTGTACTACAGAACAATAGTGTTAAAAACTGTTTGGTAATTGTACAGTGACAGGCATGTAGATCAATGGAATAGAACTGAACACCCAGAAATGAATCCACACACCTATAGTCACCTGATCTTTGACAAAGGATCTAAAACCATCCAGTGGAAAAAAGATAGCCTTTTCAACAAATGGTGCTGGTTCAACTGGATGTCAGTATGCAGAAGAATGCAAATTGATCCATTTTTATCTCCTTGCACTAAGCTCAACTCCAGTAGATCAAGGACCTCCACATAAAACCAGACCCACTGAAACCAATAGAAAAGAAACTGGGGAAGAACCTCGAGCACATGGGCACAGGGGAAAATTTCCTGAACAGAACACCAATAGCTTATGCTCTAAGATCAAGAATTGACAATGTGACCTCATAAAATTACAAAGTTTCTGTAAGGCAAAGGACACTGTCAATCGGACAAAATGGCAACCAACAAATTGGGAAAAGATCTTTACCAACCCTACATCTGACAGAGGGCTAATATCCAAGATATATAAAGAACTCAAGAAGGTAGACTCCAGAGAGCCAAATAACCCTATTAAAAAATGGGGTACAGAGCTAAACAAAGAATTTTCACCTGAGGAATATCGAATGGCTGAGAAGCACCTAAAGAAATGTTCAACATCCTTAGTCATTAGGGAAATGCAAATCAAAACAACCTTGATATTTCACCTCACACCAGTCAGAATGGCTAAGATCAAAAACTCAGGAGACAGCAGGTGTTGGTGAGGATGTGGAGAAAGAGGAACACTCCTCCACTGCTGGTGGGATTGCAAGCTGGTACAACCACTCTGGAAAGCAGTCTGGTGGTTCCTCAGAAAACTGGGCATGACACTCCCGGAGGATCCGGCTATACCACTCCTGGGCATATATCCAGAGGATTCCCCAGCATGCAATAAGGACACATGCTCCACTATGTTCATAGCAGCCCTATTTATAATAGCCAGAAGCTGGAATGAACCCAGATGTCCCTCAACAGAGGAATGGATACAGAAAATGTGGTATATTTGCACAATGGAATACTACTCAGCAATTAAAAACAATGAATTCATGAAATTCTTAGGGAAGTGGTTGAAACTGGAAAATATCATCTTAAGTGAGGTAACCCAATCACAAAAGAACACACATGGTATCCAGTCACTGATACATGGATATTAGCCTAGAAGTTCAGAATACCCAAGACACAATTCACATATCAAATGATGCCCAAGAAGAAGGAAGGAGAGGCCCCAGTCCTTGAAAGACTCAATGCAGCGGTGTAGAGGAATACCAGGACAGAGAAGCAGGAGGGGGTTGACTGGGGAACAGGGGGAGGGAAGAGGGCTTATGGGACTTTTGTGGAGGGGGGAACTTGGAAAGGGGAAATCATTTGGAATGTAAATAAAGAATATATCTAATTGAAAAAAAAAGAAGCCTTCACCTACTTGACTAGCCCCACCCATAGGAGTAAAGTCAATTCTGTACATAAAGTCAATTTGTTGTAGACGTTATGTACATTTACACAATTCTTCATAGCAATGCTTAGATTGGTCATTTTTAAAGGTAACGGGGTCCTATAGACTACTCAGTTTGACACAACTGAAGGACCAGCCTGCCTCCCTCTTAGCCTAAAAAGCCATCTTATTATAAAGACAGACTGGGTTCATTCCTGTTTATGATTAAACCTCAAGAGTTAGTCTGTGCCCCACCGATGTCCTTAGTACCAATGGTTCTGTACTGCCAGTCCCAGGAATGGCAACCGTGTCTCTGTTTTAAGAAGTTGTTTATAACCAGCTTGCAACCCTTCTTTTGTTTCAGAAGGTTGTATGACCACCTATGACTACTTTGATAGAGCAACTCGTTGCTATGACTACCTTGCTGTACCCGTCTTGCAACCATGTCTTTGTTTCAGGAGGTCGTTAGGACTAACTTGTTATGATGTTCTGCTTTCGTAATCCCAATTATTTTGCTGATCAAAGCCATTTGGAACCCCACTACCCCTGAGTTGTAAAAGTCTTGTTTTCCTCATGTCCAATGCTTACCTCTCAAACCTCACCTTAGGGGGAGGAAGCCTATGTACATTGAATAAAAATGCTTACTTTAATCAATGGTTTGCTTTAATTAACTTGGCCCTGATGATTTGGGTCGGTGGTCTTTCTCTTCCCATCTTTGGAATTAACAGCAAGTAATGTTTCTACCATACAAAACAGTGTTAATCTGAAGTTAGACCAAGTAAAATGTGAGATTAGTGTTGTATGTGGGGTACTGCGTGTGGGGGTACAAGTACATATACCATGAAACATATTTGGGGGCCAGAGGACAACTTTGTAAAGTTGGTTCCATCCTCTCATCTTTATGAGGGTTTTATGGAGTGTCTTTGGGCTGTCTGACTTTTATAGCAAGTACTTCTATCCGTGGAACCATCTCTCTGACTTGTAGTTTCTCTATTCTTGATTATATCTTGGCTATACACTGCAAGGTATCTCCACTGACTGTTTCTGTGGGGGCCTGTATTTACAGCCTCCTTCTCTGTCTTTTTCTCTCCTTTCTGGGAAAGGGTGGATCCACCCTCATTTCATTATTTCCTGAGTTCACACCTCTAGGTCATCACCTTTCATCCTAAGGAATTAAGTCCAGTGTTTCCTCGGACAGCTCTGATAATTAATTGAAGTCTCATCTTGTTTTATTTAGGTGGAAGTCAGAAGCAAAAAGGCTAATGTGTTATTGATTTGAGATTGCGTGTTAAGTATGGACAAGATTGAAATAGGCTGAGAGATCAAGGGGAGGGATGAACAGGAGTCAAGACAGAGGCAGGAGGGAAATGAAGAACACAGTCTTAGAATGAAAAATTACTAATCATCAGACATCAAAATTCATGTTTCTGTTGAAGACAGAAAGATAGGCAGTGGTCACATCACGTAGGTACTTGAGCAGAAATAAGGGTGATAAGGAAAATTACAAGAGCTTTGGCATGGCTATGTCTCCTTCAAATATTTCTTTTGGTTTAGAAACAACTTCATTTGGAGGTGGGTTCTTTGTAGGTCATGAAGGATCATATAAGGTTGTCATGATTGAGAAGTGACAAGGTCTAGAGAGTGTGAGTGTTTGGTACCATGTGTTACCCTACACTGTCTGCAGGCCCTGTAACAAGAAGGCTATAGTTAGAGGTGTCTTTTACCTCTTTTCTGTTTGTCTGGTATTCCAACAGAAGCCACTTAGGAAGGAAAGAGTTTATTTTAGTTCATAATCCCAGAATATCGTTTATCATTGTACAGCAGTCAAGACAGAAGGAACCTGAAACAGCTAGTCATAGCCATAGTCAAGAACAGAGAGACATGCATGAGTGCATACATGCTTAGTGCCCAGATGGATTTCTCTACTCCCATATAGTTCAGAGGACCAAGCCCACTTTCAGGCTGGGTCTTTCCCCATCAGTTAAGTCAAGACAACCCCCCCCCCCCAGAGATGCTTACGGGCCAACCTGGTCTAGGCAATCCATCATTGAGACTCTCTTCCCTCAGGTGATTGTACATAGAGTCAAGCTGATGATTAGGAGACACCACCACAAACATCTAGAGCCCTAAGTCAAAACTAATCTGTTTTCTGAAAAATTTTCCAGTCTGTGGTGTTGTGTCATAGAGAACAGACTAAAACCGGATGTTTTGCCTTTTATCCTCCCTGCCTCCTTCCTGAGACCTGGTTTCCTCTCTTCCTCAAGAATCCTCTCCATATCTAGTCTGGATATGGTATCTTGCCATGAGAACTGAGAGGAAGGTCTAGGATCCCAGAGTACACCAGAAAAGAGAGGAAATATAACTAAGCAGGAGAATTTGAAGCTTAAATGCTCGGTCATTAAAGAGTAAATGAATTGCTCCATTTTTTTTTCAGTCACCACATGAGTGAATGACCAAGGGGCATCCACGCAGCAGCATCCCTGAAGCATGGAGGCTGGGGCTCTTTGCATCTGCGCATGTGAAAACAGTCTCTTCTCTCCATTCCAGAGAGAGACCCGGGGAGAGTCTCCTCTGTTCTGTTCTCCAGCCTGCAGAATACGGAGAGCATAAAGCACGGGCTGAAAATGGTTTTCTCCTTTGTTCTTCCTCTGTAGAGCTTGGGGATTTAGGGAGGTATTTACAGGCAGTCCAAGTGAAAATGGATGTTGAGTAGTTCTTACTTTCTGAAAAGAAAGTAAAGGGAAGGGAAAAAAAAGAGACAGAAACCTTCAACAAGTTGCCTCCAGGTGCATTGCAAATGGCATGCTGATTGACTCAACTCCAAAAGAAATTAGGGATGTAAATGTGTTTGAGAAAATTATTACCCAAATCACAACATGCTCTTCAGACAGTTCTATGATTGAATACCAAAAAGAACATTAAAAGTCTTCCAGCAGAGTGCCTCCCCAAAAGTATTAAATGATAAACTGGAAGGAATTCTCTTCTTGCCTTAGCATCTGCTGTCAGGTCGGGTTTGTTTGCGTGCATAATTCACACACATGTGATGGTGGCCCTCTGTCAAAGTGTGATAAGGCTTTGTATTTAAAGCCTAAAAAGAGTAATGATTCTCCTAAGTATTGGTAGAGATAGCTGTTTTCAGTGTCTTAAAGCCAACAGGGTGTAAATAGTATATTCCAAAGGTATGTTCAATCTGCAATGACAAAAGTACCTTTCATTTAATTATTATGACAAATGTCTTAACTTTTTTTTCTTTTAAAAAAGTAGAAATCTAATAAACATGCATTTTTTTACCTTAATAATCAATTTATTAATTCTTTTTACAAAGACCACTTACTGTGTTAATGGAAGAACCCAGCTTTCTTTCTGCTCAATGTATGAGATAGTTTATTCTGGAGCCAAATATGAGTGAGCATGACCCCAGAACACAGATGCAGGCTACCCCAAATACTGTGTTCCCAGGTGACAAGAGTGTCATGAACATTTTTATAATAACAGAACAGAGAAGACTGTAAACAAGGTACTTCTGAAATACATTTGTGGAAACATCAACTAGGTCGGTGACAGCCAAGTAGGAAAGTTGTGCCTCAGATACTCTCTGATGACATTTCAAGTCTTTGGGTTGGTGAAGGTCAGGGGTCTTGTTTGTGCATTGTAAAAAGAAATTACCAACAGTTACACGTATGTTAGGTCACACCAGAAGTGCGCTATTACCCACACAAGTATATATAAATGGCAATATAGGGGTTAAAGTATAATTAGCCCCCCCCAACCTGTAACATTTTAGCTTCCCACAATCACAGAAGTTCTAATAGGTCAATAAGCTTTGTGGGATGTTTAGCACAGGTATGGCTGTGTGTGTGTGTGTGTGTGTGTGCATGTGTATGTAGGAGGTGGACAGAGATACATAGCAGTGAAGGAGATAGACAAAGAAGGATGATGTCTGTGGTGCTTACATTTTCCTGTAAAGAGATGGACAAGATAAAAAAAAAATGTAAAAGCATCCCAAGCCTTGAGCTTCAGCTCCTCTCTGCTGTCTAAGTCCACCAGAGAAGATTAGTCTACCCATACTGTCTGTTACTTTAAATTACATTTAAGAATAATTATCATTGAATAAGGCATTCAATGGAGTGGCACCTGTAAATTCCTAACAGAAATGTGTGAAATTATGCAGGTATATGTTTTAAGAAGCTTCCACAGTAATAGGCGTTCATAAGGCTTTCTCAAAAGGCCTTTTGTTTTCATTATCTCTCCCACAGCTGAGGAGTTATTGGCATTTGCTAGCTGCTGGAAGAGGGAGAGTCACTTTAGTCTCAAGATGTGACTTCTAGTAGGTTTACTGTGCTCCAAGAGTATCTGGGTAATGTTTTTTTGAGAACATAAAGTTGGGTGAGTTGCGAGGGGGAGATTGATCTGGGAGGAGCTAAGTAAGAGGGGTGAATAGGATCAAAATACATTGTATGAAATTCTTAAGGAATTAATAAAAATATTATTTAAAAATATGTGGAGTTAGAAGAAAATGAAAGGGACATGGAGGAATTCTAATGGGGTGTGTGTGTGTGTGTGTGTGTGCCTGAGTATGTCTCTTTCTCTCTGTGTCTATGTGTGTGTGTGTCTGTCTCTGTCTCTCTGTCTCAGTATCCTTCTCTCTTTGTCTCTCTGTGTCTGTGTGTGTCTCTCTGTCTCAGTCTGTCTGTGTCTCTGTCTTTCTCTGTCTGTCTCTCTTTTTCTCTCTGTGTGTGTTTCTCTGTGTGTAGATGCTTGTTTTGTATACCTGTGCTCAAGAAGGCCACTGGACTTGAAGCTTGCCTCATCATTGTCTAGACTATTACTAGCTAACCAGAAAGCCCCATCAATCCTCCTTCCCAGGGATAGGTTTGCAGTTGAATATAGCCACACCTGGCTTTTATGTGAGTGGTGGGGGATTCAACTCAAGATTGCTTTGACAGTTAGCACTTTACTGACTACCATCTCCCCAGCCCCCCTAGTGTTGATCTTTATAAGTATTAAACAAATATAATTCTCTGGGCTTACAGAAGGATAGTCATCAGGCAATTCTGGAAAGACAACATCTCTTTTTTCCTAGTACACATCAAGTTCTTTCATTATGCTTTCATCTTATAGGATTTTTATAAAGAACGAAACATGCATGAAATCTCGCAAAGAACTATTCATATTGATCTTCGCACATCCATTTGGACAGTGAACCACAATTATATATCACAAATCTTTTGAATCAATGTGTTGTGGTTTCCAATACTTAACCAAATGAAAAAGATACATATTGGGTTTTTTTAAAGGTGGATTCTAACCTTTCCCACTTCCTGCAATTTTAATGTCATTCTTGATTTCCTTAAGAATCTTTTTCCAGAGGCAAGGCACTGTTTTAGAGGTGTGTCTGTGTGAAACAATGAATGCATAATACCAAGAAGGGAGATTTGATGACACAGTTAATTGAGCAGGCCACTGGGAAGAATTGAAACCTTAGAACCTTAGAGTGTGACACCCATGCCTCTGGTTTCCTTGGTACTGATGTGACATTCTTGTTACTAGAAGTAAGAGAAAGAGACTCAATTATCTTTTTCCACTTGATAGAGTTCTGAAATATATAATTGTAGTTATTAGTAACAGGACTCTGTTTAAGAAGAACTTTATCACTTTAACAAAATACCAGAAATCAATATATTTTCCAAATTTTGTCATATATTATTTAAGCTACGTATTGTTCCTTTTTTGAAAATAGTGGCAAATCGTATTTTTTTGTTTGTTCGGAAAAATGTACTGGAGTGGACTGTATGGCAGAATTATAGACTGTAGAATTTGATAGCTAGCTTTGGGAAAGCGATTACACACACTTCAGCCACATTGTTTCTCATCTTTAGGATGAGAGGACTCTTAGCTAAGCTCCATGTTGCCTTGCTAGCAAACGTCTTCACTTGTGTAACCAATCTACAACATTCAAGTGAGACTGCTGTGCTCTCAGATCCTGCCCCCATCTAAAACCCACATCCACTTTGTCCTTTTTGTATTGGGTAGACCAGTTGTCCACCAGTAAATTATAGAAATATTCATAGAAAAAGGGAGGAGGACATTAGAAATGATTTGGATTTCAAAATTTCATCTTTAGACTTTACCTTTATTACAATTATTTTTCCATAGGAGGATTACATGAGACATTGAAGGAAACGTGAAGAGCCTTTAAAAGCAATTCTAGATACACATGCTAGCTTTGTTCACTGTCTCCCTACATCTGTTTCGAGATGTGTTCCAACACAGGAAACTGATGAACAACACAAAAATGACTTTATTTTATTTTTTGTAACTTGAAACTGATCCATTTTTTTCTAAAAAAAAAAGATACATTTTTGTTTCTCATTTATTTCATTTATATGAGTACACTGTAGCTGTCTTCAGACACACCAGAAGAAGGCATCAGATCTCATTACAGATGGTTGTGAGCCACCATGTGATTGCTGGGATTTGAACTCAGGACCTCTGGAAGAGCAGTCAGTGCTCTTAACCACTGAGCCACTCTCCAACCTCAAAACTGGTTCTTAAATACAATAATGATTCTTTACCTAGGGCTTCTGTGGAATCTGTACCCCGAGGGTTAGACATTCTCAGAGGATTCTGTTCTTATCCTTCCCTTGAACTCTTCTTGCTGCTGTATTTCTTAGGCCTGCTGGTCCTGCATTTCTGATCCCTTTAGTTTTTCTCCTAACATCCATTTACTAAAGAATTTATCTAATCACTTCATTTTAAACCTGTTTTTTTGTGGCACTGTGCACTCTACATTTGTTTATTAATTTATTTTGAGACCAGGTCTTGCTCTGAAGCCTACATTAACCTTAAACTAAGTCCCCTTGCTTCAGCACTCCAAGCTGTAGGATTAGAGGTATGTATCATGTCTAGTTAAAGTTTTGTTTATAGTTTGCCTTAAGAAAATCTTGGCATACTGTTAATATAAGTTTGACAAACATATAGCATACAACTGCTAGGGAATAGATTAAGGCTGCTACATTAAAATTTCCTTTGTAGTCAAACCTCCATAGTTCTCTCTCCCACACCCTTTGACAGTTACTGATTTGCATGTTGACCATTAAAGCTTTGCATTTTCAAGATCAGTAAGTATAACATCAATCTTTCAAGTTTGCTTCTTTTGCTTTGCGTAATGTACTTGAGAATCATTTATAGTCACACATATTTTATTAATTTGTTTCTTTTTATGACAGACATGTTCTAATGTGTGTATGCTTTAGTGTTTCATTCACTTCTTGGAATATATTTGGGTTGTTTCCAGCTTTGGGCAATTATGAATAATGTTGCCATAAACATTTATGTTAACCTGTTCGTATGGATATTGGTTTTCATTTCTGATATGTAAATACTTAAGAGTGGAGTTGCCAGGCCATATGGTGCCCTTGTGTAAGAAAAAGTCCACTTGCTGCCTGAGTGGCTGTTCTATGTTGGATGCCCACTAGAGATGCATAGGGATGGCAGAAACCCCCCGATAATGTTTTACATGGTCAAAATTTGTTCCCTCCCACCTCTGTACATCATCAAAATTGAACACTGAGATAGAGTCATAAAAAAAAAACAAACGAAAAAAGAGAATAGGGCTAGTGAGATAGCTTAGAGGTTGAAGGCACCTGCCACCACGCCTGACAACTTGAGTAATCAGTTCCCAGAACCTACATGAGGGATGGATAGAAGTGACTGATGATCTGTCTCCTGGTGCCTGAACACCTACATAGATGCAGAAATACAAGAAGAAAAAGTTAAAGACACATTATTTACATTTTAACATTTAACATAGCATTCTTGTGCATCTGTATTTGAATTAAAATTTCAGAATCCAGAGTGGCCCAGATAGAGTAGGCATTTGTTTACATCTGGTTGACTAAAAGGATGGATAAAGGAGATGCCATTCAGATCCAAGACAAGCCTGCCAAATGGCAAACTAGACATCTGGGCCAATAGAAAAAAAAATTAGCTCACTTGCTATGTAAACCATTATCAAGTGTTCAGAAGTGACAAAGTCCCTTCAATTTGCCACTATATAACTCAATATTTAAAATAATAAGAGATATTCACACTGCGGATCTGACAATACCTTTGGTCCTGTTCTTAAGAAATAAATTTGAATCTTTTCTTGGGAGTTTTCTTCTTTGTTGTTGTTTCCTGAATGAATAGATCTCCTGATGTCTTGTTTTGCCTTATTTATTGTTTGGTGAATGGGTCTTACAATAGAGCTCAGGCAGGCTCAACCTTTGGTGCTTCTGATAGGATTATCCCTTCTGGCTGTAAGTCTTGGTATTAAGTATCAGTCTTGTGGTGATCCAGCCATTCATTGGAAGAGCTGATGTCCACAGGTTGTGGAGGCTCATGCCTTCCCAGCACTCAGGAGGCAGAGGAAGGTGGATCTGAGCTCGAGGCCAGTCTGGTCTATGGAGTGAGTTCCAGAACAGCCAGGGCTGCACAGAGAATCCTCATCTTGAAAAACCAAGAAAAAAAAAGTTTGTTGTCCTCTCCATAGTATCTATTTCATGGCATCTCATAACCTTAGCACTTGGGTCTGCCCATCTTGGAGCTGTTCAAAATGGGCAATGGTTGGGTTATATTTTAAGGGAGGGTTAATTTGTCAGTATGAAAAGAAAAACTAGCTGTTATAGTTAAAGCTAGTTCCCACATTCCTTGAGGTTGGTGCCAAGATGGAGGCCATCACAGCATCTTGCCGCTGAATCCAGCTCTGCCAGTTCCTTCCCAGCTTTGGAACAATTGGCTTTTCTTCAGTTGAACCACAGATGAAGGAGTTGGCTTGTGTGTCAGGGCCATGTGGTAAGAGAACCATCTTGAGCATCCAAGTGCCAGGATTCTGCTTAGGGCGTCTGACTCTATAGAGGAGAGGCTAGGAGGAGCTGGGCCAAGCTGAAAGGGAACAGGCTCATTTCTCCCATTCTCACGCATGGTAGGTACACGCTCAGCACACTGGGAGGTGTAGCAGCTGGACTTTCTGGCACTTTCTTAATTGTTATCTTTTTGTCTTTTCCATTATTTTTTTCACCTTCCCCAGGTGTACAGTTGAATTTCTGGAGGAGAAAAATGTGATCAATGTTGTTAATGTAATTTTGCTGTCCGGCTGTGGAGAAGCTGATTACTGTATTCTTTTGTGTTTCTTCACAATGAGATGGAAAAAATTGGATGGTTTTTTACATGCTTTTTAATGTCCAGTGGTACTCTTGACCAGCCTTCGGTGCTGCCCTCTGTGAGTGCCACAGATGATGAGGCTGGCCACAGAATGGCCATATTCATACTGCTATTGTGTGCAAGAGAGACATTCCCTATTTCTTCTAGCCCGGAGCTGTAGGGTGAGATTGCCCCTCCTGAGGTCTATAAATGCTCAGGAAGATTATAGAGAAGGACTCATTAAAATCTGGCTGTAGAGCAATGGTAGTAATAGAATATGGTGTTATTACTTCAATTTTCATTTTCTGAAATGACCATGACATTACTCATTGGAGATACATTAGACCTTTTGGGCATGTTTTTACACAATCAAGTTTTATGACAAAAAAAAAAGCCAACAAAGGTCCCCAAAATTGGCAAGACAAATTTCCAAGTCTGGTTAATAATGGCTAATTCCATGTAGTAAACAACAGCATATAAAACTAGATAATGACTTGTAAACACAGCTAATTAACTATGCAAAACTAGGCAGGCAGGAATTTGAAAAATTGCTAGCACAAAGCCTTGTGTGATAGGCATTCATTAAATATTAAATACCCTCCCTTTGTTCATTTTTAATCCTCTGTATTTGGAAGATGAGTTTGTTCAAAGTATGATCATGAAAAAAAAAAGGAAGCACAAAATGCTTAACAAAGTAAACTTAGCCCTTGGTTCTCCTGTTCTCATGTACAGTTTGAAAGTTGGTGTGTTGGGACAGAAATTTGATGACAAGAACAATTCATTTGAGTCCCTATTAACTGTGACTTTGAATAAATTGTTTTGTTTCTGAGCATCCTACTTTTATTCTCAGGAGAAGGGACTATTCTGAAAATCCAAGGCAGCAGAGAGGGACACCATCTTGAGGACTAGCTGGAACAGTCCAGAACTAGGCCATTAAACATTTACTTTATTGGTTCCCTTCTGTTTGGGTTCCAGTTCATCCTCTAATTACAGCTACTCAGTTTCCCAGGTACTGCAGAGAGATTCTGACCAGCACAGACTCTGGGTCCTCTCAGCCATCTCTTATGTCAATCATGACCATCACGGCCTGGGCTTCTCCATGGAAAAGGATGTATTACTGGTGCAGAGACAGTGATACTATCTGTTGCTAGAGTGAGGTTTCCCCCTAAGTTAATACACTTTATAGTTACAAATTAATGTAACATTTTTTGCCTCTCCTAGAGAATGAGCACCCCACCTCCCTCTCTCTCTCTCTCTCTCTCTCTCTCTCTCTCTCTCTCTCTCTCTCTCTCTCTCTCTCTCTGTGTGTGTGTGTGTGTGTGTGTGTGTGTGTGTGTAAAATTAAGTTCTGAGTCTGCAAGAAGAAGCAAGAAGCATGGTTACAACTGAAGGTTATACTCTCAGCAAGCCCAGGAATGGCACCCAGAGACAGGAGCAAAATCAATAATCTCTTATCCGATTACTCTACTCCTGTCTATTTGCTTAATTTTCTTTCTTGTAACCACTAAGTTAAAATAAGACATAATTTAAAAACAAAAGTGACATTTTATTATAATGCAAACTGCCCAACTCCTGCTACTCCGAGGTCACCACTTTCAACTCTCTAATAATTTTTACTTTTATTTATTTATTTTGGCATTCATATTTCTGAGTTCGATATTCCTGGTGTTGATTTCTTTATTTAAAGTTTTTTGTTGTTGTTGAGAATTTCATCTCCTCCCTCTGATTCTCCTATGTCCTTCCCACTCCTTTTCAAATCCGTGGCTGCTTATTCTTTAATTATAATTGTTGTACCCTTTCATATAAGCTGATAAATATAATGTGCTGAGATCATTTGGTGTTGCTCACATGTGTTTAGGGTTGGTCTCTTATGATTGGTTAAACCGAGGGTAATTCTGTGCTTTTTAAAGTTTTAGACATTTTGTTTAAAAAGGACTCTGCCAATCTCTCCACACTAATCAACACACATAATGCTGTTAGTACATACCTCTTCCCATACTGCCTTGCACATATTTATCTTAATTTTTATTTGTAATAATTGAACTTTATAATATTTGTGTATGTACATATTACTCATAATTGGAGCATTACTAATGAGTCCTGTCATGGTACCATGTTTTGTTCCTTGGTTTTTTATTTTTTATGTATAACTTTTTAGGTGGGTCCATCATCCTGTAAAGCCACACTGGATGGCATGTCTAGGGTGCACAAATCTCAGCAGCTTCTTCTACTAAACAGACGGCTGAGGCTGTTTAACGATGTCGTGTCCCCACGCCTCCGCTTCGCTTTCAAGTGTCCGTTTTGAAACTTAGATTGTCATCTAGAAGTTCTGCAGATTGAAGATTCCAGCCTGCATCCTGTCGTCTCTCAGCTTCCCCTGTTGTGTAGACTGACATCCAGGGCTCCCAGCCTCTTCTCCACACGGCCCTGCTCCTCAAGGACAGAGGCCTATTGCCCAGTGCTGGGTTCCTAAACTGAGTTGCTTCTGTAGTTACTACCTTTTAGCTTCTGTTGTTTTCCCAGTCTTCTTTCTCTAAATTAAAGCATATTAAAGTATCATCATTTGCATATTCTTGGAGATGGGCCTCCTGAAGCTTTGTCCTATGTCCATGGGACAGACTGCTCGGCGGTGGGAGTCAGAGCTGCTAGGACAACTCCTAGTTCAGTGGTTCTCAACCTGTGGATCTCAACCCCTTTGGGGGGGGAGTCACAGATCAGATATCCTGCATATTAGATATTTACATTACAATTCACAACAGAAGCGAAATTATAGTTATGGAGTAGCAATGAAAATAGCTTTATGGTTGGGGGTCACCACAACATAAACTATATTGAAGGGCTGCAGCATTAGGAAGGTTAAAAGCCACTGTGCTGATGGTTTCCCAGTTCTCTCGGTTTGGGGACTCTGCTCTCACACCGTGTTTCTTTCTCTTTTCTGATTTCCTCTCCTATCAAAAGAAAGCATATTCTTCTGCAGTTTTCTGGGAGGTGGTTTATGAGTGATACTTTCATTTTTACATCCCAAGGTATGTTTATTCTGTTTTCAAACTTATTAGCTTGTCTACGTCATCTTCTAGAATAGAAATACTTTATTTTTTTCCTTTTCAAATGCATCCTCCATTGTGGTCAACTTCTGGTTTTGCAAAGGGGAAATTTGAGGCTGTGGTTGTTTTTCTTTCTTCATTAGTAACTTTATCAAGTGATACCTTAATATGGATTGTTGAGCTTTGAGTCAATGTGAAGAAGCTGTTTTAAACATTGCAATGACTTTTAAAATCTATCCATAACCTCCATTATTCATACATTTTGTGCTCTATGACTGCTGTAGGTCTATATTGAGTTCTCTTATGTCCACAAATGCTTTCCATTCTAACAAAGCTTCTTGTTTTATTCTCGGCTAATCTCATTTGTTTTCTCTGCTCCCTGTTTCTGGGACTATTATCATTTAAATGTTGGACTTTCTGGATTAATTAAATAAAGAAAAACTTTCCTCAATTTTCAGTGGCTTTTTAATTCACTTCTCTCTCGTTTTCCCGAGCTTCTGTTGAAATATCTATTTCTTACACTGCTGCTTTTCAAGAACTCTTCCTTTTCCTGTTGCTTCACAGAAAAGATAGAAACTGAATCTTTTCTTTTCTCAACACCCATCTTCTTTTTAGTTCCTGCAGGGTGTGAGCTTCCAAATGAAATAAATTTTACATGTCTTCCGAGGGTCCTTCCTATTCGCCACTTAACGTTCTCTGTGTTCCTGTTTCTGCCTTCTGTGGATTCTGTTCCACGATATAGAGTTGTCAGCTCAGGTTGCCTGGTTATCTCCGGTTGCTCATTTAGAAAGAAAATCCCCCTATGGAGCTGTTTTCGCAGGCACAGTGTACCAATTTGTGGGCCTTGCCACAAAGAGCATAGATGGAGGGAGGGTTTAGCTTCCTCATTAGGATACATCTCACAGAAAATCTTTTGGATGGATTCTTTTTTTCCTTCTGGGAAGGAAGTCACTGTTCTCCTGCCTGAGGACATGCATTGACTGCAAGTACTTGGTTAGTCTAGCCTTGAAAAGTTGATACTGAAGGGTTCAGGGAGTGGAGCAACAGATCTCATCAGTCCCAGAGAGTTAAAGGAGAGCGAGCTTAGTGTTTCTTACCGTGGTGAACTAGGTGCTTCTCCTACTGTTCTGGGAAGAGGTGGGCAGTGTGGCCTGGGTGTTTGTTATATATATATCAAGGCTAAAATGAGTAGGTACCTGTCTTTAGTTACAGGGAACATAGTGCTGGGCCTGTAGCTACAAGATAGGATGTAAACTACTTAGCATACGCTGAAAGCACTTTAGTTCCTGACAGTAACTATTATCACAAATATAAATATCAACAATCTCCCACAGATTTATCTATCAATCTATCAATCTTTGTACCTTGCCGAGAAAGTCTCTGCTTTGAATAAGACGCTACTTTCAAAGAGCTCGTATTCAATAAGAGACACACGAAAAAGTGATAAATGAAATCACTGAGGGAAAACACAGGATAAAATGGAGAATGATGGCCGTGTTAGTAAAGACAATATCAGATTCAAGGTAGTCGCTCCGTCCAAGGGCAGGAAAAGCATCTTTTCAGGGCTGTATGAGACTCCAGAGCCCTGTCCTCCCCAGTGTCAGGGCTCTCACGCACATTAAACAGTTGTTCTTGCACTGCTTCTGAAAACTATTTTGAATCCTTTAACATAATTCCCCTGAGAGGTGGGGTCTCACTCCTTGCTTCCTGGACAGTACATTTTACAGTCCTAAGAAGGCACAAGCGTTGAAAGCTAGTTTTTTTTTTCCCTATGAATGACACTTTATTCAACCATTTTCTTTACAACTGAAACTCTGGGAATTCAAAATTAACATCCTTGCCTGTGAGCTTCTCGTACTCACCAGAAAAAGTTTTGACCTTGTGTTCCACGTTGTTCTGCTGTGTTTTGTCTAAATGAACTTTTATGAGCCGCTGCCATCCAGTTTCACACAGGTCCTCTTACTCATAATTTCACTTGGGAAGACCAAGTCCTCAAGGATGGCGTCGTGCACTGTTGTCAGGGTGCGGCTTCTGGGGCGCTTTGGCTTATTTTTCGTACGGCTTTTCAGGGGTTGGCTTGGGCAGAATCCTCCTCTGAGCAATGAAGACCACATGCTTTCCACTGAACTTTTTCTCCAATTCATGAATTAGCCGGGCATGGATTTTCTGGAAAGATTTAAGCTGAGGAACTGGTACAAAAATTATGAGAGTTTTCCGACCACCACCAACTTCAGTTTCCTTGGCTACGGTGATACTGAGTTCCCGCAGTTGCGCCTTGAGATCTGAGTTCATCTCCTGTTCGAGCAGTGAGCAGCGCCTGAGAGATGCCAGACTCGAACTCATCCGGCTTCTTGCCATTGGGCTTCACAATCTTGATGCTCGAGTTGAACATGGCTTCGTCCTTATAGAGTGCAGGTTTAGAAAGATACCTATGACTCAGAGCCAACCAATAGACTGAGCATAGGTCCCCAATGGAGCAGCTAGAGAAAGGACCCAAGGAGCTGAAGAAGTTTGCAGCCCTGCAGGAGGAATAATAATATGTACCAACCAGTACCTCGAGAACTCAGGGACTAAACCACCAACCAAAGAGTACACATGGAGGGACCCATGGCTCTAGCTACATATGTAAGCAGAAGACGACCATTTCAGACATCAGTGAGAGGAGAGGCCATTGATCTGTGAAGGCTCGATTCCCTAGAATAGGGGAATGCAAGTCAGGAAATTGGGAGGGAGGGTGTGCAGGGGGAGGGGGATGGAATAGGGGGGTTTCGGAGGGGTAACTCGGAAAGGGGATACCATTTGAAATGTAAATAAAGCAAATATCTAATAAAAAAAAAGCTAGGTTTTACTTTCACTGGAACAGGAAGTAGATGTCATCCAGTGGTCCTCTCATAGGCATTAGCCCTCAGGTGGGTATTTTAGCAGTTTTCTCTTGCCCTTGAGAAGGCAGTTGCCCAAAGGATTCTAGCAATAGAATGCAAAAGTGATGGGTGTTACCCCTCTGGGATTCAAGAGGGTAGATGGAGGCATAGCCTCACAGTCTCACAAGACGGTGAAATCGAAACCAGCTAATGCATTTTCACAATGACTGCTGATGGTCCCCATGTTATGCTTTTTGAGAACAGAGCCATTCTGTTAGTCTCAAAAGAGATGCCTGGCTCAAAAAGAGGTTCCTGGTTTTTTGTTTGTTTTTGTTTTTAAGTAACTTTTTGAAAAAAAGAAAAGATCTTGCCTAGATGTCAGTGTTATTTCCTGTTTTTTTGTTTATGTGAATTCTGATAATACGTAGTCATGTGATATCTTCACCCACTGTGAAAAATAATTAAGCAAATATTTATTTAACAAAAATTTACAGAGGATTTCCTCTGTAAGTGTGTCAGGCACAGTGGGAGACACAATAAGATCTCAATATGTTGAAGATTTCAGTATTTACAGTCTGATGGAGGGAGACAGACAGTAGTGAATTGTCACACAACTTGAAGTGACTACTATCAAGAAGATTAGTTCAACACTGTGTATGTTAAGTTGGACACTTTCAAGAAAGTGACCCCCAGAAAATGTAATATAGAACTTGAAGAAGGTATGAGGGACATGTGCACAAATCACTGTGAGGAGAAGGTACTAAGAGAAAGCTGGAGCAAAAGAGTCTTCCAGAGCAGGAGAACATGCAGGTAGGGCCATGCTATGGAAAGTTCTGTGGGTTGTAAAGCATGTTGCTTTGTTCCTAACACAAGGAGAAATTCAAGGCCATAAAAACAGGTGATATTTTTAGACTAGTACTTTCAAAAGAGAGTTTTGTCTCAGCTAAGGCAGGAAGATGCTGACTTTTGAAGACAGCTTAGGCTGCATTAGGAGAACCTTTTTCAGAAGGAGGAGGAAGAGGAGGAAGAGAAGGAGGAGGAGGGGGAGGGGGAGGGGGGAGGAGGAGGAGGAGGAGAAGGAGGAGGAGGAGAAGAAGAAGAAGAAGAAGAAGAAGAAGAAGAAGAAGAAGAAGAAGAAGAAGAAGAAGAAGAAGAAGAAGAAGAGGAAGTCGTTATTGTCATTTTGGCCATAACCTAGAGAAAAATTTAGAAAGGCTAGAGCAGACAAAGCTGAGTTCCACATCACTGCTACATGAGAACCGCATTTAATATAAGAGAGAGCACACCTGAACAGAATGTCAAGAGATGCAATCAAATGTTTTACTCTCAGATCAGAAAATGCTGAAAACTCACCGGACAAATGACTTTTTTTTTTTTTTTTTGGTTTTTTGAGACAGGGTTTCTCTGTGTAGCCTTGGCTCTCCTGGAACTCACTCTGTAGACCAGGCTGGCCTCGAACTCAGAAATCCACCTGCCTCTGCCTCCCAAGTGCTGGGATTAAAGGCGTGCGCCACCACCGCCCGGCTCGGACAAATGACTTAATAAAGCCCCCAGAAGAGAAAAATCTGCCATGTCTCTTGGGAACAGATCCTGACGTTTGACTTTATTACGGGGGAAACTATTGAGAATTGTAAAAGGCCATCACTCTTTATATAGGAAACATTTGGCACCACACGGAGGAATAAGTTGGCTTCATTTCAATTGTGCAGATGCGGAGTTTAAGAATTAGATGCAGAGAAACCCAGTGATTTGTCCTAGGGAATGGCAAAATTGAAAGCCAGTGGTACTTGCTCATTTTCTTATCCTGCTTTTAGTTCTCAGTATCATCCAGATGACTGCATTGGCCAGAAATGTCTTAGAGATCTTAAAACTAGGGTCAAAGAAGTCTCTTATAGCATAAAGCTATATTCCTGACCACGAGTTTTACATTAAAAATGCATATTTTGTCTATTTTAAGCTTAAGTTCATTGACTCCTCTATGCTACTTGTTAACCCCCAAAGCAGCTTTGTTCATAACAGTTTATGAACAGAAATGGGTCCATTAAACTTGCAGCCACACCCCAACACTGATTCAGCCATGATCTGTATGTCTTACAAGATGTACAAAGATCTTTAGAGCTGATACATCTTCATCCTATGGGAAGTGATTTATGTGAACTTTTAACCTTCCAATGCAAAACTTTTTCTTAGGTGATTAAAAAGTGATGTTCATAAATTGTTTTAAAAATTCATGGTAATAGCAATGTTCTGTCACAGATATTGATGTTAACCAGCCTCACTTGTTTGACCTCTATTTGTAATATTGATTAACCATTTTCTAGAGCTTCAAAGAAGCTTTAAAAGTACATGATGTTTTAAAATTCCTAAGGCTGTCTGGTGGTTTGAATGAGGATGGCCAGCAAAGGCTCATGTATTTTCATGCTTCGTCCCCAGTTGATGAACTGTTTGAGAAGGATTCGGATGTGTGTCCTTATTGGAGGAGGTGTGCTGCAGGGAGTAGACTTTGAGGTTTCAGAAACCTACCCCAGTCCAGCGACTCTTACTACCTGTGGATCAGGATGTAAAGCTCCAGCCCTATTCCTGTCTGTTCCCTGTCATGATGATCATGGACCAGTCCTCTAAAACTGTAAGCAAGCCCTCAAATTAAGTAATTCCTTTTATAAGTTGCCTTAGTCATGGTATCTCCTCAACACAGTGGAAGAATAACTAAGATACTTGTCAGGCAGAGTATTGCATGCCTTTAATCCTAGCACTTGGGAGAATGAAACAAGATCATGAGTTCAAGGTCAGGCTTGTCTACATAATGAAACCCTGTCTCTGTAAACTCATAAATGAATGAATATTGAAAAATAAGAATTCCTGGAAAAGTTTCCCATTTTTGTCTCTCCTCTCAGCATCTGCATAACTTCTGACTTAACCGTAGAATTCAAGATTTTTCACTGATTTTAAAAAAATTTAAAGAAAAGACCTTTGGATGATTTGATGGTTCATAGTACTTGATAATGAGCAGAGAAGAAAATGTTTTATACCTTGAAAAGATTATTTAATAGATACTGAAATTCATCTTTAGATTGCTGGCAAAACATACATCTACATGTCTTGTTTAATGTATGGTTATCTAGATGCATTTAGGAAAAGCATCTTCCTCTCTAGGGAATGATCCCAGGACTTTTTATCTAAAAGCACTCTGTAACTGAGCTAAATCCCCAACTTTTAAAAAATACCTTGCTCCCTATTGAGTAGCTCTCATCAAAGAAACATTTTTTCAAATCTTTGAATGATTTTATTTTTATAATAGAATAAAAAGATAAGTAAATAAAAATAATAGTATTAACCTATTGAGATTTAGGTTTATTATACACACACACACACACACACACACACACACACACACACACACACACATATATATATATATATATATATATATATATATATATATACCCACTCCTAAAGCTCAGGAAATATCATATAAGAGGGGGCAGAAAGATTGTAAGACTCAGAGGGCCAGGATGCCTAAGCAAGATGTCATCATTTAGATTCAATGGGGATGCTCCACCAGTGAAATCTCAAGACCCATATTTGGAGGGGTTGGAGAGTTAACTCTGGCACAGCCATGATTATGAGGATATGAGTTTGCATTCTAACACCAACAATAAGCCAGGAATTATGCAAATGCCAGTAACTCCAGCTCTATGCGATCCAACACCCTCTTTTGTTTTTCATACAAGCACAAATGCACACATGTGAATAGTATGATGATCGTAATTAGCAGTGTATCCTAGAGAGAAATGTGATGCTCTTTGCTCATATCCACTGGGAATGGGAGAAAAACCTGATAAATGCAGTTTCCGTAATGTTTATTGGCAAGGGCCTAATCTTTACTTGACATAGTTACTATTATTTCTTGTCTACTTAATAAGTATTCAGAGAGGAGAAATTGCTAATTCATTTGACACTTATTGAACATCAGAAAGCAGAAAGCAAGTCTATATAGAACGTACATACATATTTATTTAAGAAAATGCTCCAAAGAGAATGTCATTACATGACCAGGATCATAGAGGGTGTCAGAGTTTTGATTTAAGCATTCACACAGGGCCTTCTAGTACAGGCATTATTTTTGAAATTATAATGTAATTACATCATTTCTACTCCTTCCCTTCCCTCCCAAATGCAACCCTCCATTGCCTTCTCTAAAATTGATGGCTTCTTTTACTCTGTTGTCACACACACACACACGCACACACACACACACACACACACACACACACACACACACACACCCCACACTCACAAATTCCTAAATACATAAATACAGCCTTCTCAGTGTCTGTAATACCCAGAGGCTTTACCTGCATGCAATAAGGACACATGCTCCACTACGTTCATAGCAGCCAGAAGTTGGAAAGAACCCAGATGTCCCTCAACGGAGGAATGGATTCAGAAGATGTGGTATATTTACACAATGGAATACTACTCTGCAATTAAAAACAATGAACTCACGAAATTCCTAGGCAAATGGTCAGAACTTGAAAATATCATCCTTAGTGAGGTAACCCAATCACAAAAGAACACACATGGTATGCAGTCACTGATAAGGGGATATTAACCCAGAATCTCGGAATACCCTAGACACAATTCGCATATCAATAGATTTCCAAGAAGATGGAAGGAGAGACCCTTGGTCCTGGAAAGACTGGATGTAGGGGAATGCCAAGACAGAGAAGCGAGAGGGGGTTGAATGGGGAAAAGAGGGAGGGAAGGGGGCTTATGGGACTTTCGGGGAGGGAGGAAACGGGAAAGGGGAAATGATTTTGAATGAAAATAAAAAAAAACTTAGAAAATAAAAAAAATGTTATCTGTATATATGCGAGCTCAGGGCTAACCACTTGGCATTATATAACCAACAGAGATTTCTTTTCTTGCAAAGACTATTTCTCCTGCTCTCAGCCCTTTCCAGTTGCCTGTAGTTCTTTGTCTAGGGTTGACACCCCATGAACTTTCTTCCTTCCATGCTAGCACAACTGCTGGTATCATCACTGTTCAGGTCTTCGTGTAGGCAGTTATTTTGATTGGACTTCATGGATATAGCCTCTCTCTCTGATATTTCTCGGACACCAAAATCTTATAGCAAACTTCCTGTTCCTCTGGCTCTTATAATCTTTCTGCTTATTCTTTCTCAGTGATCTCTGAGTTTTAGGTGTAGGAATTGTGTTGTAGAAATATCAGTTGGGATTCGCCACTACCCCATTCCTTGTTCTCTGCATTTTGATTAGTTGTGGTTTTCGGTAATGGTCTCTAACTGTTGAAAAGCAAAGTTTCTTTGATGACGGGTGAGGACTACAGTTATCTGTGGGTATAAAGATAAATATTTAGAATGTAGTTAGAAATTATGTTGGCTTAGGAAACTTGTAGGTTCTCCTCTAAGATCCATGATTTCACTAGCTTCAGGTAATTGATTAGTGTTATGGTTAGTTTATGGTTGGCCCAAGGAGTGGCACTATTAGAAGGTGTGGCCCTGTTGGAGTGGGTGTGACCTTGTTGGAGTAGGTGTGGCCTTATTGGAGTAGGTGTGGCCTTGTTGGAGTAGGTGTGTCACTGGGTGTGGACTCTAAGACCCTCATCCTAGCTGCCTGGAAACCAGTATTCTGCTAGCAGCCTTCAGATGAAGATGTAGAACTCTCAACTCCTCCTGCATCATGCCTGCCTGGATGCAGCCATGTTCCCACCTTGATGATCATGGATTGATTCTCTGAACCTGTAAGCCAGAATACTGTTATTTATAAGACTTGCCTTGGTCATGATGTCTATTCATAGCAGTAAAACCCTAACTAAGACAGCTAGTTATCTAGTACCAGGTATGTTTTTCTTCTCGATGAGTGGGATTTAAGACTACTTAGAGAGCTGTTGGTTTCCGCTAAGATATCCATGCTACTTTTGCACCCTTAGGGTTGTTATGCTACACTGGTCATTGCTGTGGCTCATAGGTGTTCTTGCTGGGTAGAGCTTTTTGTTACTTTTCTCCCTCAGAAGCTTGCATGGTGTTTCTGGTACTTAAAAAGCTAGTCTTCAGGGAGGAGGCTGCCTTAGTTAGGGTTTTGCTGCTATGAACAGACATCATGACCAAGGCAACTCTTATAAGAACAACATTTAATTGGGGCTGGCTTACAGGTTCAGAGGTTCAGTTCATTATCATCAAGGTGGGAGCATGGCAGCATCCAGGCATGATGCAAGAGGAGATGAGAGTTCTACATCTTTATATGAAGGCTTCTAGTAGACGACTGACTTCCAGGCAGCTAGGATGAGAGTCTTAAATCCACACCCAGAGTGACATACCTACTCCAACAAGGCCACACCTCCTAACAGTGCCACTCCCTGGGCCAAGCATATATAAACCATCACAGAGGTTTTCAGGCTGGATCCAACTGGATCCCATGAGTCCTGTGTCTGAAGCGCATGGTGTCATCAGCTATACAAACTCATCTTCTACCTCTGCAAGGCAACCAATGGCAACATCATAGCCTATAATGTTTTGGAAGTCTTTTGGACAATCCAAACCAACAAATCAAAAGGGGACTTCCCGTGCTTAATGTTGGGGTTTTGTTAGGTATACTGTGACTCTTGGGGTCAGTATTGTCAGCCCAGATGGGAAGATTTCATTTATGCTATGTATACATATGTGTATACATATATGTATATGTATGTATATATGTATATACTTGTATACTTGTATTTTTATTTTGTTTTGTTTCTGGATTGTGGAAGAGAAAGGAGAAAGTACAATACATTGCAGAAAAAGGTCTTTTTAACAAGTGGTGCTGGAAGGACCAACTGAATATCCACAGGCCAAAACTATATTCCCTTCACCCTTCTCAAAAATAGAATGAAAATGAGTTACAGATGTAAATGTAAAAACAAAAACTATAAATAAATAGTAAGTATCCTAGAAGATAATATGACAACAAAAAAATCTATATAATCTTGGGCTTAGTAATATCTTTTTTAGATAAGACCAATGACAGAATCTGTGAAAGAAAGAATAGACAAGCTGGGCTTCATTAAAAGTAGAATCCCTGCTCTGCGAAAGACATGGTCTTGAAAAGCCGTCACCAGTTAGGAGAAAATATTTGTAAAATTTATCTCTGGCAAAGCACTATTATTAAGAGAAAACACAAACAATTCTTCAAAAACAACAATAGGGGAATACCTTGCTTCCAAACCAGAATGAAAGCTAAACAGACAGCTTACCAAATAAAATGAATGAAAATAAAGAAATGTTAGACACAATTTGTCCTCAGGGAAAAGCAAATAAAAAAAAAAGCAAAGACAAATACTTAAGCTCTTGTGGAATGTCTGCAACCTGGAACAATGATATAATTGTTGGTGACAAATGCTGGTGACAATTTGGAGTCACTGAAGGAAATGTAGCCTTACAGTCACTTTGGAGGGTAGTTTGGCAATTGTCTATAGAACGAAACATATTCTCAGCACATAATCTAGTGGTTGCATACCTTGGTATTTACTCAAAGGACCTTAACATTTATATCTGCACAAACCTCTGCCCACAGGTATTTATAGCAGTCGTTAACTTTACTGGGGAGATAGGAGCAAACTTCTTTTTACTCTGTATACAAAGCTGCGACGACAGAGCAAAGTGCAGATCCCATCAAGTCCAGCTTGGCAAACCGGTGAGTTGATTGCCCCTGCAAGCTCATGGACAGGAGCGGAAGTGACTCAGGAGCAGATGAACCACTGCGCCTCACCTCAGCGTGGAGTAGCACCTCCAGAGAGCTTCACTTTCAGTGAGCTTTCCCCTTCCTTTGCACCCTTGCATGCAGCTGGATGGGTAATAGGAGGGAATAAAGGTTGGAACCCAAGGTGAGTCAAGTGAGGACCCGTGACACTCCTCCCTTGTACTGTGGAGTGTGCACAGCTCCGTTCTTATTACTATAGAACTAGATATTTCTGGAGTGTTCCCCTTGTTTTGTTGGCATGGCTGCCAGGAGAAAGTTTGATCTCAAAATGACTAAGGGATGCCCAGAAGAAAAAGCCATAGTAATTCTAATAATGTTTTAGTCAGGATCGTGAGGATTTAGAAAGAACCAGTGTGTCCATCAGCAGGTAACTGAATAAATAGTAGTGGCATACCCAGACAATAAAATACTCAGCGTCCAGTATGAACCAGCTATGAAACAAGATGGAGGAGAGCCAATGGTGGAAAAAGTGAGTCTGAAAAAAAATGACAGACTGAGTCCTTCCAATTATATGCCTGTTCTAGTAATGGTGACGCCGTGGAGACTCCTGGATCACTGCTTGCCAGGGAGTGTAGGGTGGGTGGAGATGGGCAGGCAAACTGCAGGATGTTTAGGGCAAAAAACCAAAACAAACAAACAAAAAACCAAACCAAACCAAAACAAACAAACAAAAACCAAAAATCAAAACAAAACAAAAAACCCAAAACCAGATCCTGTTACACAAAGAAACAGAAATAAAAATAGATAAAAGCACAAATAAAGAGGAACAAAGTGAGGATCTATGTCGACATGACTGACTAGCCAAAATAAGATTACAGTGGAAGACAAGGGGCAACACTTGCTTGCAGAAAAATTGCAATTAGTAGTTGCAGAAGGATGGTGGTAAATATAGAACCACTCCAACAATGCAGTAGTAATTGCTTCAGGCACGAGTCACTAGGGATGCTAAAATTAGCAAAGAAAGTCCACAGGAGAAACTGGATACATGCATCTCAAAGTATCTGCTCAAGATCAGTCACCTGACGGGGAGAAGCTCCCAGATGCCCCATCGTTAGGGGTTCCTGATACCTTGGCTTCACGCATCTCCCCTTAGCTGTTAGCAGGAAATACTGGGTCCCTTTTGTGGGCTCTCAGTTCCAACAGATAAAAGGAGGAAATCTTAGGATAATTTTGAAGTTTGAGAGAAAAAACAACATGCATGCTTGGGAAAAGTTAGTCAGGTTTTCTGAACTGGCGGTCTACAAAGTGAGTAGGCTCGGCTACGCAAGTCTCAGAACGGCTGAGGAGGCAAGTGGATGGGAGGAAGAGTTGAATATTAGGGAAAACAGACCTTGAAGTCTGACCAGTGTCTGCAAAGGGGGAGATAGAAAGAAGGGAAAGAAAAAGTTAAGACTCAGAAAGCATGTGGGCTTGAGGCAGGTTAAGGGACAGTTTAGGGACACATGACCCCCTACTGCATTGAGGTATGCATGCCTGCTCTGAATGAAACCAGGGTCAGTTTCCCTTAATAGCTCCCTAGCATTCCCTAACAACTTCCCTCTTGTATTTCCTTAGTGATCAGTCCCATCCTGGGACATATGCTTGAATACAAAAGAGACAGTGCTCCCATCTGCCTGGACTGATTTTAGATACTTGTACTGTTTTTGCCAAGGACCAGCCTCAGCTAGGTCTGGATTCCTGAGAGAAGGGGTGTTTGAGAGTCGAGAAATAAAGGACTTGAAGTCAAATCATGGGTCCAAGCTGGCGTCCTATGTTCTGCCGAGATGGCTTTTCCAGACAGCTCTCTGTGGTCTGCTCTTCTCTGGACAGCTTTTTCTTGCTATTCTAAAAACTCTATGGTTGAGACCTCTAGCTTTCTGCTCAAGATAGCTCTCTCTGCTAGTAAAAATTCTACAATTTTTTTTTGAATCTCCCAGGCAAGTAAAAAATCCTATTAGAAAAAATTCTAAAACTAATTCTTGAGTTTTCCGGTCAAAATCAGTAAGCCAGAAAAAGTTTCTAAGAGTTGTGTTTGCTCTTCAGACAACCTTCTCTGGTAGCTATCAGAAAACATTCTAAAAGAGCTGTGTCAGCTCTCTGAGTAATTCTTGGGATTTCTGACCAAGAAAAGATTATAAAACATCTGTGTTCATTCTCCATGGATTTTCCGGCTAAAATCAGAAATCCTGTTAGGAAAACTTATTGAAGAGCTGTGTTTGCTCTCCAGAGATCTCCAGACAGCTCAGTTCTTGCTAGAAAAAAAAATTCTAAAGAACTGCTATCATTCTTTGCTAGCTCAATTCATACAGACCAAAAGCCACAGATATATACATTATACATATACATAATACATATACATATACATCAATTCGGGTATTTATTCCAGGTTCCCTCTTGACCATCCCACGAATCAGCATTCCATGACCTTAGACCCTTGACTCTTAGGACAAGACAGAAAACATAAGCACAGACAATAAGATAGCTGGGTGGGACCCTGCCCTGGAATTACCATTCTGACCAAGACTGGACCTAAATTTCCTTTGTCCTAGGCTGACCTTGAACTCAGGAATCTGTCTGCATTTGTATTTGCCTATCTTTGTATCTTTCTGACAAGTTGGCTTAGAATGTAGTTACCTCTGTTCCTTTAGGTCTGTGACAACACTTATACAATTCATATTGCATACTTCTATTTCTGTATAGTTGAGAAATTATATATTTTCAAACTCATGTTTTTAGAGTTCTTTTGCATAGCCTTAAGGGCTGTCCTGAAGGTTCCGGAGTTACCATTTTGCTGAGACATTAGCCACACCTTTGCCTCCTGGACTCATGCTGTCTCTGATTATCATGGAGTCATTAATGTTAAGAGCAAGGACATTCCTCGGAGGAATGTGAAAATATGTACATTATTATACAAACAAGACTTATGCCCAAAGCAACCTGTTGACATTTGGACATTTGTGGAGGCTCATGCCTGCTGACTCTGTCCTGGGGCAGGAACCATGTCATTCTGTCCCTAGCAAGGCCATGCCGGACTTGGCAAGTTTCTTTTGCTTGAACATCATATGTTACAGCAGTTGTTGGCGAGGATGTGGAGAAAGAGGAACACTCCTCCACTGCTGGTGGAATTGCAGGCTGGTACAACCACTCTGGAAAGCAGTCTGGCGGTTCCTCAGAAAACTGGGCATGACACTTCCGGAGGATCCGGCTATACCACTCCTGGGCATATACCCAGAGACTTTACCTGCATGCAATAAGGACACATGCTCCACTATATTCATAGCAGCCTTATTTATAATAGCCAGAAGCTGGAAAGAACCCAGATGTCCCTCAACGGAGGAATGGATTCAGAAGATGTGGTATATTTACACAATGGAATACTACTCTGCAATTAAAAACAATGAATTCACGAAATTCCTAGGCAAATGGTCAGAACTTGAAAATATCATCCTTAGTGAGGTAACCCAATCACAAAAGATCACACATGGTATGCAGTCACTGATAAGGGGATATTGACCCAGAATCTCAGAATACCCTAGACACAATCAGCATATCAATAGATTTCTAAAAAGATGGAAGGAGAGACCCCTGGTCCTGGAAAGACTGGATGTAGGGGAACGCCAGGACAGAGTAATGAGAGGGGGTTGAATGGAGAAAAGAGGGAGGGAAGGGGGCTTATGGGACTTTCGGGGAGGGAGGAAACAGGAAAGGGGAAGTGATTTGGAATGTAAATTAAAAAAATAAAAAAAAAGTGGCAATGCAATCTGCTGTCTGTCTATCTATCTATCTATCTATCTATCTATCTATCTATCTATCTATCTATCTATCTATCTATCTATCTATCTATCTATCTATCTATCTATCTATCTATCTATCTATCTATCTATCTATCTATCTATCTATCTATCTATCTATCTATCTATCTATCTTGTATGCCCTCTGAAACTTTCCCTTTATGACCTGGTCTTCTCTATATTAGGCTGTGCTGATTAATTTCTAACATACACATAGTGATTCAACAACATGACCAATGGATTAAATCCTCTAGTTTTTGTAAAATTAACAATATAACCTGGAAGGATTTATTATGTAACTAATGAGATGATTGAATTCAGCAGCATGTTTTCTATAAATAAACTTTGTTCTAAGGATTCAGCTTGCCAAACCTCAGCTATTCACCTTCAAGAAAGGAAGTGCTCCCCGATCTACAGCCGTTTGTTTACATTTTAGTCTTTGGAGTACGGAGGAGAAGTTTTGTTCAAAGTCTTTATAAATCCTATTGTCCTCCAGTTTGATTAATGACAACAGAATGTGTTGGGTATCTCATTTTTCTTTAATACTTTCTCTTTTTCACAGCTTTCATTGTGACTGGATCAAGGATAATTCATCA
Source organism: Tokudaia tokunoshimensis (assembly GCA_036184795.1). Lineage (NCBI taxonomy): Eukaryota > Metazoa > Chordata > Mammalia > Rodentia > Muridae > Tokudaia > Tokudaia tokunoshimensis. Next base: position 74,231,280 of record BTHU01000016.1, on the reverse strand, counting down.
CAGATATTTTTAGACACAATTTGAGAAGCTTTTCTTCCACTGCAGGTTGGAAGAAGCCAAGTTGCTGCTTTGATTTTATTTCCTCTGCTCAGAATATAAATTATTCCAAACTAAGATTTTGTTTTTCAATTATTCAAGGACTAAGTGTCACTAAATAGTGATAGGTTAAGCACAGTTTTTAAAATGTATATTATTTAATACATGTAGCACGTTAAGTAGTTCTAAATAATACTTGTTATTATGATGATCTGACCAGTTATTTGAATTTATATTAGTAATTGAGGTAAGATTAGAAAGATTTATATTTATAGTAGCGCTAGTATGAGAAGTTGCACCAAAACTTATATTTTTAGACATTTACTTTATTTATGTGTATGTGCATGAGTGTATTTTTATTTATATGTGTGGGTACATGTGTTTGTGTATTTGCAGAGATTGAAATATAGCTCTCAATCCCTTGGAACTGGAGTTGCCGGTGTTTGTAGAATGCTTAGATTATTAAATTGGTCCCAGGATCTGAAATCTGGTCTTCATGATTGAGCAACAAGGCTCTTAACCACTGAACAATGTCTTCAACCTATTAATGTTTTAAAAACAATAGTAAGCATAGCTATCTTCACAGTTTTTAAGTGTATTAGAGTAAATGTTCTGTGCTAGTTATTTTGTTTTGTTTTATTTTATTTTATTTTATTTTTATTTCATTTAATTTTTTCACAACTCAAGACAGACTGGAGTCACCCAGGACTAGGGAACCACTGGCATGGCTGGAGTGGACTTTGTTAATTCATGGCTGATGAAGGGAGGGTCCAGCTCACCCTCATACATTTCAACTGATGTTGGGGACCCAGCCAGTGATCTTGGGTTATAAGAAATCAAGTCTTGCAAGCCATGAAAAGCAAGATAGTAAGCAATGTTCCTCCATGGTTCCTGCCTTGACTTCTCTCAGAGGCAGACTGTCACCTATAAACCAAATAGGTCCTTTCCTCCCCAGACATAGTATTCATGCAAGCTCTCTTCTTCGTTTCTCTCAGTGTGGTAAACGCAATAGAAGGGCATGGATGTAGGTGGTGAGGAACACTGCCACATTGCAGGCCTGGCCTAGCATACATGCCAAGGTTATATTTTTCCATTTGACATTCATAGTGATTATCAATGAACTTGTCTGTTAGAATTGCAATTGTCTTCCTGTTAGGGTCATTTGTTTTTGTTTAATATTCATATTAATTACCAATATAGTTTCTTATTTATTTACTTATTTAAAAACTTTTAGTAATCATTCTTGTCCATTAAATTAATAGCTTTCAAGGCTTACCATTTGAGTAACATTTTATTATTATCAGAAATATAGCTTTATGTTTAAATACCTCATAATTTCAACACAAGTACACAAATGGGTGTTTATTTCAGTCTTTCTTGAATTTTATCAATATATAATAAGAACAATCCAGTCAGTAATAAAAATTCATAGAACTTGCCTTAATCATGTCACCCACAGTGTAATTCTGCTTAGGGATGATGCTATCATGCATGATGACATAATCACTAATCACATATGGGTTCAGAGTGTCTGAAATGTCATTCACTTTGGTATTTAACTCACCTCTCAATGGCTGAGGCCATTGGACAGATTTGGGTCAAATAATGAGGCCGAATTTCAAGACATTTCCACTACAAAAACCCATCAGTGAATTTTGAGTTAAACTACATTGTTTTCAGATGATGTCTTTCCAGCTTCTAGTGTCTTCAATTTCTTTCTTTGATACTTTAAAGCTTATAGTAGATGAATTTCCCCTCCTTGGTTAGGTTTGCTCTTAGGTAATTTTTAGAGTCTGTTGTGAGATTATTTTCTGGCTTAGTTCTCTGCATCTCTGTTACAGATACATAGACACTGACTTCCATATATTACCGTTGTAACCGACTATTTTACTAGAAGTATTTATCATATCAATTGGGTCTTCTAGTATGGGTTTTTGTTTGTTTGGTTTGGTTTTTGTGTTTATAGACAGGCTAATATCATTTATGGATAGGAATCATTTGAGTTTTTCCTTTCCTATTTGTCCTTTTAGGCCTTTCATTTCTCTTATCACTCTGGCTAAGCATTTTGGTATTATATTCAGAATAGACAGACATTCCTGATAAATTCCACGAAGGAATATATTTTCCAAGCGTTCTCTCAGAAGCTTCTGGACTTCATTGATTATCTGTTACAATACCTCTATTTTGTTTCTGATTTTATTAATTTACATGTCTTCTATCTTTGGATTAATTTAGCTAATGGTTCGTCTATCTTTTTTTTTCTTTGAAAGGAACACTTCCATTGAGTCTTCACATTGTTCCAATTTAGTCTACACTTCATTCATTTGTGCCCTGATCACTGTTATTTCTTTCCATCTATGAGCTTTGAGTTTGACTTGTTCTTCTTTCCCTAAGACATCGAGGTCATTAAGCGACTTATTTGTCTTCTAAGTTTTAGATACAAGCAGTTTCTCTTACTTATTTTTAATGTCTTTCTTTTGTTAGTTTATTTTACCATTATCATTAAATTACTTTTATATTTGTATCTGTCTTAGAACTGCCTTTACTATATCCCACTTATTTTGATAGTTGTATTTTCATTTTTTTACTCAATTTTTAAAATGTTTAAATTTCTTCAATGACACACTGATAATCCAAGAGAGTATCTTTTTCTATCACTATGTGTTTGTGTGGCTTCGTATGGCTTTTATTCCTATTGCTTCTAATTTACATTACAAAACACACAAAAATTATTTTAATCTTGTTTGATAAGGCTTCTTGTACTGCAAAAAATATCATCTATTTTGGATAATATTCATTGGCTGGCTAGAAAAATATATATTCTGTAATTGTTCCATGGAATATTCTGTAGGTGCCTGCTAAGTCCATTTGCTGGATGATGCTACTTAACTCTGAGGTTTCTGTAATTGATTTTATTTTGGTCAGCATGACAACTTTTCTAGACATGGTGGCATTAGCTGCAAGATATTTGTTCTCAGGGTTTAGGTAATATAATTCCATGTTTTCTTTGCTTTTAGGGTATTGGCGGAAGGAGATAGGTCTACTGCTACTCTTCTGGTGTGCGTGCCTTGTGAGTTTCTGTTTTCACGTAGCTTTTAATAATTATGTATTTAATAAAAATGCAGTCTATGCATTTTTACATTATAATGTCATGTGGAAAGGTTTCTGAACATATTAGGAATTCTAAATGCCTTTTCTAGTATGTAAATATCTCTATGTTTCACAGCATTGGGAATTTGGGAAATGCTATAATTTCATTGAGTAAGTTTTCAGTGCTTCAGCCCACAATTCAGTTCTTAAATTCATCTATCTCATGAATCTTTGGATTGGTCTGTTTATGTTCTAATGTTATGGTTATCCTTTTTTCCTATATTTCTGTCTTCATGTGGTATTTCCTTGACGTTGTCCTTATACCTCAATATTCTTTCTTTCCCTTGATTTAGCGTACTAATATTTTCCACTGAATATTCGCTTCTCTGTTCATCTGAATCTTCTGTGAGCAAGCAGGGGTGTGCTTTGAAGTTTGGAAATACAAAAATGAGGGTCATTTACTTTTGAAGCCAAGAGGCTTAACTGAAAATTGTCTTCCAGATGGCTTCCCTTTGCTGAACCTCTAGAAAGTGAAAGAAACGTAGCAGGTCTCTTCTGTGCTGTGTGCTTGGTATGACCCCTGTGTGCAGGACCCCTGTGTAACCTTTCGCTTTGCCTGGTGCCCTTGGCTTTCTTTCATTTCCTTTTCCTGACCACTTTGCTCAGTGCTCTAAGCTGAGGTCTGTGATTGCCTCTAAAAAACCTGCAGTTAATATTTTAGGATTTTACCTGAAAACTGTTCATAGCTGTCACCTGGTGGCTTCCTACCTGACTGAACTCTTCTTGCAAGTGTGCATCTGGCGATGTTTCAGATTCACAGAGATGTAGGGTGGGAATTGGGGTGGTGTGTGGGTCTCTAATTCATCATCATTTTCTGTGATGGCCTAGTGTTTCTGCAGGGTAAGTGCTTGGTATTTTATACTCCATCTCAGACTCGCGATCCTCTTTAGGATCACATGATGATGACTTTTGAGGGATGGTTCTACAGTTGTAAAGAGGTCAAGGGGCCTTTAAGGTTCATGAACTATAAAAGCCACAGATCCAAACTTATCCTGATTCTTCACTGATCTCCTCTACAGTGTCAAATCTGGTTTCTACATTGAACTTACAATTCCTAAGATAGTTTTGTCTCATGGTTTGGACATCATACTGATACCTATAATTAATAACTATTTACCAAGACCATTTGTTTAGAAATTTATTTCTGTTACAGTCTCTTTATTGTTTATTATCTATAGTTTCCAGTAATTGTTTGAATTATGAGATGTAGATTCCATTTAAAACATTATTAGGGACAGTACTTTTACCTTCCGAAACACTGGGGAAAAGGTACATCCTGATATTCTGAATTATAAAAACATTAATTAATGTACAGTTCTCTAATAAGAATGTCTTGAATATTTCTTACATATGTGTAAATATACGTATATGTATGTAACTGTACATTTATGAACCTAAATTTATATATGTATAGAAAACCAAGGGAAAATCCAGTTATGTAGGATTACAAAGAGAAGTACTACATTTATAACTTGTAAAGAAATCTCACAATTCTTTTGCATTTCAGTTGTATTAGCAGATATAAATCAATTGATGTCAGTTTTATTTCAGGATGTAAGAAACTAGGTAATGTTAATTTACTGAAAGGTTAAACATCTTTATCATATGAGATCACTTCCCATTTAGTTTTTCATCTAGGGTGTCTGGAGAAAGTGAAATTAACTTCTATAATTTCTCAAAGGGTATTATAAACATTAAAGATAATTAATGCATATCACAGGATATCATAGAGCACCAAAGTTGTAAAGGGTGTCATAAATATGATGGTATCAAAGGACATACATGTCAAGAGATAGCATAAATACGAATATTATCAAAAGCTATCAAGAACTATCATGGGTTGTCAAATGATATCATAAATATAAGCATCAGAAGTTACCATAAACATCAAAGGGCATTACAACAATAAAAACACCAAAACATTAAATCTACAAAAGGAATTTTTAGAACCCTGAGAATATGTCCCAGTACCCAGAGGGGTATACTTAAACTGTCTGCAGTATAAGAGAAAATAGATAGTGCACCTATATCATGTGTCCTGATGTGGAATTGCACATGGCTTCGAGTTTGAAATGTTTGATGTGAAATTAATCTCATTATCTTCCTTGATCACCATGGCCTGAGGGTTCCATGTGATGAAACATTATTTCAGTTAATAGTGGTTAGCTGTAAGAACATTTTACTTCTTTAGGAACCACTAACCACATCTGCCAGAGAAGAAAATTAGAGCATCCTTTCTTCTAGTGACTAAGAAATTTGGGTGTTGAAGCTCTGCTCTGAGATTTGTGCACTTAAGGTTGTCTTTGGCACCTGGGGGTCAGCAGACACCAAGGAGTCACAGAAAACTGCAGAGATTCTTAACAGGGAAGGAGAGAGGTATTTAGTACCTGGAAGAAAAGAAAAAGAATGGAGTGTAATCAAGTTAAGAGTTGGAAGAAGGGCAAGAAAATCAGACCCTAGCAGTAGTGAGACCTACCAGTCTCCAGTGAGGGTACTAAACTCATCGAATACTCAGCACGTGACTTTGGTTTTCTGTTTTGTTTTCTTTTTATATGTATCACCAATGTGTTGAGTTTCCATGCATTTCAAAATTTTGAAATTCATTGTCATATTGGATTTACACGTAAGTACTTCCTTATAGGAAAAAAAGGATATGACAACCTGATATTCTGAAAAATAATATATAAATGAGTTTATTATATATATATTGTATACATATATACATGAATATACAGTTCTATAAAAGATATCATAGATATTATAGGTATTATATTTATTATACAGTTCTATGATAAAATATAGTTCTATAATAAAGATGACTTAAATTTGTGTTTAGGAAAACACCGTGGTTGTGTCTGTAGATGTATAGACACATGAACTCAGGGACAGAGAGGTCTCAGGTCACTTTCAGTTAGCCAGATTTATTTGACCTTTTAGAATAAGAACATGTCTGTGGACTAAGAACAATGACTGCATTTTGTAGAGAAGGCAGCCGAGCCTCACAAGTCAACGGGACAGGAAGTGATAGGCAAAACTGCCCAGATAGCATCACTGATCACTCTCTGCTCAGTCCCCCTATCCTCAGCGTCTTTGTCAAAACAACTCTTCAAATAGACCCTGGTAGCACTCCGGCATTTTGCGGTAAATTAGTGCCTTCTCTTTCAACATGAGTTGACATTTCTCATGTGACCTCTGGTTTAGGGAATGGAGTTGCTAGAACAAAATGGCATCTTGCCAGTGACCTCTGGAGGCTGAGAGACCATCTCGTCAACAGAACTCATTTCATGGATTCCTTATGCTATGCGGAAGACTCGATGTTTACTTTAAGCAATGAACTTTTATTATTGCAGGAGGCGGCGGAGCTGAGGGTCAAACTGTAGGTGAGAAACAGACTATGTTTCCCAGAAGAGGAGCTTAGGGGTAGAAAAGTTCGTGCAAGTTTCTCAGAGAACTTTGGACACATTTTGTTGTTAATTATAGTCTATATATAGATTGCAACTGGCTTTCTAAACAATCCCATGATCTAGAAAGCAATCACAGGTTTCAGCACACCAGACAAGACAGCTTCATTTCTGTCATTTAAATTATTCTCAATGGAATTATATTCATTTCATATTATATATGAATGCTTTCCTGTTGACAAAGGGATAAAGTAGAAACCCAATGTTCACAGTCATAACAAAAATTAATGAATGTGCAGCTACTCAATTTAGGATAGTTTGAATTGGTATCTTTAGAAAAAAAATTCTGAGATTGAACCTACATGTTTAAAACTTCGGTTCAGACCCTCGGTTCTCTATAGCAAACATCACTGGTATGATGTCCATATGTTCTGTTTTTCTCACACTATCATTAAAATCCTCATTAAAATGCATAACCAGAGAGCCAGATGTTTTATCTTTATTCCCTTCTATTTCCTTCACAATCTACATATAGTTACATGGAGAGTGAAATTTTGTGACTGTTCTTTCCATATTTATGTAACAAAGTAGTACAGGTACAGGTTTATATAGATAGAAGCACACCTAAAATGAATATTTTGGGTATGAGCATGTGTATACCAAAAATTCTACCTTAATTAAAAAATACTTCCTCTTGCTGAGGAACTGAGTGATCAGACACCTTGGTACAATGACCATTCGCTTACCCATTCATTTGTTCCATTTCCCCCTGGATCTTTCCTTCTCTTCCACTTTCAAAATATTGCTTGTGAGGGACTTAATAGAAGAGAGGTGCTATTCAGTTAGGTATATTCAGAAACTTTGAAACAGAGATCTTAATTCTCAATGTACTGGCTAATTACTGCTGACTTCTTGACCAAAATATGTTTTTACTGGTTTGAATTGAAATCATTGGCCAGTTTCTCTTTTCTAGATTTATCCTTTCCAAATAGTAACTGCATACAGAAAATATATAGAAAAATTGTGTGTTGCTCAGGGTTGAGTGAATGGATAAGAGGGTAACTTTTTCTCTATACTGAAAGTCGAAATGTTAACATCACAAGAAGGGCCATTTCCTAGGTCAGAGATCTCTTTTCCAGACAGCTTCTGGTGTCTTCAGGAGAGCCTATGATTCTAGTTATATCAATTCTTTCTTTCCCAGTAACTCAGTGAGGAGACTAATTACCAGAGTAAACATGTGAAGAAATTTGTCTGTTCAATGATTTCCACAATGAAAAAGTGTGTGTGTGTGTGTGTGTGTGTGTGTGTGTGTGTGTGTGTATGAGAGAGAGAGAGGGAGAGGGAGAGGGAGAGGGAGAGGGAGAGGGAGAGGGAGAGGGAGAGAGAGAGAGAGAGAGAGAGAGAGAGAGAGAGAGAGAGAGAGAGAGAGAGAGAGAAAGAGAGATCAAATTCAAATGCCCAAATAATAGGGAATGAACATTTAAATTGAGAGGAGAATACTTTTCTATTTTCACTTTAACTTTCTTTTGTCTTTAAAGATGAAGAGTTGGCTAACATTTACACTATAAAAAGGAGACACATTCTTTCTTGAAACCTTATGTCAAATCTTTTATTCATTCTTGAGTTTTCCTCCGCCTTGGAGGGGATACCAATTTTTAAAGCCTTTTATTACCTCTTCTCACAGGATGACTCCAGTACATGTAATAAAACTTGCTAATTAAACCCACTTTACCTGTCTAACCAACTCGGGTATTACTCACTCTGAGTGAGTGGGTGAGCAGTTCTCTGCAAGATTGTAAATTACCTTGAAATTTCCATGTTCATATGCTAAGATAATCAGCTGTTTAATCGAGCAGGCTGTCCTGACATGACTGTGTCATCTGTGATGGGAAGTCCGCAGCATTGCCACCATCTTGGAGGACCTACTTGTCTTAGAGTGAGCCTGGTTTCAGCTCTTTGGAGATATACATATATATATATTATATATATATATATATATATAATATATATAATATATATATTCATATTATATATATGAATGATATATATAATCATTCATGGTCTAAAAAAATCACTATATCTATATGAATATCTAATATATATATATTAGACCAGCTTTGTTTCTAGCTGATTTTTAATCAGTTTTTCTGTCTACATTTTCAGTGGAATGTCTCAGTACAGGACAGTTGATAACCTTTGCTCTATGACCTCCTCATACCTACCTGATTCATAGCATTAGCTATCAGCTCCTTACACTGCAGGTTGATCTTAGGTAACGAGGTATTAGCAATCGGTGCCTCATTATCTTAATCCTAGGGTGGTGTCTCTCCTCTTTGTAAAAGAAGGTGCTGTTGTTATTTTTGCTGTGAGTTAGCTTCAGTTTCCCAATTGATGGTGTCTTTCCACATGGGTTTAATGTGTGCACTTAGGCAGCTCCTCACTCAGGTTTATTTTACAAGGGGCAGTTAGCAAACAGGCCTTGTAGATATAAGGACCTGGGTTCAAATCACTACCCTGAGTACCATTAGGTGTGTGACCTGGGAAAGCATCTTGCCTTATGCCTCATCTATGGAGTAGAAAGGCTAATATTGGCCTCCAATATTTATCATACCGATTAGCTCCTGTGTGAGATTAACGTGCCATAGCATCTTAATGTACAAAGTCAATATCTTAAAAATAGTAACTCATTATTGATGCTAACTGCTGAAAAACCAGTCTGGTAGGAAAGGAGTAAAATTGCTGTTCTGATCGCCATCAATTTTCTGAAGGATTTTACTTCATTGTTAAGTTATGTGAAATAATGTATTATTTCACATTCTGTGGATTTGAAATGAGGATTTTTAAATCTCAACTTCGAGGACCACCTTATTCCCACAGCATTAACTCTACTCCACTATCTTTGTGGAAGAGTGGCTAGGAGCTTCCCATTCTACGTCTGCAGTATGTCACCAGCTGTTCTTCAGTAGTAAGTCCCCAACTCTTCATCTTTATCTTCTCCTTCCAACCAGCTCTTTAATACATTACAGCCACAGTTCTTCACATACTCTGTGACAGAACGCATTCTCAATCCTTGGTATTCTCTTAGACATCATCTCTGTATCCCAGGAGATCAGAGTGTAGGTGGAAGCAGACTGACCGTATAATACAGGTAGGGAGGTATTGGCTACCTTTATGAACAAAGACTTATAAGAAAGCTGATGAAGGAGTAATTAGTTCAGCTGGGAGTGGGGTGTGGTGGATGGAAGGGCTGGAAAAGGCCTCGGAGAGGAAGTAACACTTGAATCAGCCCCTTGAGAATGAACACAAGTTCATTTTGGGCAGAGGAAACAGGATGACAGAGTCTATAAGTGAGCAGTCCTCTACCACACCATGGCAGATGGTGGCGGGGATGGCTGCAGATACAGTTCTCATGGAACTGGCAAGAGCCGGCTGTGAAATGCTTTGGTGCTCAACCAAGAAAAAAGCAGAGCCTTCTCCTTCAGTTATTTTTGTGAATACATTTGGGCAGTAATTTTCTTTTCCTGAATGTATTTTTAAAACAATCTCTAAAGTGTTTCCCAGATCTATCTATCCTATCTATCTATCTATCTATCTATCTATCTATCTATCTATCTATCTATCTATCTATTACCTGTCCCTTCAAGTCCAGCCCAGGGTATTAGAGACAGAGTAAAGACTAAAAGTATGACATGCACAGTGACGTGACTTCCTGCCTGCTGTTCCTTCGTAGTTCTGCTTCCAGCTGGGTCCGCTAATAATCGCCAAATGGCACTTTCTTCTTTGAAAAGGAGGATAGTGACAATTTCAATATGGTGAAGCTCCTTTGATGATTCAATAATTACTTAGTAAGTGCTTGCTGTTCATCATTTACTAAGCAATAATTAACCATTTACTGTGGTGCAGCTCCTGTGCTAGATTCTTATTATATGGTAACAAGCTACACAGACTGTGGCTTTATAGTCTGCTGGTTTAATTTTTACTACTACTATTTTTATATAAGAGATAATTTCAATAAATACTGTTAAGACAAAATGTATTCTCGCCATGTGACTGCCCTGTGTGTGAGGCTGGACTGCTTACGCTTTGGTTCAGCTGTGGAGCGTGCTACAGGACTGACTGACTATTGTTGATCTGCCAGTGTCCATGCAGATTCTGCATCTGCACCATCATGTAGCCTGGGTAGCCTCGTCATTTAAGCTACGATCTATCGTCAGAGGTGGTCCTGAAGGGTTTTAGAGATAAGCAACCTCAGAAAGATAGCCATGCCCTCTCAAAATGAGTTCTGGACTTAGATTAGTCAACTTTGGGTTGGCTGGGCTCCTCCTAAAACTTGCAGTCAATAGATTTTGGGAAAGAAGAACTCCAGAGCCCTCACATCCCATGATAGACTCATCATATTTTACTGCTGGTTAGGTGAGCACATAAAGACACATACTGCTGAAGGTGAGGTAAACAGAATGGTCCTTTGATTGATAAAGGGGTCCCACTGATCTCCTGGGAGTAGAGGGCATCAACAGAAAATAAAGGGAGTTCAGGTACATATATGAATGAAATCGTTCTTGAAGGCAACTTGGGTATGCTGACCCTCCACCTTAAGCATGGGTGTGGCTGACGCACAAGACACGTGATCAAACCGGAGTGGGGCAAGCTCTTCAGAAGAACCCTAAGTGAATGTTTGCAGGGCTTTAACTGGTTAATAAGGGTTTGCTTTTGTTTGTCCGTATTCTTTTCAAGACAGGTTCTCACTCTGTAGTCTTAACTGTCCTGGAACATGACATAGGGCCCAGGTTGGCCTTGAACTCATAGTGGAATGCTGGCATTACAGATGGGCATAATCATGCCTGTGTAAGCAAGGATGTCTTTCATTTTCCTTATGTTGTGTTACTCGAACTTTGCCTCTGTTTGTTTGCTCAATTTATCCCTTTTGAGTAAAAGTGTTTTTAGTAGCTGTATATTTGGGTGCAGATTATTTTTATTTAACAATCACCTTTTCTTCCCTCGAGGAAAATCTTAATCTGTCATCAGCACTTTAACCTATCATCAGGACTGGGGTACAACGCTGCCTTTCCCCAGTAAGATATCTATCTCTAATCTCCCCAAACATTCTTACCCCTATGTCTTTTTGTTTGTCCTAGTAATCACTTTGAATTTTTGTCTGTGTAAAGTATATCATCCTTAATTTATGTAAGCTATACCTTCTAAGATTTATGTTTTTTAATGTTAGACTTTTAAAAATTCATCTTTGAAAATCTCCTTGTAGAGGAATTTACACATTTAAAGAAACCTACTGCAAATTATATTTTACAGAAAATTGCCCATCCTCCAAGGAAATATGTGTGATATTTGGACCAATTACAACGTTCCTTCCCATGGAAAGGACTATGCAATACATGGTGAGCATCTTCTGCATAGCTAGGAAATTATGCTGAAGAAATAGATCTCCCAAGGAAGTCCTGGGTTGTAATGAAATGTGTTGTCTTCATTGGACAGTCAGAGGTGGTAGATGAAGGTTTCCAGGCAAAAGGGCTGCCTGAAAGGCCACCAAACAGCAAAATTCTGGGATGATACGGTGAAACGGACAAACAGCTCCTTGAAAGCCACATGGTACATCTTCAACTCACCTCTCACCTCCTGTATCAGTCACATGGTGATTCATGTCTTTTTGACCTGAGGTTACCTGACTTAGTAAAGCCACCATGCCTGCAATGTCCCTCAATGCTTAGAATCACATCCCAACCCTACTCTGTCTTCCCAAGTAAGCATTGTTTATTTGTGAACCATTGTGGATTGTGACAGCAGCTAAAGATGTCAGGAAAACAGAAACTGCAGACATTTTTAGAAACTGTGATAAGGAATCTTAGCTCTGCCCCTCCCCCAGATTGAAAGGGCACACTATTTTAGAGACTTTCTTTCATTCAGAGAATACTTTGTAACCTTGTCTAGAAACAGTCTCCACACTCAGAACTGTTCACCAGGTGGTTTCGATTTGGAGACTTCAAGGTAAGGTGAGCCAAAGCTGAGGTAATGGGCACGCTCTGTCATGGATCCAGTCTGCCCCAGGCCGGCTGCCACCAAGCTCCCAGAGTTGGCATGGACACCAGGCAATTGCGCTAATATTTACTTCTGACTTGTAGAAAGAACTCAAACAATAATGTAGCTGGTTTGACAGATAGAGTCTCGATCAATCAGATCAAGAAGTAAGAATCAGAGATGAGTTTGATTGGCTTACAAGGTCTATCTTTTTTTTTTTTTAATTCAGTAGTGATTCTTAAGCATTGATCATACGCAAAGCACTGTGATATACACTCATTCATGCTCTCATAGATTTTTTTTAATCTAATTGAGATATTCAAAATAACAATAAGACAAAAATATAAATTATCGGAGAGAAATAGTAGCAAAGAATTGTAATGGACTATAAAGAGGAATAGATACATCTGACAAGATTATTTAAAAGGCTTTGTAGAAGATATCACTGTGGAGACAGTTCTGAGAGGTACAGACCTAGATGGGACAGAGAATATCCTAGGCAGAGAGAATAGCAGATACATTTTGGGTCACTGTGTCCCCTTTAAACTAGAACTACCCACAGCATGTCATTTTCGTTACTTTCAGCTGACCATTAAACATTGGCACTGTGCTTAACATGGTGAACTGTAATAGGAGCCAGAACTCAACTGGCCTAGTCACGTTCCCCAAATCAGAACATTACATATTAAGCTAAAGTTTGGTGCTTTCATTCTCTGTCATCTAACCATGGGCTGAGATTACGGCTTTGTATCTGATCTAAAACATCCTATTAAAACATTTAAAGCACTCCAGGAGTCACTCACTGTCCTAGTGAACCTGTAAAATACTCAGTGCCCAATCCCTGCCACAGCAGGGACTATGTGTAGGGAAGAAGGCAAAGGGATGTAGGACAAGTCCTACTGGCCCTTCCAGGGTCCCGCCTAATTCCTATGACGCGTCTAGTGCAGGTGACATGTTCTCTAAGGTGTGGATAGGCAGTTAATTTCTGGGGAGTAGGAGGTGTGGATTCACCTTTTGTTTGTTTTACAGTGGGGCATTATCTGAATGATACTCATTCTCTCTGGCGTGTGGACTTCGCACAAGAGGCATTATTTTACAATAAGCACAAGCCACTGAAAGGCTCGGAGCCGGCTCCGCATTCCTGAAGACATTTTGGTTAACATTCTTGGTTAAGGATTTACTGACCGGAAAAACAAATCCATTGGGAAGAGAAGAGCTGTGGGCCTCTTACCCCAGGCCCTACGCGGAGCTATGCCGTGAAAAGGCTCCCGAACCACTGACATACAGCACCTTAGACGGGACACCACTGCTCTTGAGGACTGGAGGAAGAGACAGGAATTTTTTTGTTTTTTGTTCAGGGTGTCTGAAGGATGGCTTCCCAGTTTCATCAGCTTCGGATCCTGGTGTGGAAAAATTGGCTAGGTGTCAAAAGGCAGCCGGTGAGAACTTTCTTCATTTTGTTTTGTCTAAGGTGGAAATGAGGGGGTGGGGGTGGGGATCCAAAGCAATAAATCCTAAAATGTGATGTTAATGCGAGCTAGACAGAGAAGAGTTTAAAGACATTTTTTTTCCAAAGGAGAAATAAGATACTTAGAATTCTTGCCTCTGTCTGTCTTTCAGCTAATGGGGCGAGTCTTAACATGTCCCCAAAGCAGCCTTTTGATTTGAGTAAATTAAAAGAGTAAATTAGGACAATCTCTTGGCAAAGCAAAGGATATACCTTGTTACTCCATGAACTGGTGTGGAAGTTTGGGTGCAAGCCAGAGTGCTTTCAGAATTTTTCTTAATGTGATTAGAAATGAGGTGCATTTCTAATGGAATGAATGAAAGTAACATTTGAACGCATTGGAGATGAGAAGGAATGCTCCAGAAAGCAAAAAGTGATAAAAACTTGGCTGAAAAGATAGTAGGGTGAAGGTTGCTAGAATGGAAAAGGTTCAAATGGAATTCAAGTATCTAAAAATCATTTGCTGGAAATGAGATTGTGCACGTGTGTGTGTGTGTGTGTGTGTTACATATGACACATATATGTATGTGTATACACATACACACACACACACACACATATATATATACACATACATATTCCTGTTTTTAAGAATACCACTGACTCTCTTTGCTGTTCTTTTCACATCATTTTGGTGGTTTCACATTAATGCTTGTCTTTTTTAAAATTACAAAGCAAAGCTATTCAGAACTCCACAGGACAGAGTCCAGAGAGCCGGGGAAGGACCATGTTTCTGTGAGTTATGTATTCAGAAGAGCAGATGAGAACTAAGAGAATCCCAAACCTTATCGAATACTCTTCTCCTTAGAGTAGTCACTCCTGCCTCAGTTGAGTAATGCAGATATGCAAATCAGTTGCATCAGAAAACCCAGTGTTTGATCCAGGCCCCTTCTCTGGCTCTGCACTGGCTTGTAGAGCCTGAAACCCCAGCTTTCTAATGTATGTATTAAAAGGAAGAATTAGTTAGGCGGAATCTGATAGGCAGGGCTTTAAGTCATAAAGCATCATGTGACCGAGTGGGTGTGCTAAACATAAAATGATGAAATCTTTGACTTTTTTGTTCGTTTGTGTGTTAACTGTAAAAACAGCACAGAGAAAGAAATTCCCCCATATCTCCCATGTGGGTGATTCTGGGTATCATTCATCAGGGCAACACAATTATAGGCATGTGGATGTCCCAAGCATGAGTCAAGGCTCCTCCCAGGATGACACAGTATCTACCACTTGAGCTCTGGTTTTTCCACTTATAAAATGTGCACAAGGTCTGTCAGATCTAGCCTAAAATGTGCAAAGATGTGTAAGTGTGGACCTAGATTCCCAGCTGCTTAAATTGTTGAGGGATTTGAGTAATATAAACATCTTATTTTATTCAAATTAATGATGAAAGGAAGTCCATGCAAACAGAGAATGTAGAAGGCATTTATTTAAATTTATATATTCCAAAATCAGAAACAAAAATGAAAAAAAAATGAAGTGAAAACTGGTATATTGTTGACAAAATCAATGCTAAGTTTTCATGCTTCCTTGCAGTTTCTAAAATTTTAATCATTTAACCCCAAGCTCCCCAAAACACACACCAAGATTTCAAGTGAATATTCTTCTCCCTAATCAGACTTTTAAAATGCCAGTGTCTTTATCTGTGCATTAATTCTGAAAATGGTATTTGAAAGATGGACATTCATACTCAAGAGAATTCAAATGAAGCATGTGGTACTGGAAATGAACTGTCTTTATTGAACAGCAAGGAAAACACCAGTATTGGTCAACTATCCCTAAGTTTAAAAAGAAGCTTCATTACAAAGCAAGACAGTGGGAAGGAAAGGAGGATAATGGAATCTGTGAGTGCAGAAACAATGGCACAAGAAAGAAAAGGAAAGACAAGGGGCTGAAAAGATGGCTCAGTGGTTAAGAGCACTGACTGCTCTTCCAAAGGACCTGAGTTCAATTCCTAGCAACCACATGGTGGCTCACAACCATCTGCAATGGCATCTGATGGCCTCTTTTGGTGTGTCTTAAAAGAATGCCAGTGTACTCATAAAATAAATAAGTAAATCTTTAAAATAAAGAAAAGGAAAGATGAAAAATATTCAGGAAGACTGGGCACTGTGGAGAAAATACAAATGCATATAACAGGGTGGAAAATGTCACAAGACTTATAAACAGCTATATGATTTGAGAAAGAACATAAGAACGGGATATAACATAAGTGTTCACCTGGGGTATATTTTGCAGGGACAACCTCTCTTAAACTACATCTGAAATGAGTTTCACTCTTACTTAGAAAAGCAAAGATGAGAATTTTGAAATATTTAGGGTTATGCAACTGACAGTTCTACAGAGTTCCAGAGAGTTCAAGGACTTATCCAAGGTCATACCATGACTTCAAGGATCAAAGTCAGATTTTCCCAGTGACGAATCTGTTATCTGTGCTATGATTTCTTTGTTTCTTCTTTTTTACTTATCTTATTTTCACTGATCTTTGCTCAGAGTTCAACCTGCCAAAGAAGAGGTTGTATCTACTACGTAGGTCATAGATATTTTCTATTTATTTAAAAGATTTCTGGAAATATACTTCTCAGTGATGTTGGGAAATGTTTTGTACAGGAGAAGAAAAAATGTATTAAGTACCAACTGAAATGGTAGGTAGCAGAGGAAATCAAGTAGATGTTATCCTGATGAACTTACAATTTAAAAATAACGGGGAAATGAACACAGATTCCAGAAGAGAGACACAGCATCAGGGTGCTCACCCAGTGAGATGCTACTTAATGAAAGGAAATGGGACAGCAGAGGACTGTGGGCTTAAAGACAGGATTAAACAGAAGGGATTAAGAAGATGGGCCCTAAATAGGAGATTCAAGTCTCATCAGAAGTGGATTCTAATTTCAAACTTCTGACCTGAAGAGAAAAAAGTGAATGCTAGTTGGTTACTTTCCTTTCTAAGTGCTTAGCTAGGGAATGACACTTGCGCTCAGGTGAGGACAGAAACAGTTCCAATGGACATCCCCACATTTGTCAAAATGACTTTTGAACCAAGTTTGGCCCTTCCTCCTTCCTTCTCTGCTCTTTTGGTCTATCTTTCCTTCAGAAAGACTAGAGAAAGAAGGAGGAAGCCTTCACATGGGTTGGTCTGTGCATTAAAATAAACTTTACATTAGAATCAGTTGGGACTAAGTTCTGCTCCATGATTTAATTCTACATCAGTTTAATATAAAGTAAGTCCTGAATGGTCCACTCTGTTGTGTGAGCGAATGTTCTGGTCCTTTCACCACATGGCAATGGAGGACCAATGATATCCTTTCGTTCTTTTTAATTGCTCAAAATTTTTTTCTTTTGCTAATTATGGCACCTGATAGATAGCAGATACACATGCTTTAAATTCTGTCAACAAATATAAAGCAAATGGCATGAAGGTGCTTTAGGAATTGGAGCAATAGCTGTTTGCTTAACTTCCAGCAATAATATGTTGCTCTATATGCAGTATGACATACATGTAAGAAAACTACATCATGAGACCCAGAACTTTGTATGCTATCTTTACAAATTAACTAGAGAAAAAAACTTCCATTGCCAGCCCAACATTAGAGAACATTTACCAATCTCTAAGACGGTACTGTAATCTGTAAGGATAGAATCCAGAAAATTGACTTATTGCCAGTTTTTGGATGAGTTATATATATTCATGGAAGCATCAAATATCAGAAATTCCAAGTGACTAAGGTGTCCACGTCATCTATAATACCTTATTTTGGAGGTAGAACTAAGGCTTATTCCAGATTTAAGATACAGAGCTCTAATTTTGAATGTGAATGTCGGGAATCCCCTGTTGCTTTCAATAATGGTCATTCTTGTCTTATAGGGAAATGCAAAATGAAATGGATAGAGACAAAAAAAAGGCAGTGTATTCAGTGTATTTTATGTTATGAAAGGTTGGACAACTTTTATTTTCAAGTTTGTAATAAAACGTTATGATTCTCGATTACAGGGAGACCTTTCAATGACTTTCAATGCTCTCTAGCTTCAAAATAATAAAAGTCTTTCACTAGTCTCAAGGATGAGCTAATAAAAATATAATATTCAGATCAAAGCAAGCCAGGGTTCTGTTCTGCAGTGTTTAATCTATATACCTTAGCGGCTAATGGCACTGATGCTGAAGCAGGATTCTAGGCTCAAACATCACCACTATGGCTTTGTGCCTTCTAGAGAGGGCTTATTTAGTCTTCTTGTGTTTTCCCATCTGCAAGAGAAAAGTGAACTTGTTATGCGAAGTGAGATACACAAGCTACATGTGTCACAACCTGTCCATGCTGTAGGCAGTCAATACATGTCAGGTGTCACCTCTCAGAATCCCGTAAGAAATTCTGACACTAATTATAAAATGACAACTTGACTACAATATTTCATTCTGAGAAACACATACATATTTATATATTATTTATTAATTTGTGTAGGAGTGTGCATGCACAAAGACACATATGTGGCAAGCACAGGACAACTTTCAAGAGTCAGTTCTTTCTTTCCATCATGTGGGATCCAGGGATCCAAACCAGACTGTCAAGCTCATCTGCAAAGTCTCTATCCACTAAACTATCTTGAAGTTCAAGAAAATAAATTTCAAAACAAGACTTAGTAGAGAGTTGTTGAAGAAACCCTGAGAAGGAAAAGATCTCTTCTGTCTTCAGATACTTGCAGAATTCTCATGTGTAGACAGGCCAAACTAAAATAAGCAAGTGGTAAGCAAAGGAAGGAATTCATTGTCTAATAATGTCATTTCAGGGCAGTGGACTTGTCACTAGAAGCATTCAGGATGAGACTGATTGACTTCATAGCAGAGATGCTCCCCCTAATGCTTGATGAGTCAGTTGTGTGCTCCTCATATAGTCTTTCCTCCTTTCCATCTATGAACGTTAGCCAAATGGCTCCTCTGTTTGAAAGACTTCTACTGCCTTCTCCCCCTCCATCTAATGTATAAGTCTTTTCTTCTTCCTGGCCCCTTTTCATCTTTGAGGCTTTTAAAATTATTTTTCCTTGAATTATCATCCCTTTACACGCTATCTTTCTATGCCATAGTATTGTCCAATGTATTCACTTGGCAATTTTTTATGTTTCCTCTCCTCAAAAGAGGGAATATTTCATTTGTCTTTATGCCATGGTATACAGTAGGTGCTCAGAAAATTTTGTTGTACTAGCAAATGCACAAACCTCGTGTAGATGAATATTGTATAGTATGTTCAATTTTAAGTGCCCTTAAGAGTCTCCAAGACTATGGTAAAGGAGAATGTACTGTTCATGCTAGGCATTTTGGTTTTATTTAGGCAAAATACTCCTAACTAAACTGAGTCCTGATACCCAGTATTATTCATTTATTACATAGCGAATTTCAAATCACTGTAGCATAAGAGATGCCGGTATCTCTTGGCAATAATGTGACTATGTGAAATACATAAAGAATAAATCAGGAGGGATGGTATAGCTATAATGTAACAGATCACACGCTCTACTTTTAGGCATTCAAACCTCATTGACAACAATCTATGTGCAGTGAATGCAACTCTTCCCTGAGTCTAATTTAGCCACCTAGCCCCAGTCAGTATCTGTGCTAGGGTAAAATCAGTAAATGATATTTTAATGTCATTTCTTCAAGTTTTAAAATAGGCATTGAAACTTAATTGCACTATGTTTTTTAACTTACCCATTAGTAAAATAATCAGAAAATTGCAGCAATGTTAAGCACAGACTCAGACAGACCCACAGGTATTACAATAAACAATTCTGGCAAAGTAGAGGAGTTAAGAATGACCTAAAGTCAAAATGATGGCTATTTTGTTTTGAAAATCAGTTTTGTGAGATTTCTCAAAGATTCTGAAACAATAGCTCTTACAGATGTGAATGTGGCTACATAATTCATCCTAGGTGTTGGGTACTACAGATCAACTCTCAGTGGAAATTTGGGGGTCCGTTTACATTTGATTGATGCCGGATTGTGTGAAGGATGTCATTGAGCATAGTTAATAGAACTGTCTAGTATCTCCATTAACTTCCTCAACTTGAGGGTGACTAAGAACAAGATGCATCAAGACATGTGTGTAAAATTGTTTTAATGGAATCCATTGTTTTGTACACTAACTAAAATTAAATACAAAACACACAAAACCAAAAATCATGACGCTAGGATGGTGCTCAGTGGTAGAATACTTGCTTGGCATGTGCTAAGCAATGAAACATGAGACCTGTGCATCCTGCCCTCACATCCATGCAGTCTTACATAGACAGCATTCAACATCCCTCCCCTCCCCCACTTCATATGAATGGTCTAATTACTGACCATTGCCCCACGGAAGGAATCCTGGTTTATGGTGACAGTCCATTCACAGCTTGCAACTGTGTACATCTAAAGAGGCCACCCAAATGGGCCCTGCTGATGAACCTGCTCTTAGAACAGCAGCCTCATTAGCTGATGTTCCTGGGTCATGCTTGTCCCTTTGTTTCATTTGTTTATTTTGTGCAAAGTACGCATACATGTGCCCAGCCCACGAACGGACTTCCAGGTTGTAATCACATTTATCTCAAAGCTAAAAAGGGCCCTCCAAGTTAAACACCTTTGTGTCTGAGCGGATAGAATTTCTGCCTACGAAGCTTGTCTGTTTGTCATCTCTTTTCCTACTGCTTCATCTTTATGCTTGTGTTTTTGGTTTCGGTCTGGACCTCTTCAAGAAGAGATATAGAGATGTTTCAAATAATTTCCAGACTTTTAGTTTTGAGAAAATTTCAAATTTCATTAGGACAGCACAAAAAAAAACCCCTACGCCCCCATAAGAGGATATCGTCCCAACACCCTAATACGTTAGTGTGCTTTTTTTCTACATAAATGTAAAACACTGTTAGATTCATAGACTCTCAGCTTCTAATTCTGAACAGAAGTATTCTGTCTTTAGTTAGTGCACAAAATAATGAGCTCAGTTATGGCATTTTCATGCATTTATCTTGATGTGCTTTGTTTGTTTTTCTATATACCCTTAGATTCTTTCTTTCTATTTATCAAACGCCATCAGATTCTTAGGCTCCTGTCAAGCTTGGCTAGTTCTCTGCACCGTGTCCTTTTGAGCTAAAGGATCCTGTTCAGGATCAGATGCTGCATGTGGCTTTCCCTCTCTCATCTCCTTCAGTCCAAAGTCATCTCTCGGTCTTCCCTTGACATCCATGACCCTAGTTCTCATGAACCCTTGGGAGGAGTTGCTTTGTGGCATTGCTCATTCATTTCCTCCATTTTAGAGCAGTCCATTATCTTGAGCAAGAAACCCGAGAAAGCCGTTCTTTATTATTGCATTTTATCAGTAGTGCATGATGCCAACTTCATGCTTGCAGAAAAATATGCACATGCATTCCAGTCTTTACTGAGCATTCTCTTAATTTGTCTGCTTTCTCATGAGTTTGTTTATATATGTAGACTCAGTTACCCCTAGATATTTTGTTATTGTATTGAATTTCAATGTTTGGCCATCGAATCAAATTTGAAGTTTGTGTTCTCATGACCTGGTACTTATGTCCTCTGTATGTTTTCATTATTTGCCAGTCTCTGAACTATTAAATTCCTTCTATCTGCCTATATTTATCTATTGATTGATTTATTGTTGAATAGACCTCTCTTTATCTTCCACATGTCTTTTCTAACTATGCCTAGGTCTGGAAATAGATAGCCCACTAGCAATGATCACTGGTAGCTCTTGGATGTCCAGTAGAAGAAGCTAAAATGTCTTGAACAAATTAGTGTTTTCAGGACTGAGTAATGATATAAAATGAGGTGAAAAGAACTTTGGAATCATAAAATATAAAATCAAGAAATAAGTAACATGTATTTATATTTATTATTTTATACTGTTATTTTTTAAGACAGCATCTCATTATGTAGCCTTGGCTAGCCTGCAATTTGTTAAATAGACCAGGCTAGCCTTGAACTCACTGAGATCCATCTACCTCTGTCTCTCTAGTGCTGGCATTAAGTTAATATGCCACCATGACCTTTTAAAATACATTTTAGAAATGAGGAGTGTCTTAGCTTGATTTTCTGTTTCTGTGATAAATCATTCAGTCAACAATCAGCCTTGGGGAGGAAAGGGTTTATTTCAGCTTACAAGGTCCAGTTCTCAATTAGATGAAGCCAAGTGAAGAGCTCAGGGTAAGAGAATGAAGCAGAAACCATGGAGGAATGTGGCTCCTGGTTTGTTCCCAGTCTCATTAGCCTAGGAATGGTGCCACCCACAGTGGGCTGGGCCCTCCTACATCAGTTTTCAACTAAGGAAATGTCTCCACAGACATGTCCACAGGCCTACCTACTGGAGGCAATTCTTCAGTTGAGATTCCTCCCCTCTTCTCAAGTATGCCAAGTTGACAAGCAAGGCTGTCCATCCTAACTTTATACCCATGTTAATAATTCTGACCCACCACTACTGCCTTATCCTAGCTGTTTTATATATATATATATATATATATATATATATATATATATATATATGTTTTTTTTCTTTTTCATGCTTGTAATTCCCCTGGTGGAGAGTAAGAATTTGGATTTCCCCAATGGGAAAAACTTGGTCAGTTTTCCCATATTAAACAAGTCATTTGCCACTGCTTCTTCTCTCCCTGAACTATGCTCTTCAGCCCACTGGGGCTCTGACTTCCCACACTGACCTATTATCCTGCATAGCCAACTTATTAGAAATCCACTTCTCTCTTGGTCACTGTGACATCTTCACTCCTACTGTGTATGGATAGATTTTATCCAAGGATTTTTTTTTTAAAATAAATTGTTCAGGAATGAATGGAGAAAGAAAGAACAGAACAGGGCATTTCAGATAAAAATAAACCTCAAATGATATGAAGAACACAAATATCTTCTGCAAAGGATTTCATAACTCAGTGTGCATTCACCTTTAAATGTCAAGAGCACGGGATGATGAGATACAAATGAGTTACAGAAGTAGACCAAGACAATTAAAATATCACCAAGAAATGCAGAACCTTCAGGGATGACTTTCCTCAGAGTGTTACTTAACACTTGTGGCTCTAAGAGTAAAATCAATACATTAGCCCTTTGCCAAACAAACAGAGAAGTCATGGTTCATTGGTTCAGTATGGGAGCCTTGTGTCTTTGTTTTCAGGTTGCTTATGATAATATTTAGCATAGCACTGAAAGTAACCTTACTGTTATGGAAACTGAAACTTTATTTCTTGCTTTTGTGATTAATTTGTCAACTTTAACATTCCCAAGACCACAGTCTAGAGGACTTTTGTATTTATCATCCCTCTGAGATGAAGTAAACAGAGAATTCCTCAAACCTTCTGTGAACCAAAATTCGAGGAAAAGCCTGTGATAACAGATATGTTTACGGGTTTTGTGATAGTTTTTTTTTGCTTTGTTTGTTTGCTTGCTTGTTTTTGCTTTAACAGAGCCCAAATTGCCTTAAATTTTTCTGACTTAGACTGTGTTTTTGTCTGGATTTAAAATAGATCAAAAATCAATTTCAAAATATGCCAAAGCACTCTCATGAAAAAAATCATCCAATTAGATTAATCAAGCAGACAACTTTAAGAAATGTCATAGTATGTCCCTCATTTGAAGGTGGGTGTCTGGAATACTTTATCTCAGTTTCTAATTCTCAGGAGGCTACCAGAGGAAACCAATAGATACTTCTAAAAGCAACTAATGGATTCCACACCTTCTATTCCAAAAGGATTTTCTCTTTAAAGAGTAATTATGGTCTCCTGGAGCAAATGGTTAAATCTAGAGTCATTCAATTTTTTTAAAATTCAATTCCCTATAGTGTACATTTCAATTAAGTCATATATTAGGTATTTTGTATCCCAAATGTTTGAAAAACAGACTCTAATTGTCAACTATTCAAAGACTAGGCAAGAATAACAATATCGTTTATTATGCTGTGGCAATAATATTTCTTTCCAATCTGCTTTCTGCAATGATTTCTTTTTATATCCTCAAAACAGCCCAATAATTATATTAAAATGTTCTGCCCTGAATATTTTGAGATTCACACCCATGCTCATATCCTGTTTACACATTGTATATGATGTTGGACAAGTTCTGCTAGCATTTGGTAAGCAGAAGACATAAAGGGGCTGTATCAGATAGAGTCATTTGCATCTTTGATGCCTTTTGTTGTGTTTGGCAGTCTGGGCTGTTTGTGGCTCTTCTAACAGTGGTCTTTTAAAGTTCATAAAATGAAAAGAAACTGAATAAGTAAAATTGTAAACAAAGTCAGCTATATCAAATTTGTCATTGAAGAGTTAAGGGCAAATAAATTTATGATATGATAAGATGTGGGTTTTAAAAAAGTTATAGCATTAAGTAAAAGGTCTAGTGGGTCCTCCTTAGTAGCATCATTTTAACATGCTAATAAGTAGAAATAGCATTTGGGGAACCTGCAACAATCCAAATGTGATTTAAAATTATCCATGAGTTCTGATGCTGGCAAGGTCCGAGGCCTACATGCATGATTTTTGGAAATTTTAATCTTAAGCCAAAGAAAAATAAAAATGTAATGTTTCCACATATGTTATCTTTAAAATGACCTTAAATTTTATCTATTAGATGATCTCAAAGAGACTTTCCAGCAAAGATATTGTCAGACTCGATAAACAGTTCTTCTGCGCATCTAGCGCTTGCCTGTGCAAAGTGTAGTCTGTGGAGCATTAATACCACCTACCTGGGAGCCGTAGACATGTAAACCCTCAGGACTCCCTTCAAACCTCCAAAACCCACATCTGAAGGTTTGCGAGGTTCCCCAGGTGACTCTGTGTACACATCACTGTCTGAGAAG
Organism: Tokudaia tokunoshimensis; assembly: GCA_036184795.1. Lineage (NCBI taxonomy): Eukaryota > Metazoa > Chordata > Mammalia > Rodentia > Muridae > Tokudaia > Tokudaia tokunoshimensis. Next base: position 74,206,324 of record BTHU01000016.1, on the reverse strand, counting down.
TGTCATTTTACGTTAAATGGTTCCACCTGTCTGGGTACATCTTAGCTTCCGTCAAACCGAGCCATGTCAGATGTCAGAGAACTAAAAGATGGTCTTCAATCTTAAAAAACTTATGCTTAGACCCAAGTCTACCTACCAGTGAGGAGAATCATGCTCTTAGATTCTCAGCAGAGACTTGAGTGGAGCCTTTCAGCTGGGAGTTACTGAGGGATCAGTAACTGATTGGTTTTTGGGTTGTTTTGAAATACCCAAGAGCCACAGGGAGAAAATTTGAGATGTGCTTTGAAAAGTGGGTGGGGAATGATAAAAGTCTGACTGTGTAAGCAGGCCAGAGGAAGGGTCCATGTTTAACTATAGTGAAGACAAGCAAAGCTTGTGTTCTATGCTTGTGTTTGGGCCCATCCTTGCACAAATTAGATGAGTCATCCTTTTGTTTCTTTATTTTGAGACAAGCCTCACTAAATTGCCCAGGATCGAGTTGATCTCACTCAGTGGCCCAGACAGGATTTGAACGTGCATTCCTTCTACTTTAGCCTGCTGAGAGGCTGGGATTACAGACTTGTGCCAGCAGGCCCAGCTGTAACTTCTAAAATGTTTACTATTACTATTATTATCATCATTATTTGTGTGTGTATGTGTGTGTGTGTGTGTGTGTGTGTGTGTGTGTATGTGTGTGTGTACGCATGAGGTAGGTGAGGAGTGGATGTATCACAGCAAGTATGTGGAGGTCAGAGGACAACTTTGTGGAATCAACTCTCCCTGCACTTTTCTGCATGTTTCAGGGATGGACTCAGGTACTTAACTTCACATAACAAGCATCTTTCCCCACTGAGGTTCATCTATCTCCCTGGCCCTGCAGCTGTATCTATAGTTGAAAGGAAAGCAGCCACTACTGTGCCTGAATGTGAAACTCCCATAGGAGTTTCAGGGCAGTATACATTCCTTGGGAGCCTATTTTACACCAGTTATGAGAATTAAGAAATGAATACAACACTGTCCTTAGCATAAATGAGCTGTTGGGTTTTTTTTTTTCTGGGAACCAGGCAACCATAGCAATAAATTAGGCTCTACAATGGAAGCACACAGGATGTTACACTGGGATGGTAAAGCGCTACAGTCCACTGTCTGATTCAACTACTCATCGCTTTGTTCAACCACATTTATTGGGACATTACTCAAGGCCACACACTAGTCTTTGTGGTTGAGTATAGAATGCTGACATTGGAAATTGTAGTATGTTTCCAGGTTGAAATTATCCTGTATTTCATGTGCCCTACTTGGGACACTGAGTCTTACCCATCAGACAAGTGGAAAATACTAAAATATTTTTCTGGAAGTTACTGATCTGATTTGTGGTTTAAGATAATCACTCTTGGTATAGTTATAACTGGTAACCAAAGAGGGAACTTTAGGTGGTCATTTGAAGGCCAAATCTGGAATAGACATTCTTATAAAGTTGTCTGCAATTCTCTCATTTGTTTCTTGTTCATAAACATGTAGCCAAATATCTGGTCTGTGTAGGAATGTTATAGTTTGACAGTTTTTTTGTATTCAGTAGTGATATTTTTGAGTATACATATTTTTCTTTAATTTACTGTCAGCATTATAACACCTTTCTATTGTTACTTTACAGCTTTGGACACTTGTCTTGATCTTATGGCCAGTCATTATTTTCATAATTCTGGCTATTACCCGGACAAAATTTCCACCAACAGCAAAACCAACTTGTAAGTAAATGACTGTTTCTCTAACGTTTGTAGTCTACTGAAAACTTTTTAAGCACCATGTTAGTACTCCATTCTAAACTTAAAATTTTTAAATAGCATTTCCTCTTGGCAGTAGCTGCATACACAGTTTGTGTGGTTTTCCCTCCTAGTTCTCCAAATCAAAACGTGGACTCTGGGGGTCGGGAGAGGAATATAAGAAGTTGGGATGAGAAGGTGATACAGACGGGATGGAAGAGAAATTAGAGAGGTAGGAATGGGAGGGTGATAAAAACACAGTCTATATGTGTTTGAAATTCTCAAGCAACAAAAACATTGAACCTGAGCCAGACGTGTTGATACATGTTTATAATACATGTTTGGATGTCTGAGACAGGAGAATTTTGAGTTACATGGCAGCCCAGGCTTCACAACCAGGCATTATCTCAAGGGAGAAAAGTAACACTGCAATTCTGTACAAATAATTGTTACCTAGAAAGACATGGAGCATGTAGAGGAAAGAATGAGCTTAAACCTTCCTGATTTATCTACATCACCAGCCCTGCCGTGGCACGAAAACACAAGGCGGCAACTGTAGGCTCTGTCATTCTTTACTCCCATAGTAGAAAACACAGATTCATATTTGATCAACTGAAAAAATAAACACTTCTGCTCTTCACCGCTGAGAGCTGAGTCATGTAAATGTGTCAACGGATTTCATTTGAAAGAAAACTGTTTCCCAATTAGGGCTGTTTCACATCTATGAAGTCACTGCCCAGTTATAAAGTGGGCAGACTGCCTAACTCACTCCATTATTTCCTTTTAGATCTGACACAGAGATGTAGGAAGGACTTGGGAAGTCCTGAGCATCAGACAGAGAGCTTTGAGCCTCAGTCGTGTGGCTGGTGCTGCTGTCAGTGTATTGCTGTTGTTAATTTCTCTTGGGAAATGGTTTTCTTAGTTTAGACTAGTCAGATGTTTCAAAGCAGCAGCCTTCTAAAAAAATCCATATAAAACAACTTTACAAAACCAACATCAAATGATTATGACAATTTGCAGTATACCAGAATACAATGCTGAATTAGTTTTTGAAGAGTAACAGTATCACACTACTGACTTTTAAATAGAGTGATTTTCAGTCACTTAGTCACAAGAAATAGGATGGGAACCATGGTGTCTACTTTAATCATGCATAGTAGGATAATCCAGAAACTATCAATTCAGTTAGTGTGAAGCACTTTATACTCTTGGTGTTGGAATAAGCAATTCCTTATACCTGAATAGCACTCTTTTGTTTTCTGAAGGACTTTCCCATAAGTCATTATATAAAGTTGTCAAAGAGAATTTAATAAGTTGTTATTAAAACAATATACTTTCATTTTTTGCATTGTGTAAGCATTAGCTCTTCATAACAAATTTATTGTGTATTTAATACCTTGTATATTATATATGTATACTAGACATAATATATACATGTTAAATGTATATAATTACATTTAAATATAATGTATTTGTATACATACAAATAATAGAATATATATTATAAGACAGACTAAAGCAATAGAACAATCAGTGTCTAAGCAGAACAATGGAAGTCAAGATATCGTCCTTTAAGATGCTGTGAGTTGATTCACTGATAGTGTCTGGAGTTTACTGGAGCCCTTCAACCCATTTTCTCCAATTTCTTATTTTTACCTAACATTCTCTTGTGAAATTTTCAGGAGACAAATGTAAAGTTTGGGAATGAACAGTCTTAAACTAACTGGCGCCACCTGATAGGAGTTAGAGACTCATGCAGGAAATGATGCAGAGGTCTCAGCATCCCACAGAACTGGCAAGAAATAAACAAGAGTGAGCAGTGCCTCCAGGCCTAATCTAGAGGGTTCTGAAAGAGACACAGTATCAGAGACGAGATGAGAAACCATTGTAATATGCAGCTATTTCACACTGTAGTAATAAATCCTGTCTGAAGGTAGAGAAAAAAATTACAGGAGAACTCAAACACTGAACATGTGTTTGCTAGCCTCTTAGACAACATACATCTTGTCAAAAATAATAAATAAATAAAGGTAGCTGATTGGTTTGCTATTAGGACCATAAATGGACATGTTCATGTTATACACGAGATCCTCCAGAGCCCAGAGAGATTCCTGCTTGCCAAACTTCAGTCATGTGGACACAAGAGGAAGGAATTGAAAACTGGTTATCTGTGCTCGTTCTTTGTTTTAGAGATTTGGAGCCTATTTTAAGTCTCTTAAACAATCGTTTTTAGATCTTCCTAAATAAGACTCAAAGAAAAATGTGTTCAGGATTTCAACTCATAATTCATAGATTATATAACACAATTATACTCTTGAAAGTGTTGTTTTGGGGAGCAAATCAGAGCATCTGAGACTAGTATAGAAGGAACGGACCATTCAACCCCCACCCTAACTGCCTGCTAGTAAAAAACGTAACTCCTCAATGACAGTTTAGGTTTTCGTATTTTTATGTGGTTTTAGTTGTCCTTGGTTTGGGTCTCACATTTATTTATAATATTGAACAATCAAAGCTGGCTGATAGAAAATAACAATAAATAGTTATTGATCTTATACTCTGGAGACAGGCCCTTGGAGGCATAATCACTGGATTATTCATTTCTTAATTGAGAAAGCTGATCACATAGAAGCCGGGAAACAAGTAAGGATTCACAGTAATGAGTGGTGATATCTGACCTAGACTGAAAATCAATCTGTCTGTCTGTCTGGCTATCTGTCTTCCTTTCTGATTCTTCAAGATAGGCTTTCTCTGAGTATCTCTGGCAGTCCTGGAACTCACTCTGTAGAGCAGGCTGGCCTCAAAGTCACAGAGATCCATCTGCCTCTGTCTCTGCCTTCTAAGTGCTGGGACTAAAGGCATGCGCCAACTAATCATAATTCTTGCATCTAGTAGTTAGTGCTTGGTTTTCATGTCATATCGTGTATGTCAGTAAAAGAGGACTAAATATCAAGGGTTAAATATATAAACACTTCTGTCACAAAATCAAGAAATATAGAGAAAGTCGTTGTGATGGGCATCTCAGAGTCTTCCTTGATATTAATATTCAGTGTAGCATGCACTGACTCACTGTGTATCACTGCAGCTATAGTATCACAGAAATCAGATCCTGTTTTAAAGAGGTAAAACCCTTTCTGGGCTACACTACTCATTTGGACAATTGCATAATAAAGATGAGGCATTGGACTACACCCTTTGATGAAACTTGGTTGTGGTGAGTATGACATTTGTAATTCCACGGCCACATTCTGCTCTCAGAATAGCTTGGCAGACTTGTAGGACTCTATAAGCCACTCAGAAAAAGATAATAAGTGACTCTCAAAAAACTACCTCTGTAGTATTTTTGATGGCTGGGCACCTGAAGAAGTCCGGACTTATTCTTGCTGTCGTCTGCCTCCTCTGACTCTTTCATGTTGCCACAAACAGCTCTTGCATATTGCAAATCTCAGGGAAAGAAAACCAACCAAGCCTGGTAGGCAGGCCCTGATGCTTCTCCTTCATTCCGACAGAAAGGGGCCGTGGCGCGAACTTTGAAGTCGATCCAACCTCTTGCAATCTTCACATGCGGGAACTTGTCAAGAGATAAACTTCAAAGTGCAGATGCCACACTTTGGAGTAAATGAACCTCTCCAGCACACTCTCAGGCTAAGCTGAGCTATAACATACCATGGAGTTTTCTTATTTTCTTATGCATATACCAAAAAAGGTTCAGGGCAGCTGGATGCTGAGGGACTGTTGGTTAAGACCAATAGAATCTAGTCTTAGGGAGACCAGTAGATACCAAAGAATGCAGTCCTGACTAACAAGCCATCACGTTTTCTTGTATGTGGTTTTACTAAGTATTTTCAAGTAATTGAAAATATTGCTAAAAGCATGATATTGTACAAGTATTACCACATACAGAATTAAAACCCAAATATGCTAAAGTTAACATTTGCTAGTATACCATCTTCCTTGGAGGGTAGCAAATTCATATTTCATGGATTCGAATGGATAGGAGCTGGTACTAGGTGGGGGTTAATTGAACTACACTATCTACGCTATCACACTAAATTATGTCCATCCAGATGTGACTTCACAGCTCAGCTAGCCTTTCTAGCATGTGTTTTGACCACCAAAGCATAGTTTTTGTATTTATAGACACATGAAAATAACAACAGAAAGCATTTACTAGATACTACTATGTGGTAGACACTATGCTGAGTCCTGTGCTCATTTGATCTCAGTTAGCACATCACCTCTTTGAGATATTTTGAAAGATAAAAATTCAGAAGCATGCAAATGTTAAGAACTCACTAATGCTCACAAGTACAAGCCTGGATTTTACCTGGATTTTTTCCACTACACATCACACATTTATCTAGCTAGTAGGTGCCAACCACCAAGAAGCCGAGATTTGCCTCAGTCTTTGATTTCTTCTACCCACCATCTGTCAGCAGGTCCATAGATTGACAAGTGACCTCAACTGGTGTTTCAACATATCAGCAGGTGTAGGAAGCAATGGAGTGGGTGGGTGATGGGAGAGCACCCTCCTAGAGGCAAAGGGGAGGGGAAGGGGATTTGTGGTTTGTGGAGGGGAGACTGGGAAGGTGGACAACATTTGAAATGTAAATAAATAAAACAACCAATAAAAAAAGAAAATATTCATCAATGGCAGGTCTGTGGGATCCATGCAGGTTGCTTTATCCTGATGTCTATAGTGTTAAGAAGAGGCTATTGAGTCAGTTTATGCTGAAAGAGTCTATGAGGCATCTCTGGTGAGAGTTAAGAAAGTCAGGGAGATGAGACATTTCTTTTCTCTGTTGAAATTGCCAGGGGCATTTTCACAAAAGGGAAAGAAGACGGATATGTCCAGGATTCCAAGGTGTATCTACTCTAGCAGTCAGTAGAGCAGTTAGGGACCCAGAGTTCATAACTTGCTTACTGTCTTGACTGATTTAAAATGTATTGATTAAACTTGGCCGTGATGGTGTTTTTTTCTGTTGGGGGGTTGGGTCTAGGGAAAATGAGAAGGAAGGTTGAAATTCTTGGTCATTTGTTCTTCCCAAGATGGGAGGACTTTGTTCTGGGAAGATCGTGACTCAGCATGACTCATCATTTGTTGGGCATTGTCCCATCCGGTTTCTCCATTCACATCTGTCAGACACCTCTTGTCAGTCTCTTAGCTTAGAAATATTTGAGTCATCTTGGATGTCTGTCTTTTATCACCTCCCATGACCAGTAGCTCTCAGTTAGAGTCTGTCTTATGAAATGTATCCTTGAGTTACCTGTACATTTCCATCCTTCCTCTTCCCTCTGACATCAAAACAGCATAGTCTCATGCTTTGATCGATTCCACAGCTGAGATGGGTGGGGTCATGTGATATTTCTACCTTTTGCCACATATCCTAAAATACTCTGTGTTCAAGACAGGATTTTCTCAACTTTACTCTCTTACCATTCTGAAGTAGGATGCCTATGCTTAAAGAGAAGATATCCTAATGGCCTCATTCTGTGTTCCTTCTTATTGGGCTGTATCTTTTACATCCTCAAGATGTATTAGGACATAAATTCACATCTTAGCCTTTAACATTTTCTGATTACTTAAATTCTAATCACTTTCACTACACCTGTCATTGACATATTGACTTATAGTTTCATTTGCATGATTGATGACAACCTTAACTCACTTATCACATAGGAAGTACATTGACAGCAGGGACCACCTGATAACATCACAGTAATGTTAGATACAGCTCAGTTCCTAATGGGTAGGGGCTGGTCTGATGCTGCTATGCATTCAAATGCTAAGTACTGGCCCCCAAGATCTGGTTGTTCCTGATGAGCAGATCTTCACATACATCAAGTGATGCTATGTGAAATTTGCTTCCCAGTTTAAAACTATTGGTTAAAATAAAGTGGTTACAGCCAATTACTGGGGATAATAGAAGAGGCTTCAGTCTCTGGGCTGGGGAACTGATCGAAGGTAGGAGAGAGAAAGAAGGAGAAACAAAACAGAGAGAACAGGAGGTCTCCATTAGACATGATATGCAACCCCCAGGATGGATTGCTGGAGTAGAAGTAACCCTGGGGCAAGATTCAATCAGCAAGTATTTGGGACACACAGCTGGAAATTAACAATCTAGTGAATAGAAATATAGATTAGGGGGCAATCCCCTAATAATTATGCTAAAGATAAATAAATAAATCATAGCCCGAGTCTCATTCATTTGGAAGCTAACTGGGATATTAACAATTTAATTATTTTACATTTGGCACCCAATATGAGGAACAAATGGGAATCCAACAAGTCAAATATGATAGGTACAAGTTAGAAGATTGTTATTGGAGACTGAATTGTAAATTTACTCTCAAATGAGGATAAAAGTCCTCTTATGTGAATATATGGTGCGTAAGTGGCCAACAGCTTGTTTGGCTTTGATTCTTACTACCCAGGTATGAATGAATGTGACTGTGCTATCAGAAGAAGGGGAGGGGTATAGGGGAGATTGGCAGGGAGGAAAGCATCTAATTATATGTCTTAATTTTAAAAAACCAAAATGAGAGAAATAAAGAACTAGTGAAGAAAAAAAAATTAAAATGCCAAAAATATCTATAATGCTTACATTGAAAATGGAAAACAGGGTCCCATTACTCATCCCAAACTAGGTCCTCCTTTATATTTCCATCACAAATATTTAGAAATTCTAAATTCATAAGAGGCATTGGCATTTTTCTTTTTTTAATGTAGGAGAATTAACAACCAGTACGTTGCTTAAGAAATTTCAGAAAATCCAGGAATAGTCTCTAAATTCCATACCCAATCTCTCATTCTTAAAACAACAGTTAATGGTCATTTTGCAAACAGTACTGACACCTTCCATGACAACATGATGTGGAATTCTGGGAGACACATAGAGACAAGATGGAGATGACACTGGACCCTGCTTCTCTTGATGCTTTTCTTAGAGCTGTTTGATGTAAGCAAGAAGAGGCTATCAGCTCTTCTCCACTCCTAGCCAGCCAGCTGCAGCTCTTGCTGACAGGTGCCTGTTTCCCTAGCTCCAGCTTGAGTCTCTCCAAGTGCAGATAGGCACACCCTCATGCCAGTCAATGTGATGAAGAGATTTCTCAGTTAGGAACACAGAGTTACATCAGGGAACCAGAAGTCCCTTTAAAGTACAGGAGAAGGTGGTTCATCTAGTAGAGACTAAGGATAACAAATGGCTGTCGATTGCATCAATGGGCTTGTCTTATTTTTGCTCTCTATCCATTCCACATCACCCCCACATTGAGAGCTTTGACTGACAAACTTCCCAGCATGCTCCACTCAAGTTTAGTATGGTGGCCACCCACATCTTCTCTTTCTCATTCTTTTATCTTCTTCTTCCTTCAAAATAAGTAGAGGACCTCCTGTTAAGTGTATGCATCTGTAGGTGAGAGTAGCTGAGTAATTATTTTAAATGCTCTTATAAGAGTAGTCACATCACTCCTTGAAGTTGCCAATCTCAGTTGCTACTCAAAGCATTAAGGATATCAATCTACTTAATTCTCCTTCACTTACTGGGGAGCAGACAGCCTGGATGGGCTCATGGATGAGGGATCAGTGACACAGTTGGCTGACCACATCTTCTCAAGTGACTGTTCATTAAAACTTGCTTCCAAGCATCACTCAAGAAACCTGGCCTACCAGACTTTAGTCAGCCATGCTACTCTTGCTGTTTAAGTTTTTCATTGTTTCTGATTAGGTCACATCATGCCCTATGTCTTTGATAAATGAACTCGTGTATTTTTAGAGCGAAATAACCCATGTGGAAGAAATGTCATCGCGCACACTGTTCTCTTTCTCTCTGGTCAGTTGGAATTCCATTGTGGATTAATATAAGAATGCCCTATAACATCTTCACATTTTGACACACTTGTTTTGGTTACACACTTACATAATTTTAATCAGAATAGAATTGCTATTATTGTAAGAGGCGATGTAGAGATTGAAATCACAGATTCAGTTGTAATTGCCTGTTTAAACATATCTTGGAGAAGTCTATCAGATGCTCTGAGCAGTTCCTGGTACTGTATCATGATGTATAGTTTATGGAGTACTGCGTAAATCAAACAAGTTAGTAATTCCTAAATACTTAAGTGCTTGATCCCAAGGAACAGCAGCTTTAGTGATGGATATTATTATTTTTGTAATATGTGTAGAAACAAGCATCGGTTATTGAACCTTGGTCATTTTTGAGAGAAGAGGAAGATGTGATTGAAATTTCCCAACACATATTCGTGCCATCATTATATATTTAAAGAGTGATTGTTAGGTATCTAGAGCACTCACAACATCATGTCTCGACGCATGTAGTAAGTACATTAGAAATGCTAAGAACATTAGCTATGCTCATCCCACAGTGTAGATAGGTCCAGGAGCAAAGGACCCAAACAAAACTCAATTGGTGACTTTACCTAGGACCTGAACTGGGGTGCAGCAGGGCAGAGGCAGCCCTAATTCATACATTTGGCAAAAAGCTTAGGATAAAAGATCAATTCTGTTTTAATTCCATTATTTTAGAAAATAATGCAAAAACTCAATAATGACAGAAACATCAGCATTTAAAGTAAAATCAGAGTCACTATTACCAATCTCTTGTTTGCTGAAGGCTCTGCTGCTGCCCCCCATGTGGCTCAATGCAGATTCCCAGAACGACCTTGCTGTAGCTGGGTCTCAGCAGGATGCTTGCAGGACTATGGGAGTCTGTGAGGCTAAGACTAAGCCTCTTTACATTCCTTACAGATACCAGCTGTTGTGGGCAGAGACACAGGGAAGGAATTCCAAGTCTATTGTCTAAGGAAGGTGCTTATTAAAAGTGTAGGTGATGGAACTAAAAATATTCATCTTTTTATTTTTGAAGGGAGTGGGAAGCCAGTGGATTTTTTTTAAAATCTGAATTTATATTACTTTATACCATGAGTGTATTTTTCTGTCCAAGCCTATTGATAAATTAAATAATTAAATAATTATACTTGTATTGTAAAATGAGGAAGTCCTGCATTAATCTAAAGAGAAACATTGTGATCATTTTACTATACAGTTTCTGACAAAGCACATGGCACACATTCTCATATATGCATACACACACTGTCACACATGCATACACACACTCCCACACATGCATACACACACTCTCACACATGCATACATGCCCTCCCACACATGCATACACACACTCCCACACATGCACACACACACTCTCACACATGCATACACACATAGTCATTTTCCGACCACTAGGTTCAGATGTCCTATCACATCAGGAGGGGACATGGCCCATAAGTGTAGGCACAGGTGACCCAGTTCGAAATGGAGTTCTAGTTTGAAAGATCCTTCAGAATTTCTTTATTGGAAATGTTAGAGGTCGGCAATGTCTGTAGACTTCTCTTTCATAGTTACTTCTCCAGTTTTTTCTTAACCCCCCTTTCTTCTATCCTTCACTTTCCATGTTTTTAAAATTCAGAGAATTATTCTTTATAACCTAGAAGCTTTCCATACAAGGCTAGTAGGCATGCTTTCTAGCTCCCAGTTATCTAAATGGCATTGATACAGTTTAAGGACAGATGTGAGTAGAGGGGCACATTAACAAAAGGGAAAGAAAGGCAGGGGGGCATACACTCAATATTTTTCTTCTTTGTTTTCTTTTCTCTCAAAGAGTACTGCCAGGTTGGTGACAATAGATACAAATGTTCACAATGTCTTGAGCAGGTGTTCCTCCAGAATGATTTTGCAGTTAAGTTACATGTTCAGGGGAACATGGTTTCACATGACAAAGCGCCTCACACACTGGCAGATAACCCTGAGTTGCTCATCAAGAACAATGAGAAACGTCAACATCTCCTTGCTATTTTGAAATGGCCAACTTGTATGGGAATAGTGGAAAGGTGCCTCTGGAGGTTCCTATCTCTAAGGATGTGTGTGTCTCATGAATAGGATCCATCTATTCTCAAGTTACTTATGACCTAATTTAAGAGTGAAGAAACACACACCGCCTGCCATTATAGCTTGAAATTAAAATAAAGTTAAATATAACAGTATTTGGTATAGCTTTGTGCACATGATAGTCACTCAAATGTTTACCCATTAATCAATAGGACTATGCACTGGGGAACTAAGTATCAGTAATCAAGTGCTGATCAAGCAGTTCTAACAATGAAGTCTACTGGAAGTTAAAAACAACGTGACATCACTCAGAGTTAGGATAAAATTAACTCATGTTGGAAGGGAGATCATAAATATGCAACAAGAAAAGTTAAAAATTTTGGAAACATTTCAAGAAGTCACTGACTAATGAAAGCAAGATTCATTCATCCAGAGTATGGTGCCTTACTGGAAAGGAGAGGGGAAGGGCTAGGGTGGATTTGGATCTTGCAGTGTTCTGAGTTACAGACCTAGAAGTGTGCATTTTATCCTATAGTATGAACACAGTGGAGATCTATGGGCAGTTACCTAAGTTTTCATTTCTCAATGTGTCCAATAAACTCAAGGAAAGTATAAATGATTTTTCCTGCCCAAATTATTTATATTAATATCTATATAAATGTTCCTATCGTTAACTATGTGGACTACTTGTTACCCTATAATAGCATTTCCTTCCACCTCCAAAATTCATGGCAGCAAGAATGAACTTGCCCACTGGTTCCCATGGATTAAAAGTTAGGGAGTGACTCTGCTGTGGGCGTGGCTCAGAGTTTCTCATAACCTTGCATCAAGATTTTGGCGAGGGCTGCTGTGATCTCAAGATTTAACTGGGACTGGATCTTTTTCTGAGGCAGATTGCTCCCATGACTGACATACTGTTATTAGCTGTTGGTGGGTGGCCTTGGTTTCTCTCTGATAGAGTACTCTCTATGGGTTGCTCAAGTGTTCGCATACTTGGCAGTTGGATTACCCCAGAGCTCACAACCCAGGAGATAACCAGATAGAAACTTGGTGATTTCTTTTATTTAAAAAATTTTTTTTGCATAAGGGAATGTTCTTGCATGTGTGTATGTGTACCATGTGTATGCCTGGTACTCTCAGTGGACAAAGGAGGGTGTCAGATCCCCTGGGACTGGAGCTATAGATGCTTGTAAGCCGCATGTATGGGTGACAGGAACCAATCCTGGGTCTTCTGCAAGAACACCAGTTGCTCTTAACATCAAGCCATCCCATTTCTCCGGCTTCAGACACTTGGATTGGTATGACTTAGCTTTACGTGCCTCACTTCTGCCAGGTTCTCTAATGCCAGAGACAAGTTGCCAACCTTCATCCAGGGGCAAGGGAATAAGGCTCTGATCTTTGAAGGAAAAGTTTCAAAGATCCTAAGAACAGATTTTGCAGACACACACTAATCAGGTTCAATGGTGCAGTAAGAAGACTCACAAGTCTCTTGTGCTTGAGAAACATGGCCTGCCGTGGCAGAGCCCTCATTTGGTTATCTAATGTATAGCACAGTGCCTACACATTGAGGCCTTCATTACGTAATTTCTGAACTATAACTATTTTATAGAAGAAGATATTTATTTTCTAGAGATGTTACCAACAGACCTCACCAAGTGTGGAAGCCAAGATTTATTTCAGTTTTCCTGTGCACATCTGCTTTCCACTCACTCTGTGATCTGTCAGATAGAATCACTCTTGGCGATTAGATATGCTCACCTTGCTGTTGGGACAGCTAACAGAACCACTCTCTGGAATACTGCCTGCTACTCTGTAGTCACCTGCCAAATATTTATTGAACAAATGGATGAATTTGGTGCAACAATAACTGAGGTTAGTAGTATTAAGAAGTCCTTCCAAATTTACTCACAGGTCGATGTGAAACAAAGACACACGGCTGGGAGTGCTTCCTTCTTATGTAGGGGACCATTCTGTCACATTCATTGGAAGGACATGATGTTCCAAGTTCAGAAGGTACATGCTAAAAATATAAATGACAAGAAACTCCTGTATTTGGAGTTTTATGATGACTTCAAGGAAGGACTTTATGGCAAATGAACTTGTATCATAACAACATTATTTTAGACACAGTTAATCATCATCATCATCATCATCATCGTCGTCATCATCGTCATCATCATCTTGAGACAGGATCTTACTATGTAGCATTAGCTGTCCTGGAGTTTGCTATATAGACCAGACTGGCACAGTGTTAGACACAGTGTTATTAAGAGTAGAAGTAGTGTGTGTGTGCGTGTGTGTGTGTGTGTGTGTGTGTGTGTGTGTGTGTGTGCATGTGCATGGGTTTGCGCATGCATGTAGGGGTCTAATAAGTGTAAGCAGCTGGAATTCCTCTGGAAGAGTCATTTGCATTGACATTTAACCCACAAAGGGAACCAGATGAGTTAGGGGACCAGATGCTATGCTTTGGCTCTCATATACCTCTCTATGCAACTCCAACATAAATTATGGGAAAAGTGCACTAAAACTGAACCTAACCACTGTGCAAACTTTCCAGACTGTCTGTGAATCCTGCTTGCTTTTAATATGATGTCTCTAGCTTTTATTTTTAAGTAGAGTTAAAAAACTGAGAGGGTAAAGTACACGATTCAGTGACCTGGATTATATTCCTTCCAACGGCAGACCAAAAGCTGAAGTTTAATGTCATCATTTTCTTGGTATATATTTAGTTTTACGTGGGAATCTTGCGTTAAATGAGCAATCGAGAAGGTAAGCCATGGGAACAAGTGCAGTGCACAGGCAGGCTGTTTGCCGTTATTAACAAGGCCGTGTTAGCACAGGCAATGGTGCCAAGCATCCTAAGCAAGTAGTGATCAAATTTCTGAAATGGGTATTAAACTTCGGCTCAACTAAAGCCTAAAGCAAATGAACAAGAATGGGATTAGACTCATTTGAAGCACCAAGTAAGATGCTTAAACTATTTGAGCCATGATGGCGATCCACATTTTATGACATAGATTTCCATATATGTCAATGTGGATGCCCTGAACATACAACTACTCTTTGTATTTGCTCTTGTGCATGCAAGTGTGTGTGTGTGTGTACATTATGTATGTGCCAGTAACTGTGGAGGCCAGAAGAGGGTATTAGATCCCCTGGAATCATGAGAATTTGATGTGGGTGTTGGAGTCTGAACTTGGGTCCTCTGGAAGAGCAGCAAGTCCTCCTAACCACTGATGTATCTTCTCAGCCCCCATTTAGCTACTTACACTCTTCTGTTGTGTGCTGTGGAGGCTGGAGGAGAGCATAGAGTTCTTAGATAAAAATGTCCATAGTTCCAGCTAAATCTAAAATTCTTCATCTACTATATCACTAACTGTAACAGCAGAAACAAAGAACCAAAAACTCACTGAGATTTAAAACAACAATGAGATCTTTCAGACTCAAAAAGTTAGGCAAAGCTTAATATTGGAAGAAGACTTGAGGAGCAATAATCTTTTGTGGAGATGAATAGGGTTTTTCAAGGAGGAAAAAGAGATGAACAGAAATCATGATGGTGAGGACGTAGAGTGAGTAGAGCTGTATCTTAGGGTTGACTTCTTTACTCTTCCTCCACCCATCCCTACAGCTATAACAACCTGAATATATGTGAGATTTGTTTAATGAGTATTTCTCTGGTTTCTCCTCAACAAGGTCTATACAGAAGGATCTCTCTCATCATAATACATCAGCAGTGTTTATTAGTATGCCACAGACCAATCATGTAGCCTGGTTTAATTAGATACCAGCAGGAAACACGTGTATATGTGTAAGATATGACCAAGTGATCGGAATCCTAACTACTAGAGTAAAGATGTTAGGATACATTCATCTAATGACATGGCAGTAAGATCTGGCATTGTGTACATATTAATCATATCTAATGAGAAGACTGGATCAGGGTAAGGAAAGGTCAGAGCAAAAGCATAATCATGCATTTATCTGAATTATAGAAATCAGTGGGTACTCTCACTAATACACATTGGGAGATATGATGTCAAAAATGAGTAAGACCTCGAGATCCTGGGGAGAGAGCTGAAGTAGGATATGGTGGAGACTGGGTGTTGAGGACAAGAGGATCAGAAGGAATGAAGGCACTCTCTTGGGGTTTAACCCAAGAGTGTGAGAAAACAAAACAGAAATAACCGAAGCAATGTTCTTGTGTTCGATTGTCTTTCATTTCTTATAACAGGCCTGCAGGATTCATAGTTTTCTTTGTACTAAACAAGTCAGGATTTTTTTTCCCCATGAAGTGGTAAAGAGTTCACATTTATTAAATGAATAACCGGTACACATTTGTTCAATGAATAACTGTTTTAATTAGTCCTAAAGTAAAGGTGCTTTATTAAAAAATGGAGAGTTTAATGACGTGAAGGGAACAAAAATGACTCACAGTTTCAGGCGATGGCATATCCATCCCGGATGCTGTCACCCTAGTCGTATGTTTGTGTTCCCGGAGCTGACTTCCGAAGGCTCGATGCCCCAGTATAGGGGAATGCACGGTGGTGAGGTGGGAGTGGGTGGGTGGGTGGGAAGCACCCTCATAGAAGCAGGGGGAGGGGAGATGGGATAGGAGATTTGTGGAGGGGAAACCAGGAAAGGGGATAACATTTGAAATGTAAATAAATAAAATATCCAATAAAAAAAAATCCTAACATTGATATAAAAAAATAAATAAAAGCAAGTCAGGATTCTTAAAGTAGAAATTGTAGGGTGCTTGTCAAACCCATGAACGCTTCATCCCAGCACTCACATCAACAAGATCAGGATTTGTGACCTTGGGAAATGTTTTGACTTTGGAGAGAACCAGACTACCTCCCTCAAGCATTGCAGGGGGCAGCCCTTAAATAAGGGATTAAGATCAAAGAAACAGCATCTAATATGGTAATTCATACTATACAAAAAAGGAGGCCTACAACTGATCTGTACATATAGCAAGCACTCAATAAGTGATTAACATGAGTAGGTAACGTGACCTAGATTTGACAGGTAGTAAGCAGCAGCCTTCTGCTTTGGGTCCTGTTCCTTTGGTGCATTCATTATATATGACGTGTTGCTACAGTAGGACAATGTCACAGGCATAGAGACTTGGGATGATTGTTTATTACCCACAGGCTCTTCCCCTATTTTAAAACTTATTTACTTTTGCAAATCGTGCTCTAAAATGATCACTGATCCGGTGTTTAAAGAAAAAAGTTGTTCCTTACTTTTAAGTCCACCAATCCGAATTATCCTACGATTTTAGAAAAGATACAAATTGTTCTTTGATTTCTTTACTCACATACCAGATAATATAAGTGCAACTGTGCCAAGAATTCTGAATAGAAATTCTCTTAATTCTAAATTAGTATTGCTAGAAGGAATAAACCTGAGCCACAGATGAAGTGAACCCATCTGCGATCCGGGTGTTAATCTGCTTTGGTTATTTCTGTCTTATGTCCCAGGTTCTGTATTTGAAAGTGGAGATTTGAAGTTCCAAAGCTTTCTCTTAGTGCTCTGACCACGATTCGATACTTTTCTTTTGAAAATGTCTCAGGCTTTCCTATCCTTTAGCAGATACTCAATAAATGTTTGTTGAATATTTGGATGGACAAATGGATGGACAGACAGGTGTATGAATAACTTGTGGAATGCTGAAGTCAATGTGTCAGTGAAGTTTAAGAACAAATCCTGGCTTCTCTTTCACCACAAAGCTGGTTGAGGAGCTGTGATGCTGTACTCCCTCATTCAGCAACATTATGATGGATGTAAAATCAAACTGAGATTGGACAGTCTCTTCTCCACAAAAAAATGGCTATCTCCATCCTTATTTTCCTTTCCTTAACAAAATCAATTTCGCCCCTTCCCATTTATTAAAATCATGATTTGAACTGCTGACAAATACCTCTATGACAAGCCTCTGACAGCTTCATTTCCAATCCTCCAGTCAACCCATAAAGAATGAATCAAATCCCACTTACTTCAGACTCTTGTGACCTAATGGCTTTCCATTAGGTCAGACTAACTTCTCTGCAATTCCTAAGGAAAAGTAATTAAGGATCTATGGGTTTGTTACAAATGTTCGACATATTTAATGATAAACCCTTTGTCTTCCTTTACTCTAAACTGGCCACTACTGAATGATGCCAGGGACAGCTCCACAGTGCACTGAGTCATCCTGAACAAAAAATGACACCCTGGCCCTACCTTTCTCCATCCCTCCATTCTTCAGTCACCAGATCTGTCAGTTTATCCTTCCAAATGTCACTTGAAATGTTGCCTCCATTTCTGCTGCCACTGCCTCAGTTCACATCTTTATCCTGTTCATCTGTCACAGTATAGTGGCATTTTTGTCTGGTTTCCATGCCTTAATTTAGGCTTCTTCTATTGACCTTTTGTACTAATGACAATTATGTTCCTAAACTCAAATCTCCAAATACTGTTTGCCTGTTTAATTGCCTTCCTGAATCAACATGGCTGTCAGGTGCCAACATAGACCACTCTAGACCTTCCACAAATGGACCATCTCTTTTGATGATTCCCTCCCTGTCATAGCTGCATATGTCACATCAGTCACCCAAAGAAAGGAAATGCTGCCCTGGTGCCATAAATGGGATTGGGAATATTCAGTCCTGTGCAGCACAGTAGCCTATTTTGCAAGGATAATGAAATGACCAGGTGAACCAATTGTTTTACATCTGAATTCAAGTTAATGTATTACCATGGGGTTTCATTCTACTTCAGGCTTCTCCAGGGTTTTCTTACATTCATGCCTCTGCATATATTATTTTCCCCTTCCTGGTCATTTGCTCAGCTGTCTGCATCTTGCCCTTCAAGTATCACAGCAGGCACTGTTTTCTCTAATGCCCTCCTCCATCCCACCCTATTCTGTGACATCAAATGGTATTGAACCTAGAGTTTATACTTTGTGTACCATGGGTACAACTCTACCATTACACACACATTATACCAATGACAATAGTTTACATACATCCTTGCACCTTTATCTTTCTGAGCTTCATGGCAACCATCGTGTATCCTATTCTGCTTGTAAGTGTGGAGACATCTGTGATCCACAGGGAAACTGAAGATTTGTATGTATAGTAAACCTAGTAAACTTGAAAGCAAGCACTCAGCAGTGCTTTGTAGCCTACTTAGCACATCCCAAGTCAGTCTGCTCATTCACAATCGAGTATTAGACTCTTCTCCATCGACAGTATTAATAACTAGCTGCTAATTTGAGAAAGGTGAGCTGTGTGGGTCTCCCCCCCTCACACCCCCACACACAGTCTTGTTGGCAGTCTGTATATTTACAGTGAAAACAAGCTTCGGATTGTCACACTATGAAAACATTCATTAGCTAGCATGCACAAAGGCAGTCACATGATGCTCTTCTAGAAGTTGAATGAAGCCCCAGATCCTATGCCTTGTAGATGTTCAAACGAGGTCATTGATGGCAAAGAGCAGTAGAGACCTGTACAGTAGTCTCCTGGCAGCAGAGAGCCTCAGCTCTGGGATTTTCCTCCTACTACACATGTTCTAGAGTATCCTAGACCCTTGGGCTTGCTGAGACTTAACACCTTGTCTATGCATTGGTGGAAAGGCCTTTATGGTGTTAGCCTGTACACCACTTATTTCACTGATAAAAATTGTGTCTTGTCTTTCTGTTACTGAACACCATTTAGAGCTGACTGAAGTCCAGGTAGGAGAATTGCAAAGTACCACTCTAGTTCACTTTGAGTTAGACTTAACTATCCCTGCATGTCTAGCTTTCTGATTTGGGAGCTTCAAACATTCCCTGTGGATTGCAAGCTATAATTAACTAGAAAGTTCACTAAGAGTTGCTAGCTTTTAGATTTAAATTAACTAATACACCTAACCCACTGCACTTGATGTATTATAAAATAAGTCAGCGGTGTTTTAGATCCTCCCACCAGGCAGGATGGGTGCTTGGCAACTCCCTCCTAAAGATGAACCATTGAAAATGCGGCTGGCAGCAGAGGACCATGACCAGGATGCTGGATTAGCTGAACAAAGACTTCTCTCCTGTGGTTTAAATCCATTTAATATTTTCCATTCTTCTTTTTCTCCAGGGATCCCTCTGTTATGATCACTCTCTCAGGGTTCTACCTTCCATCTTCCACTACTGTGTGCTGTCTTTTACGTTTTACAGAACTACCACATGCTGGTCTTATCACTTACATTTGGGGTCTGGCAATCACTTGCCTTCCCTAGTACTTATATGTTTAATGTCCTTGTGGACGTAGACTGGGACTTTATAGGATATTCCTGTTCTTCCACATTTCTTTTCCCCTCCCTTCTCTGCCTATTAGCTTGGTCATAGTTACTTATAAATATAATGAGCTGAAATGTCTATTATGAATGCATGATCATTCAAGTTACCAATGGGAGAATTTTACCCCCATGCGTATAAAGCTAAAATGAAGAAGACAGGAAATTACATATACAAGCAAATCAACTTAGGCAGGACTTACTGAGATGAGTACAATTATTAAAGAAAATTGTTTCAAGAATTAACAATTTTTAGCTCAAGACTAACTACTGTAAATAACTACTGTCAATCTTTCACATACAACATCCCATTTGATCTCCAAAATATACTATGGGAATATGTTATTGCCTTTTGCCTCTGAAGAAAACAGCACTCACAAGCAGCTGGGCAAGGTCATTCAATGGTAAGGCTTACATTCCAGGTCTGGGATAGCACCATACATGAGTCCATTATAACCCATTGCCAAAAGCACTTTCAAATCTTTATCCGGTTCACTTAATTTCAATTTGTCTTTAAAGCAGTGACTGTCCAGTCCATGCAAGGCAGGGGAAATACATTATAATTGAGATCTGAACTTTATAGCTCAGGCTTTGTTAGATGGGCACTTAGCACCAAGCCACCCATTCATTTGTTCTTTTGGCCACTGTACTGTAACTTTCTGAGTTCTTTCTCCAATCATATTATGACAGCTCTATATATGGTGTGATAGGCATAAAAAGCCTTCTGAGAAAGGCAAATTGACCTTCACAGCTATAACTATCCATAGGTTCTTGGGCTGAAATGAGTGTATCAATCTTTATGCAGCTAGAGATTAATCAAGATGAGAAGCTCCCAGTAACTTGCCTTCTTCTGACCACTAAGATTTGTATGTGCTCCTGAGAGCTAGAACGTTTCAATCTATAGCATCACAGGTTACCTGAAGGCTGTATTTGACCTTAACACCTGTAAATCTTGCTCTGTTTTTGTTTTTAAAGAATTGTAGGAAAACAATTGTAGCTATTCTGTTAATTTGTATCACATAACCCCCTAGTGTTGTGACTTGGGTTGACATTCAGTAAATGAAGGGCCATTGTGCTTATGGGTTCTGATATAATGGTATGGTCCACGTGTGAAGATTGCCATCTGGAGTGCAGATTGAAAAATGTGCTTTGAACAAAAGATGAAGAGTAGAAATTTTGTAAAGACAAATAAGAAAACCACAAAGGGTAACCACATCAAATGAAGTTTCCATTTTGCTGTAGGTATTTAAGGAAAAATATGCCTAAAAGTTAAGCATCATAAACACTTGGTATGTGTGGTGGTTTGAAAGAGAATGCAGCCCCCCAGACATATGTTTGAATACTTGGTCCCCAGGTGATGGAACTGTTTGGGAAGGATTAGGAGGTGTGGCCTTGTTGGAATAGGTTCATCACTGGAGTGGACTTTGAGGTTTCAAAAGCTCACACCATCCCCAGGTGGTTCCTCTCTGCTTCGTGGTTATTGTTTCAACATGCAAGCTCTCAGCCACTGCTCAACACCATGTCTGCATGCCTACCTGCATGCTCACCACCAGGATAATTATAGACTGTAACCCTCTGGGCCTGTGAGCACCCCCTCCCCAATGAAATGCTTTCTTTTATAAGTTGCTTTGGTCAAAGTGTGTTGTCATGGCAGGAGAAACCAATTAATTCAGTATGTCACAGCCCAACCTTTGTCACTGTGCCGAATATTCATAATAAAGACATTTGTTATTTCATGTGGACTACTTGTATTATTTCAGCCGATCTGTGGCTTTGACCCCATTGTTCCCCAACAGGGCACCATGATGATGAAGTGTTCAGGACATCTAGGAAGCATCTAGTAGCATTTCTAGACAGGGTGTAGAAAGCAGTCTTATGCTCATTCCAGTTACAACTGACCGTGATTAATTTTTTTCCCTGTTCTGACAAATTCTTTCCTCATTGCTCATCATAAAGGAATATTACTATAAAATCTCTGGTGCCAAATGCAATCAAGACTTTGAGACCACGAAACACTCCCTGCTTGTCACCATTTCTCCTGTTGTGACTTCAAGCCTTCATTTGTCCTTTTATTTATAACACTGACATCCAAACAACCCTCTCCCATGTCCCACCTGAAATAAAACCTTATGATCAGTTTCCCCTTTTTCTTATCACACTTCAGCATCCCTCAATCTATTGCTAAACTCTTTTGTTTGGAGAGTTTAGGTGTTCTGACTAGCAGAAGTATTTTCCATGTATATGTTGGCTATCCAATAACTTAAATATATTGCTATGATTTAAATGCACAACTCTCTGCAGCATTATTGCTAACAGTAACAAGCTGTCACATGGTTAAATTGCAGGGTTGGGGAGGGGTGATTTTGAATTGTGAATAACTTCCGTCAGCTCTCAAATCACCCATTCACACCCAACGATGAAATAAGGAAACTGTGAGGCTGGAGAGTACAAGTCTTGCTTATAGTTCCAGCGAGGGACTAGAGAGATGATTCAGTGGTTAGGAGCATTTGTTGACATCAGAGAAGGCTAAGATTCAGTTCCTTGTACCCACGTGGCAGCTTACAACCATCTGTAACTCCAGTTCCAGGGGATCTGACGTACTCTTCTGACCTCTGAGGACATCGTATGTATGTGGTGCACAGATAAACAGGTACACATACATACATAGATACATACATATAAATGAACGTAAGTAAACATCAAATGTGCTAACACTATTACTGACAAATACCACTGAGCTTTATTACTTAACCCTCTAGCCGAGAAATAGTGCTTATCTTCCGTGCTTATCTGAATGAGACCCAAATGCGATTTGTGAAAACACCTTTCATCAAAGCACACTGTAGTTACGTATAGATGTGTGTAACTCTAGAGAATGAAAGAGATGCCTTGAGCAAGCTCTTTGGGAGATACAAAAGGTTACATGCATTTAGGAAAACCACAAGAAGACTGGCATTAGCAATATGTGTGGAACAATGAATGGGTCACACATTCATCGATGTATGAGCCTCTTTGATGACCCTCCTGGGCTCTTTCGCATTAGCCTGGCCTTAAAGCTAATAGGCTGGAAACTGTGGAAAACAAGGAAACTGCTTGAGAAACATTGATTGCTCAGGATCTCAGTTCCTGTAAGTGCTGTGGCACAATTATAAAAGTACTATTAGACAAACAATGATTTATCTTAGTAGAAGATGGTTGAGGGATGGAGGCTAGCAGGGATCTTCTTCAGCACTAAGCTTTGATTAGGTCCTAAATGTGGGAGGGTAGTTTAAGAAAGAATGAAATGATGTTCCAAGAGGAATGGAGAGCTTTCCGGGCTATGCCTATGCTCGATGCATCTGCAGGTATGTTGTCAGGTGAGAGTCGTGCTTTCCTCTGCGGCTTTGGGTGACACTCTTAATAAGTTATGCCAATGTGCTACTTTGTATAGCAGTGCTGGTAAGCTGTGTAGCACTATTAGCAAGGATATCTCTGATAGTCAAAGGACAAGAAACCATCCAATTTCATTTCAATTCAACACCATTTTCATATTGGCGTTGGGTTAGAACCATCAAAATCCCATATGTTTTTAAATATAGAATTGCGCTGTGAACCTTGTTTTCCTGAGTCGCCCTCTCTCCTCTGACACCGCATCCTCTCTTGCAAGGTCATCATGGCCTTTCTAAAGACACATGTACAACCTGTGCTCACTCTGTGGTAAGCCATGAGATGTGCCACGGACCAGAACATCTCAGCATTCAAATGTAATGTTATTTAGAAAGAAAACCAAATCTAAACCCTGCCTTGTATTTCATTTGTTAGTTTGTTTTGCTGAGAGGTGAAGGCAAGTAGAGTTAAGATAAAATTTAACTGGAGCTTTTGAACACAAATATGTATGATATAAAAATTAGGGTAATTGGTATCTATTTTTCTAGCCAGAAGTTGGTACCATAAAATCAGACTTAATTCAGGAAGCAGTGATTCAAGATAGACCAAGTGATTCTCACCTCATTGATCAATCAACAGAGGAGTTCCCAAGCACAGGTCCAGAAAAGATGACAGATGTAGTTCTGAGGGCGAGCAAAGAAGGCCTTGACATAGAACTTCTTTCATGGATTGCCTGATCCTTTCAAGATTGTTTATATAAAACCATTACTTAAGCAAGAACAAAATGACTATAGAGTAGAAGTAGCTCAGTCAAGGCACAATGTGCACTTCCCAGTGCATAGCCCCAGTGGAGGGGAGAATAGAATGACTGTGACCATGTCCTCTCTTTGTCCTCTTCTATGTCTGTCAATTATTCCTGTGTTCAGCCAGAAACCTTTCCTTTTGTATTCTACAATGTGTAAATAAGTAATTCCTTTTCCTTAGAAAGATGACGGCCATTTTTTCTTGGATTTTATAATCTTGAGTATTTAAAGCATTTTGGATACCAATAAGAATAGGTGTTCATCCTGGGCTAAACTTTTATAAGTTTCTGACTTAGACTTGCCTCTTAAAGGAATTATCCCCTTTATGTTTTTCCAGGAATTTTAAATAACTCTATTGAAGAATGAGCAACTGTTCATAGCCCCATTTTCATGTGTAAAACCAGGGAGACAATGTGGGACTGAAAATGTAAAACAGACTTTTCAAATACATGCCAGATTCTCCCAATTACCATAGTCAGCAGAAAGAAACCCACCTAGCTAAGCTGTTAGAAAGATGAAAGACATATGTCACCTATAGGGATATATGTATTAAGACTACAGTAAGTACTACAATTAGTGTATCTATCTATCTGCAATCAATATTTTGGTATTAATCTGAGTGACGTATACAAATTTAATTTTTCCAACTTTCCGTGTTGTACCCAAACTCAATCAGCATATTTTAATGCTGAAAGTCACCTGCCTTGAACTTAAAGCTTTTGCTCATTTTGCCTGAGCATTAACAGAATATTAAGAACTGTACATTCCCAGCAATGGAAATAATGAAAACAGTCCGATGCTTATGGAAAAACCTGTGGCATTTTTAGGAACAATAGACAAAAGCTGGCAGCTCATTCTGCATGCTTAAATGATAAGGAGCAAGAAGGGCCATGGAGAGGGAAGGTGGTAGTCAGACTGGATGACTTTAATGCCTATACCTGAATTCACTCTGCCTTCAAGCATCCCGAGATGGCAGTGATGAAGTTATTCCAATTGTGATGTTTGAAAGGTGGAGAGCAGATGGAGCTTTGAGATATCTTCCCTGCTTTTTTTCCATTATTTATCAATATCAACATCCTCCAGGGCTGACCCTGAGGATCTGATATTGAGTATTGACTATTTAGTGAGATCTTTCAGTCAGTGATCTCCTTATTCTTTCAGAGCTAGAAAGGAAGTATATTGATTTCCAGGGTCTAATTCTTGAGTTTCATGTAGGCTGTCAATGTATTTTAAAGATCATCCCAAGATTTCCTCCTGTGTTGTAGCATGATTCTCTGCTTCATCCATCACCATTATTGAACTGGGAAGAGAATATGGTAGAGGGAGAAATTCTAATGTCTAACATCTCTGAAGATGGAAAGCTCTTATCCTCTTGGCCTCCTCATATCATTAAGCTAGGAGAAAAACAGCCTGTGCATGCCTGAGACCTTAGACTGTCACAAAATGCACTGAATAGGCACAGTGAGGACAGGAAGGAAGGACAATATGCTGTGTGACTCACAAGTTTGATCGCCAATTCACATAGCACTTTCTTTGAATTACTCTACTTGCGGATAGACTTCGTTTTATTGCTACTTTAGAGAAGTCTAATCCTAGAAGGAAAGTTCTAAAATAAGAGAAGGAAAGACCATTGTCAGGAAGGTATTGTGTTAGTTAGGGATGACTCTTTGATTACTATGGGCATAAACAGTCTTTGAACAAAGGCATTGATTGGATGGATAAATACTTAATGATGTTGGGTCTGTGTTTCGGGCCCAGATATGGGGACAATATCTAGCTAGGAAATGACAACAAAGGGGATACCTATTGCATGTGACTTCATAAGATCCAGAAAAAGTTTTTTTAAATCTGAAAGGATTTGAAGTTAGAATTACCCAATATCATAACAGGAAATCGATGATGTCATAACATGATTATGTCAGATGAGTGTATAATCTCTGTCTCCTTTCAAACTGACAGTGTAGGAGGGCAAAGGTCAACATGATAATTCAAGGCCTTGCATTACATTTCTCCATAGAATGATGGAGACCACTGACTTAAGTTTTCCAGTGGAAGCTGTGGAGTCTAGCGGAGAGGAAATGGCAGTACTTTTCTGAATTTTCACTTAAAAAAACCTGATGAGATTCCAGAACAAAAACAAAGCACTAACAAATCCATACCACTTATCATTATTTATAAGGGTATCCTGGAGGAGCTGCTGACTGGCAAATGATGAATCTGTTGATTAAAATGTGAGATGAGAATAAGAGACCCTGGGAATACACCCGAGGATGGAACATTTTTGCCTTTACCAGAAAAGAGCAGTGACTACCCAGGTAGCCTCCTTGGGTCAGCTGTAATAAAGTAAACTATGTCTTTCTAGTCCGCTGAAATTCTTTGTGAAAATTAATTGAATATTTGTAGCTAGGAAAAGCTAGTCATTGTCAGTATTTTTGTGATTGTATAATACTATGACAGGCCACCACACTGAATGACCTGGGGGAATTTTTTTTTAATAGTAGGTAAAAGGTCTAATATTAGGATTCAAGAAAGCCAGTTGAGAAAGACACTCAGATTGAACAATGAGTCAGATTTTAGAAACAAGCAAAAATACTTTCATTAATAATTCAGAAGCAATGCAAAGCGACAGTACCTATTTACCAACAACCCAAAGTTTGAAGGATTAAGAGAAACTCTTAAAGGACTTAATTAAGCTCAGTAATGGGGTAAACACAGAAGCACATGATGCTCAGTGGGAACAAGATGGAGGTAATGCATAATGAACAGTTTGGAGTCCTGATTTTAATGAGCTCCAAATTAGTCATCTCTCTTAGGAACATAGATCCTAGCTAGTATCATAATAAACAGGGCAAAGAGGATGGCGAGAAAACAAAAACAGAATGCCTAGGTCAATGAGTTTTCCACAAGATTTGCACAAAGGGCATAGAGTTTATTAACTTAGAGAGCATTGTAATAAAGCTCCCCTTGAACTGACTTATAAGTAAGATTTCCTTCTAATGAGCCTTCTCAGGTTCTTCTGTGACTAAAACCTTCTCATTGTGGTCTGATGGAATTCTAGTATATCACCATTAAGAAAAAATGTGAAATACTCAGAACACATTGGCAGGCATGAAAATAATGTACAGATACAAAAATGTACCCACTGTATATGACCTTATCAAATCCTTACATTTTTATGCTATATTGCTATATCAATACTTATTTTCATTAATGTTTAACAGAAATTGAACATGATCGTTGAAGCTCCTGTGTAAACCTTCCAGACCTCATTTCTCCCTTCCTTGCTTTCTCCCCTTTCATTACTAGAGAAACCGTGACCAACAATATTCTCACAATTGGTTTATTTCTACTACTATTTTTCATGTCTTACTATGTTATCCAGTGGTTTTTTTTTTTTTTGATGTTGTGGATTTGATTATTTGTTTGCTTTGTTTTGTTCTGCCTTCAGTTTCCTAAACTTCATAGAAATGGTATCCCACTTATGTATCGTTTTCTTTGTTCATTTTAGGCTCAACATAATGCTTTTCTTGGCACTGTGTTTTATGAACTTGTCTCCACCGATTTACACGAATTTCCTGCCCCGATACATCACAAGCTATCAGTAGTCTTCAAATAGACACTTATGGTCTCTTCAATTTATTGTCAATAACAATCTAAGAGGCATTCTCTCAGGTGTCTCTTGTTTTGTAGTATTTGTCCTTAGAATTAAGCATATTTCAATCATTGTTGAGTGTGCCCAAGTGCCTTCTATACTAAGTTTACCAAGTTACTCTTTCCCACTGTGGGATGAGAGCTCCCATTGCTCAGTTGACTCTCCTACTCTTGGAGGTATCAGATTATTTTCATTCAAGATGGTTGATGCAAAATGTTTTTAATTTCTCTAAAATCTTTCTCTTCCAGAAGAAAGATTTCTTAGGAAGATATAGAAAATATTCATTGTTGTGCTAATTTTAAATGGATATGTTCTGAGCTGTACGACTTGCAAAATTACCAGCAGAGAATTTCTCTCTGTATTCCCCCACCCCTTAATGAGAGAGGGAATTTGATGAAAAGTAGTTCTGGCCGAGCTGGAGAGATGCCAGTGATGTATTGAGGGTTACAAAGGAAGTCACAGGTCACACACATTGTCTCTTCCGATTGGCAGGGGTCTTGGTAAAGGACTCTCTGGTTTAGCAGAAGAGCTGAGTCTGACAAGAAGATGGCCTTGCTACCTGCCAACAGTGCCACTTGAGTGAAAAGGCTGTGACACACATTTTCCACTGGCAGGTTGTCATTTGTAAACAGACGATATCTGAATATTAAAGACCTAAATATTCCCTGGCCGATGAGGAGGGATGAGACCCCTAACCAAACTGTATGTTTCCTCAGTGAACAGACCATCTGTTGATTAGAGAAGTAATAAGCTTGCGCCTTTGTGAAATTTTTTTTCCTGTCTGTACAGTGTGGGTTCTCAGTTCTTTGCAGTATATGACACACAGTTTCTTGTGATGGGTAACAACTGACTCAGATTTCCAGATAAAAAGGTCACTGTTAGGAACATAACTCTACAGGGCATAATTCTTTCCCCAATATCATTATTCCTAATGGCTTACAGAAATTACATTTTAATCTCTGAATATAATTTTCATCTTAAATGGATGACACTTCAGCATGCTAATCTCATTTTACAGGAGATCCTTTAACTTGTAACGTTATGATGGATGGGTGATCCAGCTTTTTTTCCTTGCGTAAGTAAGGAAATTGACTCGAGACAGAAGGTGATTGTTAAATAATAAATCATTTGCCGAGCTAGTACTTGAAGGATGCTTTTGAAACTCCTCTTCCTATCTGGTATTTCACTCACTGGAGTACTTTGTAAAAATTTTGCTGATCTGTAGTTTCAGGTAACAACTCAGAACTCAGTTTATCCAAAGGGAAAAGATTTGGGAGAAAAGTCAGAGTGAACATTTTTTTTTTCCGAGTATACCTTAACAACTTGGAAAGTCATTTCATGGTCCTGATCATAATTCTGCCTATTGGTGTTAGGATACTGTTCCCTACTTGGGATCACTTCTCTTCTGAGTGGTGAAGGAGAATAATACTGTTGTTTCTCTCCCTACCTCTCCCTCTGTGTGTGTGTGTGCGCACGCGCACGCGTGTGCACATGTACATTCATATGTTTCTTTTGGGTGTTCGAGCACACGTTTGTAGGTGTAGGTCAGAGGTCAACACTGGGTGTCTTCCTCAATCACACTTGCCATTTTTTGAGGCAGTATCGCCTCTCACTAAACCTGCAGCTTCCCACTTTGGTTGGCCCAGCTTAGAGGCAAGGCTTCAGGGATCCTTCTGTCCCTCACCCTTGTTATTCACAGGGATTACATACCTGGCTTTTGATATGGTTGCTAACGATTGAACTCAGGTCCTCATCCTTGCATTGCAAACAATTCACTTTACTGAGTAAGCCAGCTCAACTTTGACTCCAGTAGCAAATGCTTTCATTATTTCCATCCCCATTAAAGTACTTTCAGTGATGTTCCTGTGTTGGCCTGAGGGTAAAATCACTAAGAGGCCCCAGAATGAAGCTCTTAGTACCTGATAGATAGAATTTTTTCTGTACAGAAAAGGCCATCCCCAATCCCAGCATATTTATTTAGTTTTATTTTATTTTATGGATACTGTAAACCCAGTCACATCTCTGTAGTTCCTGAACTTCTCTAGGATATCCAGATCCAAGCCTATAGCACCTTGCCCAGCATGTGTAGACTGATGACATCACTATCAGACGGGCTTTGTTTTTCTGACCCTTGCTTGTTCTTCGATGATTTCCTCATTACTTTATTGTTTTTCCTCATTATGGAGTGGGTACTTTTAGAAACTTCCTCCAATAATTCTGCAGTGAAATTTCCGTCTCTGAGCAATGTCCCAGGTGAGTTTTGTAGATGAATTGCTGAAGACTGCAACACACATTTCTAAAACGCTTTCTGACTCACCAAAGCCAAGCCATCTTAGTGGGGTGGCAACTCACGCGCAACGTTTAAAGGTCAAAGTGAAACTAAGATGTTTTCTAAAGTAAGCTATTCCCCTTAGCAGGGTCTTTTCAGCAAGAAGGTGTAAGATCCTGGATTAAGTACTCTCTCAATATGCTCCATAAAATAGTCACTTGAGGGACATTATTCAGTACCACCTTTAAATAACAAGTAAAGGAAAAATCAATCCCGTGATCACTGTATAAGTATGGAATGGAGTAATTTTAATTATTTAGGATTGTGTGTGTGTGTGTGTGTGTGTATCTGCAAAACTTTTTAAAATTATTCATATGCAAAGATATTCTGTGTTTCCCAGAATGGGAGCCTGAGTTAAGTTTCATAAACTCTTTGGGCCCAAGAGCCTGGATTATGGAAATCTCTGATGTTCCTCCACTCCCCACTGGCCTACACATAACATCACATCTGAGATCAGCGTAGCAGAGAGGCATTAAATCCTCCACTCATCCCTTCCCACTGCAGACTCGGTGCTTCTGCTGCCTAGAGCCCTGGGTGATCTACAGTGCAGATAACCATTCAGGCAGTTCACCATTCCTAACAGATGCCCTGGTGCTGTAGGATGATACCCTCTCCAGCGTGCCCCTCCTTTGATGAGATCAGCCGGGGTTGATGGATCTGTAGAGGGAACGATTGGCTCAGAGGAGGGCTCCCCACAGTGACTATTACTACAGGGCTTGTGGCAGAAACTCCCAACCCAGGCATTAGGCATCTTTGACATTTCTCAGCAACACAGTTGTGCCCAGTAGGCATACATCCAGGCTCATTCAGTCCCTCACAAAGGCCAAAGAGAAGGTTCCTAATTAAATAGGTCCAAGAGAATCAAGGGACTAAGTTACAGCAAGAGGTTATCTCACAGTGAAGGGAAGGGAATCTCTAGCCTTCATTTTTTTCCCCCCTTAAAAGTCTAATTTAGCTGTAGAGAGGAAAAATAGTTGCTTAAGCGCCTGTTTACAGATGGCAAAAGCAGAGAGATGTTTCAAAAATGAAGCTGAAGCTTTGTTGCTAAAAAGGAAGTTTTGGAAAAAGCAAGTTTGTTAGTTACCACTGTGCTCATCTAGAAAGATCCACAGATCCTCAGAAGGTGAGCCACGGACCGCCACATATTTGCCCAGTGGGAATATTTTGAATAGTGTGGCTGAGATGTTTGTTCTTAAATTTCCCCAGATGCAATCCACATGGGAGTTTCTTATCTGCCACGTACCTGCTTCTGTTCAGTCTTCCAGCCTTAAATCATGATTTTTTTTTTTTAAGTAGATCAAGGCTTGGATGTGGGAACCCGCCATTCAACTGGCTCTGGGTAGCATTCATAGATGATCGAACACATTCTATTATGGAAACTCCGTGAGGTAGGGTTTTTTATTTTTATTTATTTATTTATTTATTTATTTATTTATTTATTGGTTTTTCGAGACAGGGTTTCTCTGTGTAGCCCTGGCTGTCCTGGAACTCACTTTGTAGACCAGGCTGGCCTTGAACTCAGAAATCCTCCTGCCTCTGCCTCCCAAGTGCTGGGATTAAAGGCGTGCGCCACCACCGCCCGGTGAGGTAGGGTTTTGAACTTCAACCCAACTGTACATTTGAGGGTCAAAGAAGCAACAGTCAGAGGAGCAGCACGGTCTGGAGCCTAAACTGCATTCTTAAACCAAATGATTTTCCTTTACGATCTGATGAACAGTAAGCCAAAATCATGAAGAGGCAGAAATCTTTTCCTATTTGGCTTTCTTTGTATCCAGTTCTCAAATTATCTTTACTGGGGCAGTTTTTTTTTTGTTTGTTTGTTTTTGTTTGTTTTTTTTTGGCACCTTTCAGAATCTGTCTGTCTGTGCACTTGGCAACAACGTTGAGGGATGTAGCTGTGTGCTTAACAATGTGAGCACTAGCCCAACTGGTCCAAGGTCTGTTCTTATTCTTGGTAGCTGTAGCTGTTGAGCTAGGCAGATGCCAACTGAACTTTTGCTTTGCTTTCGGCCTGCTAAAGATTAAACCCGGGTCTTTCACATTTTAGACAGATATTCTACGACTGAGCAACAGTCCTCAGATGCCAACCAGGTGAAGGTGGGACCTCATTGCTCATTGCTCTAAGGATCAGACATCACACATGGGCTCCCACAGTCATCTGTACTATACATCTTGCCGATGAACTTGAACCCAGAAAACCATCTCTCTCCTACGGGAGCAAGACTTGCCTCGGGGAGAATTAGACAGAATGTGTCATTGAACCACACCCACTGAGCACACAGTAATTGGAACACTGCTCCACTTGATACAAGTATATATTATGAATTACTAAGTAGAAAGAAACATCGTGCAATATTTCTAATCATTCATTGGTTCAGGGCACAAAGATGGAAGACTGGATTGAGCAGCAAAGTCACAGCCACTGGGTGGTTAAAAAAATAAAAGGTATTGTCATAGTTGCCAGATGAGCGAAGCAGCCTATGTTTCTATGGACCTGCCCGCTCAGAGCTCATAATGCCTTTCATAAGCTTCATCTAATTAATCTTCCTCGAGCCCTGTGAGGCACCAAGGCCCATTATCCTCAATTTTATAAATGTGGAAATAGGTTTAGAGATGTTAATTGATCCCTTGCCCCCAACCCCTATGATTTAAGAATTCAAGAACAAAACCCAGAAATGGACCCATTTTACCATCACGCCAAGATACTGGAACAGCGCGGAACCAAATGTTTTCATCCCTGAGCACCCTATGGCTGCATTCTGACTTGTTGCTGTTTGTCTGAACTTCACCTTGCTTAAGTTGCCAAATGGATGTCAGACCTGCCCAGCCTGTCCTTTAGGACTGTCGCAAGGCTCATGAGAAACGATATATGTTAATTTTCTTTAAAAGTTATGGTGCCGTCTTAGTTAGCTTTTGGTTACTGTGATAAGGCTGTGGATAGAACATCTTGGGGAGGAAAGTGTTCATGGGGCCCTCATATCCTGATAACTGTTCACCACAAAACAGGAACTCAAATAGGGCAGGCACTGGAACAGAAGCCATGGAGGAATGCTGCTTATTGGCTTTCTCCTCACAGATTTCTTGATTTGCTTTCTCATCCTACTCAGGACAGCCTGCCCAAGAACGACACCACCCACAGTGAACTGGGCCCTCCCATAACACTAATTGATTAAAAATCAAAACAAAGCCCATAAGCCAGTCTGAATGAGGAACTTTCTTAATTGAGCCCATCCCCCCAAATAACTCTATCTTAGGTCTAGTTGACAAACAAACAACCCAAACCAAAGCAACAAAATTGATAAGGATAGAATTTTTTTTTTCAAAATAAAACCTTTTCCTTTTGTTTAAAAGTATATGCTTTCATATATCCAGTATTTCTGGCAATTCAGGGAAATAAAGCCTCCTAGATGCAGTTTATTTAGTAAACATTTGATGAACTTGAAGGAGGCAAGTTCACCCCCACTGTCTTATCCCTTTATAACCCCTCCCAACTCCTGAATTTATAGCAACTTTTTATGTTAAAATAGAATTTTTATTTTTAAAAAATATAAGAATGAACCTTATTTAATGCCTTATTTGGTTCCAAGCACAGAATTTTTTGGTAAATATTCACTGAGGAAAAGATAGAGGGCTGCACTATGTGTTCAATGGTGTTATGACTCCCATGCTAGTTAGATTTTTCTGAAGCACCAAGACTTATGAAACATACATGAATAAGCATCACTGGCTATTTTGAATAACCAATTCTACTCACTTTTATGACCCAAGAATATAAACACAGTAGTATCTATTGGAGTTGCAATTTGTGTTGACTTTAACACTGGGGGAAAAAAAAGCTAACACCTTGATGCATTAGTAACATGAAAGTCTGTATTACACTTAATTCCTATATCATATAGTATTCTTGTGACCTTGGGAGTTTTAACCAATTATTAATTCATATACATTTCACGGTTGACTGCAGAGTGTTGGACACTGTGCTATGAGTTAGACTAGGAATTTCTTTCTTTCAAATAGCTTATGATTTATACAGTATCTCTTGCTGATTTTCTCCATTGATGTGTTTAAAGCCCTATCAGGTTTTTCTCTAATCTATCACACCGGGCCTCATGGGTGCCAGCGTCCTTCCTCAGAAGGTATGGAATAAGGAGGAGCAGATATATTTGTCTCTACCCACTGGAGAGGGGCAGAGCAGCAGATTTTCCTGTCAGGTATAACCTGGTGGGAGATTCCTGTGGAGAAGCAGGGGCAGCTCTCTGGGCTTCTTAGACAATGTCTGTGAAATGATTTGAAAGGACAGCTTTATATCCTTCAAAGTTTTAATTATGTCTTCAGAAATGTAATTAAGAACAAAATTTGTTCAAAAAGTACCAGAGTAAAAACTTACTTTAAGAAATTATTACAAATATACTTCCAAGACCTGTTTTGAGACAGACTCAAAGAAATGCAGTGGAAACTTGTGAGTTCTACCACTACTAGAATATCTATAAATGTCACCAAACCAGCTTCCCAATGCTTCCTGGACAGTGTTAAATGGAGAAAACTTCATTATAATAAAGACAGACATTTCAGGGAGGGAGGAAACGGGAAAGGGGAAATGATTTTGAATGTAAATTAAAAAAAACTTAGAAAATAAAATTAAAAAAAATAAAATAAAAAAAGATGCACACACACACACAAAAAAAAAAGATGGACATTTCTGTTTTGAACAGTATAATAAGTAGAAAGGAGTCATTGTCTAAACAGTACCAGAAAGCAACATGCTTGTGAATTTACTATGGAAGTGGACAACAATCCCATTAAAGTAAAGGTCAAGTAGAAAGGGAGGATGATGGGAGAACACTGTTGCACTCTAGGTCACATGATGAGCAAAGAGATGATGAAGTAGAAAATGGGGAAAGAGATGGAGGAAGCAGGCTTGCGGAAAGCAAAGATTTGGAAATGGGTGGGCGGGAGAGAGGCAATATGAAGGAAATTAGAGACAATAATGGAAGAAGGAGAAATCAAGAAAGAGCAAATGAGAGCAAGAAGAGAGAGAGAGAGAGAGAGAGAGAGAGAGAGAGAGAGAGAGAGAGAGAGAGAGAGAATGAATGAATTAGGAAGGCTCACCCTTCCAGAGCACAGCCAACTACAGTTCACAGGCCACATCCAGTCAACTGCCTGCCTTTGTAAGTGAATTTCTTTACTGGAACACAAGGGAGTTCATACATTTTCTGTGGCTTCTTTCAAAATAAAAGTTGCCAAGTTAAGTAATTGTGATGCTGTTGGTACAGTCTACCGAGCAAAGATGTTTCCTATCTGACTCTTATGTAAAGGTCTGCCATCTAATCTTCTGTAGAGTATGTGCTAGAAATACATAAAGTGGCTGTATGTACAGATTGCTGAGCCCTTCCCCCACCCCTCAGAGTTTTCAAAAATCCCTAAGTAGGACTTCTAAGTTGGGAGCTGAGCTAACTGATGTCTCTCCTTTCCATGGAGTAAACTGAACTCTGGGTATCTTATGCATGCACAGCAGGTATCACAGTCTCTGAAACTTCATTTCTGACTTGGTCCCAGGTGATGCTGTCGAAGCTGTAGTCCACACATTACTTTAATCTTCACATTATGTCTCATGAATAGTTCTCTGAATAATGATTTTTGTGTAGCAGGAAAGGAAAATCTGATCTTTCTAGTCAGTGAGCATGGATATATGAACTGGCATCAATATACAAAGTATGTGCTGTTCAAAACTCTTAGAGCTGAATCTTTTTGTTAAACTAGTTTTACTGAATTTGATTTAGGTTAGATTCATTTCTAAAGCTGTCCTATGGTTGGCTTTGATTCCACTCCCCAAGACCCCTGAAATGTGTTGATGTTACAATGGGACCGTGTCAGTGACTCGGACTCTCTCCATTCTAAGGAAATAACTTCTCCCACCCATGTTTGGTCATTTGCTATCTTTGCATGGTGATACTGGGAAACTGAACCACTGGTGACTTGGAATTTTCATTACTATCCTTCTTTCTACTCTTCTAAACTGTGTTAGGGACAAATTTGATCTCCAGAAGCTATTCTCCCAGTGATAGGTATGGGTGTTCTCCTGAGTGTGGAAACTTTGGGTATCATGATACCAAGGATCTTATCCTACCTGACATCCTGAGCCCCTGAGATCTGATTTTTACCTGCAAGCTTTGTTGTAGTTTGGTTTACAATCATGGCTTTCTTCCATTTGTTCCTTAAACCTGAGCTCTGGTCTAGAACACGGTCATTCAATTATTAGGATAAACTGTGTACTCGTCTTAAAAGTTTTGTGAAAGAGAGGAAGCTATTTCTTTTTCCCCTCTTACTCTGGCATTTAGGTATATAAAGGGAAAACATTATTTTAGAATCTGAACAACACAGAGACACCTTTAGAGTAGAACAAGTTCAAGCTAAAATTAGCCACTCCTTAGAGTTTGTGGTTGTTTAGTTGCTCTGAGTAGTTATTTCCTGGAGCAGATAACTGAGACGGGTGGAAGACAGAAAAATCCATTTTCCTTTCACAAGGAAGCACCAAGAGTTAAATTCTACTTGATTCTCATTCGTTAGCGTTAGAGAATTCCCATGCTTTGTGAAAAGTTGGTGTGTTAAGAGGAAAGAAATCACAGCGGTGAACCTAGGATGAGCGGCAAAATGTTCTCTGCGTTCTCTGTGACACAGACCTGCTGCTGCAGCTGCCCCCTCACAGTGGTGAGTGCACAGATCTTAGTTCAAAGTCAAAGGCCAAGTGTGGACTCCAGGCAGAACACACCCTGCGAGGCGCTTGGACAAAAGGGAACCTATTACTCAATTGCATGGTTCCATTATGCCAGCTTAAATATCACTTATCAAAAATCTAGGCACAGGGTTGTGTTGTCACCTTTCCCTCTGATATCCCGGGAGTTATTTTTTTTAGCAAGCCTGTGATGAGTTTTCCTACAAGTAGATTCATCCTTTTTTTTTATGACATTGAAGACTATTGTGAGTTTATATTGTTTCAAATTCTTCTCAAGTAATTTGTAAGTTAAAATCAGTTCCCGCAAAGGTAAAGTTGGATACAAAACTTTCTTCTTCCCATGACATCTTTCCTTCTTTGCCTCTCTTCAGGCTGTTGCATGACCTTCTGCGTCCTTCTGTTTGTTAGAGCCTGGCCCCACTCATTCATCCCAGCAGTACTAAGTGGTGCAGAGCAATGGTACCTTCTGTTCATGTTTCTACAGCCCTTCCTTTATCTTCTCTGTTTCTTTTGTAAAACGCAATCTATTTTATGCATGTAGATATTTGCATACATGTTTATGTCTGTGTAGCACATACATGCTACATGCAGTGCCTATAGATGCTAAAACAGGGCAGTGGATCCCCAGGAACTAGAGTTACACACACTTGTGAGTTGTCTCACAAGTGGGCCCTAGTAGTTGTTCCCAGGTCCTCTGGAAGAACAGCCAATGCTCTTAACCACCAAACCATCTCTCGAGTCCCAATTCCCCTTTCGAATCAGTGTCTATGTATGCTCGAGATAGAGTGGGGATAATCTCATTGGCAGGATCATAATTTGAACAGGCAGCTATAGGTGGCATCTATGTAACAAAGCAGACGACCATTCATAATGAACTTGTACTATAGACGTGTGACGGTCTTGTATGACATTCACTGAGGCAGAAGTTTGCTATAGAGGGTATGGTGAGAAGGGCTAAGAGCCGACTTGATTGTTCCCTTATAGCTAGTTCCTGAGGAAGACATACATGGGAATCGTTGGTCCCATTTAGTTTTCACTTGGGTTTAGCAGAAGGAATCTTTCTTGTTTCTCCAACTGGGCCAGCTTACGTGGTCCTAGTGGGTAATTAGATGGGCCTAAGTTCTCTTGAATCTCTTCTGAGTTTCCAAGCTTTTGAAACTTGTTAGTTTTGAAGACCATTGGTGATTGTTTCTACCTTATTTCTTTATGTAGGCTATAGTAAATCATTACAAAGTCAATCGCCTAAAAGCAATAGGAATGTATTACTTCACATCTCTGGAGATCAGAAGTCACAGAACTAAATCTTGGTGTGATCAAGATGAAGGTGTGAGCAGACCTTCATGTCTCTCAGACTTTCTGTGCACGAATTGGCTTTGTGGCTTTTTCTCACTTCTCACCCCTGGACTAGTCGCTTCCCTCTTCATCTTCAAGGTCAACAACACTGTTTAGGCACTTTTGTTTAGTGACTAAACCCTTTTTCTTTACCCTCTTGCTTTTTCTTCTGGGTAATTTTCATTCCCCCCCTTTCTTTGTTTCCAGTTCTTTCTTTCCACTGGCCTGTCTTTAGGCAATTTAGATCACATCTCTTCATGTCTCCTTCTCTGTTCTCGTGTTAATGCACAGCCATGGTGCCCTCACCGCTAAGTTTGTCTGTTTCTCTTTAAAATGAAACTAGACTTGCACTGACTCTCTTTTAAAACAGATTCATGAGGAAATTAAGGTTTTGTTTTGAGTCTCCAGCTTGGAATTTCCCTTAGAGTTATAACATCTGTCTTTTTTTTGAAGTTCATTGTCTCCCATCTTTTCCCACAGGACACATCTAGTGTTTTAATATCAAGTCTAAGTGTGAAAAAACCCTCATATTCTACAGCTGGCCAACTGCCTTGCCAGCCAGCACATTTCATAAAGCAGTTGTTAAAGCCAGCCCTTCACCATTTTGGTGCATAAGTAATTTGGGGGGAAATCTGCATATTCATTCACGCCACTTACTGCTGTTTTTATTATTTTACAGAGTTAGGTTTCAATTTGATATGTTTTTTTCAAATGAAATTTGTTTCTGTTGCTTCTGTGTCCTGCGCCCGGGACCTTCATTTTTACTTTCTGGTTGCATGTGCCTTTTGCCCCTTCCTCTCAACAAACCTGGTCCACTCTCATGGTCTCCCCTCTAGTTCCATGGTCAGTCTCCTGCTGATGGGCATCTAGACTGTTCCATATCCTTGCTATTATGAATAGTGCAACAATAAGCATAAATGCACAAATCTCTCTATGGTTGGATGATACATAGTCCTTTGAGTACATGCCCAAGAGCGCTATAGCTGGCTAACATCATAGTTCCGTTTTTCACTTTTTGAGGAATCTCTATACTGACGGCTATAGTGTTCCCATTAGTTACACATCCACCAGCTCTGGATGGGGTTTCTCTTTTCCACTTACTTTTTAACACTTATCATTTGTTTTCTTGACAGTAGCCATTCTGACTTGGGTGACAGATGGTCACAAAGGGGTTTCAATCTGCATTTCTTGATAGTTAAATGATATTGAATATTAAAAACATACATTTACTTAAATGTTTGCCAGCCAATTGTGGTTTTTTTTTTTTAAAGAGTCATCTTTTCATGTCTTTAATGGTTTGTTGATTGGAAGTTTTATGGTTTTGGTGTTTAATTCTTGCAATACTTTATGTCTCCTATATATTAAGCCCCTATCTGAGGTATAGTTAGCAAAAGTTTTTCTCCCATCTGTAAGCTATCTGTTACCTCTGCTGATACTTTTACTATTGAGTTTTTAAACAAAGGGGCAAAAGAACATCTTATTTATAATAATTAAAATGCCAAAGTGTGAGGAGTCTAAAATATTTCTGAGCTTCTGCAAAGTTATTTGTATTCATTTGATTACAAAATCAGACTTACATATTGTGGGGAAAGCTAATATGTCAGAAAGAAGAAAGGAAATTCACATGAAATGTATCACCCAAATTTAGAAGGCCATAAACTTGCTTCGGTGTGGTCTTTCAGGTTTTTAATACAAATGTGATTATGTATTTTAAAGGATTTGGAATATTCTGTTTATACTACTTTAAAGTACATAGTTTTTTTTTAATCTCTTCCCTTTGGCATACTTTATAAACTTTCCCTATGTGAATTGGCATGCTCAATGGTTACATAATCTTTTATCATATGGATATATAGATTTATTTTTAAACCACTCTTAACAAATGTTCTTAAAACTACCTTTAAGCACTATTTTAGAGGGGCTGGAGCAACTCAGGGGTTAAAAATACTTGCTGTCCTTTGTGAGAGCCTGAATTGTGCTGAATTCCCAGCACCCACACTGGGTGACTCACAACCGCCTGAACTCCAGTGTCCAATACTGTGCATCTTGCATCACAGGGTCATACACACACATAGTCAAAATTAAGACTAAAAAAGTTTTTTTAAAGTGTTTCTTTAGAATGAACTCTAGGTAGAGGAGCCCATGGGGCAATCAGCATTTTTATGTCCTTTGATTCATTTTAGGAAGTCTAGAAAAATCAAGGTAAAGAAAAAAATATCTCTAGGCCAGCATTATCTGCCAAGGCGGGACTAAGTTTAAGGTCCCAGAGAGTCTTACCCAAAATGTAATTTTATCAAACGCAGCTGTTACTATTCTTCTCTCCCTCCCCAGGTATATCTGTCACAGTGATGTCATCTTTTTTTTTTTAATTTCAGGTTACCTCGCGCCTCGAAACCTTCCCAGTGCTGGATTCTTCCCATTCCTACAGACCCTCCTCTGTGACACAGACTCTAAATGTAAAGACACACCCTATGGGCCACGAGATCTGCTTCGCAGGAAGGGGATTGATGGAACTCTATTTAAAGAAAGGTATGGGGGGGAAGGCTGGGGGGGGGGAGTGGAGGGTGGGGTGATGGGGGGTGGGGCTTCTTAGGTACACTGAGTTTTTCTGAAAGATCAACTGTCTTTCCTTGTGAAACAACTGGTGTATCCATCTGAGAACTATGTGAATATTTGTTTCCTATGTGAGTGGATGGGACTGTGAAAGAGCGGAGTGAGTGTACACTGAGGTTCCAGCATTAGGAAAGATTGAGCACATTCTATTTACTCTGCGTCGGATTGTTCCTCAGACTTTCTGTTTTAAGACGGATGGCTGAGGTTCTATTTTGCTTCCTTCAAAGATTCTCTGTACTTTTCTACCTTGTCAGTGACACATTGTCTTAAGACTCAATCCAGACATAAAGTAAGCAGCAGGAACTCATCTCTAGAAAGAATGACACATTTGTAATACTATATGTGGTCCTTCAAGTTATAATGAAAACCAGGAAGTGCGAATAAGAAAACCAAAGGTCTCAAAATGCAAAATAATAATGTTGAAAGTACAGTAATTAGGCTGAAGGTGGTGGCACATGCCTTTAGTCCCAGTAGTCAGGAGACAGAGGCAGGTAATCTCTGAGTTCAAGACCAGCCTGAACTAGAAAGCTAGTTCTAGTTCTAGGACAGCCAGGGCTACACAGAGAACCCCCTCAAAGTACAGTGATTAAACAATAACCTTTAAATGGGGTTAATTCATGTTCTGTTTTATGATGTGAGAAACAGCTGAAGAATAAAGATAGACAATAGAGACCAATTACAGCCTTATCATTTACAACCTCAGCTTTTCTTCTAGGAAATCTATTCTTAAAGAGATGCCCAGGAGTCTACCTGTCAATAGAACTGCAAACGATATTGTAATTTAAATCAACTGTGAGATAACAGTTGCAAATTTTTTTAAAAGGTTCACTGAATAAAAGATTAGAGATAGTTGGTTCTCAAACTTGAATGTTAAATCCCTTAGCATGTAGCACAGTTTCTCCTTTAATTGTATCAGCATCATTTTGGCCATTATTCTATAAAATGACTGATAATTTCAGAAAGATCGACTGTAACCTTTTTAGCATAAACTGTGCACATGTCAAGAATTATCATCAGAAACAACGTGGAACGTAGGATTGTTTGGGGGTTGGTAATTCTCATGGGTTCCATTGCTTTAGTGAGTTAATCAGGTTCAGTGCTTGAAACAACTCTAATATTCTCATTTGTTTATTAATTTATTCAACCAAAAAAATGCTGATGATACTTCCGCAGGCCAGATACCATTCCTAATGACACAGAGATAGAGAAGACAAAATCCTTCTGTTCCTTGAAAATGCTTAAGAAGAGACTTAAGCAATACCTTCTCCATACTTAAAGAAGAAAAAGAACTTTCATCATTGATAGAAAGGAAGCCTTGTGAAGGATGGTTGCTTTAGTTCGGTGTTTTGAAACCTCAGCATTAGAGAAGACACTTGGGATATTTACTTACTATTTATTCATCTGTCTGTCTGTCTGTCTGTCTGTCTGTCTGTCTTTCTATTATGACTTCCTTCTTTATGGCTTTTCCTATCTGTAACAGGGGCTTCATGGAAATAATACATTTTTCCCCAAAGGGGGGTGTTCCTGTGTCCTAGCGTAAAGAGTCAAATGCCATTGGTCATGTCTGCTATTTAAAATGATTTTCTACCCTCCAGGTTATTTATATACTTTATTGCATATTGCTGCACATTCAGTATTTTTCTGAACTAACTGGAGCTTAATTTAGGAAATTATGTACACTAATAAAACTGTATTAATGATATTTTCTGGCATGCTATTAGCTTTTATGCTTTATATAGCCTTGCAATGAAACTGGCACCTGGTTACTCGGTAAACTCCTAAATTGCTTCCCTTTGGTGAAGGAAGATTCACCAGCAAAGCCTCATTAAAACATCAAACAGTCTTCTGGTCTCAGAGTGAGGAAAGAAACACCTTTGGTGGCATCAAAAGAGGCCCGCAATGTTGCCTTTAAGAGATGTTCTTCTGAAAGACATAATCACGCTGCAGTCAGTGCTGCCTAGCTGGTAGCCCAGTGTTGCGATGAGATTTCACTTTTGGCACTAGCCTTCTGTTATTAAGTTCATACTCCTCTAGGCATTAGCTTCACAATGAAAGGAAGAAAGGAAACACAGCAAGGACAACAAAGATGCTGAACTCAGCGTCTGTGGCAAAGGGATGGTTGGATTTACAGCCAGCTTTCCTGCTCTCTAGAGCGATGGCTAGTCGGACATCACAGAGCTTACCCCTGTTCTTCTTCCCTACACAGTGTCTAAGAATCCATCACACAGTGGGACCCTCTGGCCCATGCCGTTGCTCACACAGTCGGTGAAGGGCAGAGATCACCCCCTCAGAGCTCACAGGGTCATTATTTGGAGAAGTGATTCAGCATACCTGGGGACTCTAGGGAGGGGTGCATCTGCCTCTGTAGATTCTGCTCCTGTTCCTGATCATATTTTTCCATGACCCATGGCTTGTGAATTCATGTCCTTGGTCCTCTTTGAAGGCCCCTGCAGAACTGGAAAAATAGCCAATGTGATTTATTCAGGGAGTGTGTGTGTGTGTGTGTGTGTGTGTTAGAAAATGTAAGAAACATAACTGAGTTTTGAAATGAATCTGAAAACATTGGAAACAAAATAAAGAGGAAGGAGGTTAGGACAGTTTGACTATAGAGATGAAATGTGATGTATAATATTGTATACATGTATCCCTATGTTGTTTTAATTTCAAACTGTAGTCATCTTAAGTGGATTTGGTGTTAAAATAAAGGTTAAAATTCATTTCTCTAAGAACAAACTGGAACGATGCATTAGCTGTCACATAGGCCAGTTATTCAGCCAGATTGAATACATTGACTCCATAAAATGTGCTACAGACGATGTAAGTTGCTGCAGATGCAGAGATGAATTATGCACATTTCATGCTCAACAAGAATTTAGAACCTCGGAGGAAGAGGCCGAGAGACAAAATAACAGTCAAATGATCGCATAATATGGTAAATGTGATGAATATTTGTTCTTGGCTCTCACCAAGCCCAGAACATCACACATTAATGGTGACTCGTCACACAGCTTTCTTAAAACATTGTGGATCTTTCTGTTAGATGTATCATTAGAGTAGATGTATTTTTGAGTAGAGACATGTCAGGAGTGGTCTCCCAGGGGCCGCCTTCGAGCACTGAGGATGCAGCTCAGTTCTCGCCTAGCATGTGCCAAGGCCCTTGGCTCAAGCTTTAATTACACACACACACACACACACACACACACACACCCCACCCAGATATGTGCACACACAGACGTGTGTGTATGTGAAATTGTGCTAACAAAGGTTTCTTCACTAAGAACAGAAGTTGTGGCTGTGTTAGATCTGTTTAGGATAAGCCACAGAGAAAGAATCCTAGAGCTCAGAGAAAAAGAAAATAAATGGAGCCGTGGATTAATCAGTATGGACAGACAGAATTTTTTCCTTTACTGTGATTTTCATGAATCTTCTCAGTGTGGCAGCATCTACTCTGTGTCTGTGTGGAACACAACTGCACACTGCCATTGAAAAAGCCACTGGTACCACCTCTTCCTCTCTGGTCCCCATGTTCCTAACACTCGTCTTCTCTAACATGTTTCCTCATCCACTCAACACAGGACCTTGAAAACCTTTTAGACATATACTTATTCTAGTTAGATAATATAAACCCAAAGGCCTTTTCATGAATATTAAAATGCTAGGATAGGTCAACATATTAAGGAATTCATAAATCTTGATCATAACTGGGTGACCTGGAAGAGAATAGTTTCGAAAAGAACAGGCAGGTATTATATCTGAAGTGGTGGAAGACCCTTGAAGAATGAAGGTCAGAGTAGAACCAGAGAGATAATTAAAGCAATTTGAATTTTTCTGTGAATGGCTTCGGCTTAGAGATACCCAGGAAGGCCAACTGCATCCAGTAAGCATGAATGAC
This sequence comes from Tokudaia tokunoshimensis, assembly GCA_036184795.1. Lineage (NCBI taxonomy): Eukaryota > Metazoa > Chordata > Mammalia > Rodentia > Muridae > Tokudaia > Tokudaia tokunoshimensis. Next base: position 74,161,648 of record BTHU01000016.1, on the reverse strand, counting down.
TCCATGGCCACTCTAGTGTCCTGAGTCTATCTGTGGTTAAGTCGGTGATGAATGACAGGGGGAGCCAGGATCAGAGGCAGCCTTACAGCACATTTTTCTTCCAGATGTCACTACATATGATTCTGATTCTGAGGAGAAGTGAAAAATACTTAAAAAATTTTAACTAACCCTTAGCGATAAAAAAAGAATGTCAGACGCTTCTTCCCAGGATGGGCCATATGTCTGTTTCCTAGTAAGAGTGCTTTTTATAGACAGACTTCACCATGGCACACAGGCACTACCTATCCAGGTAGTCGTTCTCTCTCACAGGAAACACTGACACCCGGTACAAGTGCAGAAACCCTATTATGATGACATATATAGATAAATGTGACATTTCCCAAATGTAGCTGTTGGTAGACATGTCTAGGAAGTCAAGTCTATTCTGGGTTAAGTTTTCATCATAGTTGAATGGAAATTTTAATACAAAACGTCTTTCTTACTGAGTTCTGCTCCAAAGAGATCTTCATAAAGGCTACTGAGGCAAAAGTCCTCATCTCTGGCACATTAGAAGAAAGGTCCTCTGGCTGGAGAGATGGCTCAGTGGTTAAGAACACCGACTGCTCTTCCAAAGGTCCTGAGTTCAAATCCCAGCAACTACATGGTGGTTCACAACCATCCATAATGAGATCTGATGCCCTCTTCTGGTGCGTCTGAAGACAGCTACAGTGTACTTTAAATAAATAAATCTTTAAAAAAAAATGTTTAAAAAAAAAAGAAAGGTCCTCAACCAACTCTGTTGTACACGTACACATCTTAGATCAATGAAGGCCCATTAAATAACTCTGCGGGCCACTTGCTGAGGTGTGTCAGACACGCTTGACTCACTCTCAGGATAAATTTTCTCGAATCAGATGGCCCTATGTGTCAAATTCAGAGGCCATCTACATTTTGCATAATGCTTTCATCTACTCTCAGGACTCTCCAATATGAGATAGATTTCAGGTGAGTTCATTACAGCTTTTCAGAGCTCCTGATAAGGAACCTTAAGTCTCCTACGTTGGTGGTGGGGAGTGTGAATAGGCACGCGTTATCCACGTGTGATCACACCCAGTTGTCTGACTCCTGCAGCCTTTGTCAGCTTTGGTACAGCTGATACCAGGGACAGAAAATGCATTGTTGTGTAATGTGTTGGAGGGTGTGTAGCATCATCGCCTCTGCCTACTGGGTACCAAGTGCATCCTGTCTGAGGTAGTGACAAATGACTATGTCTCCAGCCACTCCTGTCAATACCCTCTGAGAGAAGCAAGTAAAGTCATTCTTAGGCATGGCTTAGCGAGCCAGTGGGATAGTGGGACAATGAAGCAAAAATCAGGTAACAAGGGCTCAGGTTATGGTTGTGAACCTAATGGCTATGCTCTACCAATATGACCAAGATTAGCTCCAATTTAGTGGCCCCATCATATTTTCTTGTCACTCCCTGTATCTCTCCTTGCTTAGCTCCTCCTCCCATGAGCATATCAAAACTCTTGATTTTCCTATTTGATTTGCTCATTGTGATTATACAGAACAGAAATTTAATACATGTGGGTAAGCTAATGATGAGCAGGGCTAGGGAGGGGTGTTATTTCATGTCTATGTCTGCAATGCCACCGCTGGGTGTTGCCTTCTGCAAGCATACCTGCAGACTTGAACATACCTGTGGTGAGGGTCCCACACAGATGCTTAGTTCACCTGTTTCAAGTTAGTTCATGTTCCTGACATACGGATGAAGGAAACAATATCCAAGATCTTTTTTTATTAGATATTTTTTTTATTTACATTTCAAATGTTATTTTCCTGGTTTCCCCCATCCCATCCTCCCTACCCCTGCTCACCAACCCACCCACTTCTACTTCTCTGCCCTGGCATTCCCCTACACTGGAGCATGGAGCCTTCTCAGGACCAAGGGTCTCTCCACCCTTCGATGTCCAACAAGGCCATCTTGTGCTACATAGCAGCTGGAGCCATGGGCCCCTCCATGTGTTCTCTTTGGTTGGTAGTTTAGTCCCTGGGAGCTCTGGGGGTACTGGTTGGTGCATATTGTTGTTCCTCCTATGGGGCTGCAAGCTCCTTCAGCACCTTGGGTCCTTTCTTCAGCTCCTCCATTGGGGACCTTGTGCTCAGTCCAATGGTTGGCTGAGAGCACCCACCTCTGTATTTGTCAGGTACTGACAGAGCCTCTCAGGAGACAGCTATATCAGGTTCCTGTCAGCAAGCGCTTGTTGGAATCCACAATAGTATCTGGGTTTGGTGACTGTATATGAGGTGGATCCCCAGGTGGGACAGTCTCTGGATAGCCTTTTCTTCTGTCTCTGCTCCATACTTTGTCTCTGTATCTTCTCACATGGTTATTTTATTCCCCTTTCTAAGAATGAAGCTCAAGAAGAAGGATTATCCGAGATCTGAGGAAGAAACAGAACTGAGATTTCTAGTTTTCCTAAGTCCAATCAATGTCCGTTATCCAAATCCCAGCACTACTGTTTATTTAATCAGCCATTGGAGCGAATGGTCCAGTGCTAGGTGGGCTGCATTGGATCCTAGAACGAAGAGGTGAATTCGACATGATGCTCCCTGGTATCCAAGAGTCACGACCTAAAATAGAGAAGTTACAGCATTTCAATATGCAGGAATCAATTACGTGAAGAGAAAGGACAGTGTTCCTCTCCTGACGCTCTCTAATCATGCTCGTTAGAAAGCTTAGAGGATGCCACTCAGAAAGGTTCAATCATTTTTACCACTTTTTATGTTTTGTTAGAGGGGTAATAAAATGATCTTTGTTTGACAGAAGTTGAATTTCAACTTATAGTATCTATATGAAATAAAATTGGGGAATTCCCCGCCCCCCCCCCCCCGGAGGACAAACAGTAAGGTGAATACAACATTCTAACACCATGCTCCCACAGTCCAGCCTTAGAGAAGGAAGTGGGCGTGGCACTTTCTGATCTAGGGAGGATTCTCCCAGAACCGGAAACTCCACAGCCCCTTGACTGGAACCAGTACTTCACTGATGGCGAGGAAAGGAGGAACGGGAACGGAACGGAAGGAGCTGCCTTCTTGGCAGGAGTAGGGTCAGGGCTGTTAAGTGACAAGAGAAGCCGGGTAGACAGGCTCTGTGTGGCGGAAGTAGCCTTGCTTCCCCAAGACCACAGTTCTTAACTGTCCACGTCCTCCTCCCTCTTCCCTCCCACTTGCTATTCAGTGAGTTACCCCTTGGTTCTTCTTTGCTATTTTGATTTTCCTCAGTCTCCTCAGATTGTTTTTGCTGTCTCTGGTCCTTAAAATTTTTATGAAGGCAGGTTTTTTGTTTGTTTTTGTTGTTGTTGTTCTTTTTTATTTTATTTTTTTTATTTTTAAAAATGCGTTGATATTCAGTCGTCTTCCTTATAGAGTTACAAGCTGGACTGGAAAAAAATAAAGTCTAGGGAAAAAAGTAGAGCAAATCCAACTTTCTCCAACTTTCTAAGGCTTCTTTTTTTTTTGAGAGAGAAGGGGAAGGTTCAGGTCACTTCTTATTTTCATCTGAATGGCTTTTCCATCCAAATAGTCAGCATAAGGAATGTAAAAAGATTTAGGGGAATATAGTCATGGCCATGAATAATTCAGGTGTGCATTAAGAATGCAGAACTTTTGGAGCAACCAGTACATTTTAAGGAGAATATTCGAAAAACACTGGGGACTGGAAACAAATGTTACCTCTTCTTACCATTTTTATAAAAAGAAGACACCAAAACAAAACCCACCACTGAACACAGCTTCCCAATTAGAAATTGCTTAGGTCTGCTTTATAAAGCAGGAGTCTGGCTGAAACGCAATTATAAGTAGAATTTCCTGGTCATCTTTATGCACTTCATAGACAATCACAAACAATTCACCAACTTCCCAGAATTCTGAAAATGATTCCAATTGAGGTTTTCTGTTTGTGGGAGAGACAAATCTGTTTTAAGTGCTTGTTTTTAGTTGTATCTAATTTTCAAGAAAATTTAATTATTTTCACTTTTGGGATCGGCAATTATGTCTCACTGGTTAAGTTCTGGCCTGGTGGGCATGAAGACCTAAGTTCAATCCTCACTACTGAAAAAAATGGAAGAATATATGTTTATTTGGGCTGTGTGTGTATATGTGTGTGTGTGTGTGTGTGTATTTTAGTACTAGTCATAAATATAGGGAATGCATTCTTAAAATGGTGGTTAATAAATTTGAGAAAATTCAATAATATTTTCTTCCAAAAGCTAGTATGGCTGTGTGGTATGGGAATATCTGACTCCACAAAGCAGTTTTCACCACACTGACACGTTTGGTGGAATTAGAAATGTAGCTTAATGGTATCCCTTTTACTTAGTGCCACCTATATGGGCATCAATTCCACTATGTTCCTGGCACATACTAGATTCTTACCAAATGTTTATTCTTTTCTCTTTCCTTGAATCTGTCTGTAAGTACTAGTCTCCTTTGAATGAAAACACCATCCATAATTAAATGCAGTAGACTTTTTTTTTTAATGTGCAACAAACAAGCAGGCCTTGTTTCTGTCTTCAAAACACAACTCCTGTTCTTGGGATCTGTCATCTTTTGAATAAAAAAAAGAATGCCACAAATATTTTCAGTGTTTGCCTGCAATGCTTTATTCAAGTAAGTTCTTTTTACAAGAATAAAATACTAATGATTCATTTAAAGTCTCATCTATTCCATCATCAAGGAAATAAAAGTTTACCAGGCAGGAAACCTTATCTGTTCATTGGGACATTGGTTAAGTGACCCCATCCTTTCATATTCTAGAAAATAGGTGAGAAATTTGCAAGTCCCTGAACCTTCTGCATAATACATTGCTTTAGTTAACTGAAATTAATGTGGACAAAGTCAGAGAGTTCTTGCTCTTTCTTCTTTAGCAAAATTCTGAAAAAGTCATCCAACCTGAAGAGGGATAGCAATTTATCACTCCGGAGCACCCAAGTTCCAGAAAGAAGTCACACATCATTGGGTAAGCCAGCTCTCTCTTGTAAGGCTTCGGATAGACTTTTGAAATAGTCAGCAAAAGGGATACTCTTTAAAAGGATTCAATTTCAGATTTTTCAAATAAAAATGGAGTGCTTAGATGGCCCCTAAGGGACCCCAGGATTCCCCATGGCTGCCTGAGTGTGGCAGTACGATTGTACAGAATTCTACAGAATAATTAGAAATTAAGTTCTGATTGAAATACTCTATAGGAAGAAACGTCTAGATCTCGAGAATTGCACCAAGTCAGGACTTCACCTGCAAAATAAATAGAATTGGGGTGGACAGAATTTCCAGCAACAAAAATGATTGTCAAGTATTTTACAGATTTGTCCAAACTTTCATTTTAACAAGTGAAGACTATGAAGCCCAATGAGCTTAAACACTAGGTCAAAATAGCAATAGGCATTTGACGGATAATGTCCAGTGATCTTTGAGCTGTAGGTTTCTTTTTCCTGCTTCATGCCAGGTTTTGAAGTCTTCAGTTTGACCATACTTCACATAAAGCCAGAACGTTTTAAATTTGTTGTGTGCCTTGAAATTCTTCAGTTGCTTGGTAAAAACACAAATTTCCAACTTTTAACATGAATGATGCTGGTGCCTTGAAGAAACACTAATTAGAACCCCAAACCCTTAACCCAGAGGACTGTTTTACATTCATTTGACAAACATGAATTAGGTATATGCTATCTTCTTTTTGGTACCAACCTTGGGGACTGGGTGCATACTAGGGAACAGAGCAAAGTTCCTGACTTGTTGGAATTTGATTGCTCCTTTGGGGAGGGGGTAGAAGGATTGTATTAATGGAATATTTAAATCTAAAATAGGCAGTACACTGGGCAATTGTCTCAGGAGTTAATGTTAGAATGTATCTGTACTATCTGCTTGAGTAGGTTAAGGCACAGCAGAAGTAATGTCAGTCTCACAGTCTAGTAAATCTCTGCCCTGATCAGTATCTATAGATCATGGTGCTTCTCCTGGATAGTTACCTAATAAATAGATTGCATGGGTCTAGAGAAATCAGATGGTAAATCATTCAACCCTATAGGCACTAAAATAAAGGTCCTCCTGAAATATGTTACTGGTATCTTTAAATGCTGATTTTTTTCTGTCATGAAGATAACAAATACTTGTGCCCAATATTTATAAAAACCAACATACTTGCTTTCTAGATATTCATGGTATAGATATGAATCTATACTCTAGTTAATTAATACTTTATACTTGGAAAACTATACCACATTATAAGTAGTATTAGACAAAGCCACTTTGGGAACTTCTTAGAATATATGATAGTCTAAACTAATTGCTTTGTCCCATCTATTTGATCTAAAATATCATTCAGGAACCACTTTAGGGAGGAGGGATTTATGATCCTAAGCAGATTTCAGCATCCCAACTGGATAATTAAAAAGAAAGACCATTATCACCAGATGTGCACTGGTTGATCCTTGGAACAGATGTTGGAGATGACGGATCTATGGAGCTGGTCAGGGCACCTCAATCCTCTAAACTCGCACAGAAATGATTCTGTTTATTGGGCCATAACACTGGTGATGAAGTTTAATGGCAGAAACCGGAATGAATGCAAATGCCATCAAAATGTTTGTAGGGGGAAATAGAAGAGATGACTAAAACCATGACAATTTTATGTGGAAAGAAAAACTTACAAAATCTGCCATTTTGCCAGTGTGAAATGTTCATGGGAGAGTCATATGTGAGCACATTCTTGTTGTGTGGCACATGAGGTTACCTAGCATAGCTATGCAATCTTATGTGACTGGGCCCACTTGCAAGCATATGTGTACGTGTGTATTTAAATTTCTAATATACTCTCCCTTCTCTCTCAGCAACAGTTCCTCCTAGACCAAGCTATGATTTGGAAGGAATGGGCACAGAAAATTTCAATGGTAGCCAAGTGCTTACACGCATCCTTGATTTGGAAAAGGTAACTTCATTTGTTTCTGCAATGGACAAACATATTTTACATTGATCGAGGGATCTCCCAAGCAGAAAAGGGTTTACAGTACATCTCCATTTTAAGTCCTGTCTCAGGCAGATTCTTTTCTTGGACACATTTCAATCATAGCTTAATTTTAAGACATTGCAAATTCCTTAAGACCTTGGGCATTTATTTACTGCCCTGGTAAGTCCCTTAATTGAACTTACAGTTTTGACTTACTAAGAAATAATGTAGTATTTTATATAATCTTTCAATTTTATGAAACAAGGAAATAAAAAATGAATCTGTAAAACTCTGCGCCTGATGCCTTGTCCCCACTAACACCTTTGGACAAATAAGAGTCACGGAAATCTCTTCCCTAAGTAGAAATATTTTTTCCTTAACATATTTTAGAGAGTTTACCTATGGAGTTTTCTGTTTCCCATAGATAACCTACTGTATGATTCCTCAGATTTAAAGATAATAAATACACTTTTATAAGAGGTATGAACTAGCAGTCTATAAGCGCTCTCTCTCTCTCTCTCTCTCTCTCTCGCTCTCTTCTCTCTGTATGTATATAGAAAATGGATTTGAATAGCTTTAAAGAACTGGTTCCTCTGCAGTTAACTACATTCTCTATTTCTTGCTATCTTTCAGACATCTTGGTTCATATATTGATGCCAGTGTGGATTACATATGGCTTACCTGCATCACCTTGCTTTCCTCTCCCCATCTCATCTTCTCTCCCCGTTTCTCTTTCACACACTTATCTTTGTAGCAGGCATTTTTTTTCCCCATTTGAAAAATAAGACATGCCTCTGACATTTATCCCCATTCCAGTAATCCTAGCCACTATTGTTCACTGTGAGATTATTACTGACTCTTGGGTTACCATTGTATGTAACAGAGGCATCTCATTGAACTGAGTCATGTCTTACCAAACCAAGTCATATAAATAAATAGAAAGATAGCACAAAAATGGATTCCATGAAAAGACACCATAATCAACAATTATGCCAACCCTTCCTGTGCTGGTTGTGAAAGAAGACTTTCTTACTATAGCATATATAGTCTAGACATTATAGTATAATATACTCTAGACATTGAACACTGATATCCTGTCACACTCATACTTACTAAGGCTCCCTTGGTGGCTTGGAGTTCCTCAGCATTCCCAATTGATTCCAGCCTAAGTCCTCCCCTCACTGAGTCACAAGGAAAATCTGTACCATTCCACTCTGCTTCCTTCTTACTTCCCAGGAGTTTGTATTGGATCAGACAATTTCTATAATGCATAGACTAGAAACACTATTCTCAAAATTACTGCTTTACTGCATTAGAACTTCCAAGTTCTCTGTTTCATATAGGATGAGAGTTAGGAATTTTGTGAGACAGCACAAAGTCACATAATCCAGAGATAGAAGCCCCAGGTGAATTTTGTATGTATGGACACATATTTTTTTTAATGGTTGGAACAAGGCAGGGATGTAAGAATTAGGATGACATATTGATGCCTGTGTCAGCAATCTCTCCGATTCCTTTCTTTCTCTTTGCTGCTTTCTACAACTCTTGCAGGAATGAGTAGAGAAATCACTTCAGGGTGAGTTTATGTGTAATGTTAGATCAGAGCTGTGGATGAATGACCACAAGACCTAGCACTTCCAATGCCTCCCAGATAAGTGGATGCTGTCTTGTTCCATTATACTTAGAGGTTGAATTGCTGGAGAACAGAGTATAAATTTTATGATGTAAACTTAAGGGGAGAATGGAGTTAGCCATTACCTCATAGGGTCATATGAGTTAGCTACTGGAAGGAAACCCTTGAGTATTAAAATTAAATAGAGTTAACCTTGCAAATACATAAAGTATTACGGTGATCAATATCATGGCTGGAGGAGTGTTTCATATGTGGTTTTTCTGTACTATGGAAAACATTGGCCCGTTATGATGATTCTATTAGCAAAATTATCGCTCATTATTGCTTGTTGTAATTAACTTGACTTATCTATTTAAATTACATGTTCATATTTTTCCCTTTTTCTTTCTGCACACGAGATTGAAAGGAAATGCAAGTCATCTGTTCACTTTTGGTCCTAAGAACAGATCTTGAAGCATTTTTTGAGGTCTTCCAAAGATTATGACCAATTTTATAAGAAACAGAGTTAACACACTTGGGCTTGTGCAATGCAAAGCCTAGGAAAAAGTAATATGGTTTATGTTCACAAAGATTTTTATCAGAAAACATTGGGTGATTTTATGTTCTCTGGTCAAACATAAGAAGTAGATTCAGTCACACAAATGAAAAGTGAACCATTTAAATCTAAACCATGTCAAGAATTTAAACCTTTGTGCATACTCTTCCTCTATAGCTTCACATAGGCAAAATTGTGCATTATCGTTTTGAAAGGCAGAACTTTAAACATTGCTGTTGTGAAGATAGGCCAGTGACCCTGAAGATGAAAATCTTTTCCTATTTATGCTTTCTAATATCACTTTCCAATTCTCTCACATACTTTTAGCTGCTGAAGCAAAATTCAACTCCAGAAGACATACGAAGAGAACTGTGTGAGAGTTACCCTGGGTACACTGCGAACTATGCCTTCTCCTGGGTCACTCTAGGAAAAAATGTTTTTAACAAATTTTGCCTTTCAAACATTACACTTTTAGAGTCTTCTCTCCAGGAACTAAAATATCAGGTCTCTCAGGTGAGTGCAGAATTTTTATATCTATCAATCTATCTATCTATCTATCTATCTATCTATCTATCTATCTATCTATCTATCTATCTATCTAATGCATAGAGGGGTCACACCTCCATTCTTTGGGTCCCCAAACTGACTCACTATGAATTACTAAGCAACTCTGTAGCCCACTTGGACTAGGAAATATTGACTGGAATATTTGTAGACCTTCAGTGTAATTTTTTCCCTCATAAACATTTACACCCAGAATTTGATGTTAAGTACCAGATATTTATCATTAAAATATGCAGGACTGAAATGATTTGATGCTGAATTTGAATTATTTCATATGGCTAATGTACATACACCTCAGATGAAATACGACTTGGCTCTGTGTTGAATAATGAGTGTGTTCCCTGAGACCTGGGAGCATGGTTACACAGGACAGAATGCACGTTTAATAATTCAACTCTAGGACGCATATTCTTTTTGGAAGTTAGAAAAATGGGTGATGTCTTTTTATTTTTCTCATGACATCAAACTTCATTTGGTGACTTTTGATGGAATCATTTATCCTTGTTCCTTAAATTTTACACATTGGAGCTAATTCTGTTCTGATAAAAGTGCCCATGACATCTGTGTATACTAGTCTTGATGGTAAAATCAAGAAACCAATAGGCTAAATTTAATGAAATCTGCATGTAACAAAAGACTGAAAAAATTCAGCATTCTTCACAAATTTTATAGATAGGAATAAACAAAGCATGCCTACTTTAACGTTTACCCTTGATTCTCTAAATAAAAATGAAAGTGATTTTTAATTTTTTAAAATGCATCTTTTAGTAATCTTGGTTTTCAAAAGAGCCAGGTTAAGGATACTATTATAATAGCTCAAATATTATATGAAACTCTCCCATCCTTGAATTGTAAGAGGGCTGGAGATGTATCTCAGGAGTAGAATGTTTGCTTAAACCCCCAGTAATAGAAAACAAAAACAAAAACAACAAACAAACAAACAAAAAACTCCCTCACTTAAATTCTTCAGTCAGATAGAGTAGCCTTGGTGGCCAAATATATATTGTTCAAAATCAATCAAATTAAGACAGATGGAAGGTTCACCCTGACTGGCATGAATGGAGTTACGGAGAGAATTGGTTTCGCTAAGAACATAATGAAGAAATACTTCTGAAGACACTACCTAGATCATGTGATCCAAAAGCCGTAGTTCTCCTGGTTTATTGTTACAGTACAGTTATTGATAGTATGGCAATCAGGCTAGGGGTTCATTATAACATTAGTCTACAGCTTTGCAACAGAATCTGAAAATACTTTATTATATATTATGTATAGTTTTGACAGTAAGCACTTTGGTAAACATATTTCTACATGAGTATATCTATAAAATATTTTCGGTCTTTTCCTACATACATTAGTTTTAATGGATCTCCACCAAAGATAGACATCCTAGTTAGTAAAAGATATGGGGATAATATGGCTACAGCTCCCAGGAAATGTTATAAGGAAAAAAAAGCACTACTTAGGGTCCTGTGGACATAAAAGGGAGGCTGCACATGTGAATTCATGGTGGTTGTGGCAGCATGCATAAGACCTTTACAAGCTCAAGCTAGACCAAATCCCAGCATGGAGTGAAGAGGTGGGCATGAAGTCTCAGTGCTGGTCAAGGAGGTATTGACAACTGAGAGGTGCTGGGAGAGGGAGAGTCAGTTGTTTTTAAGAGTGTAGCTCCTGATAAAGTGACCACACTCCAGAGGGAAGCTGATCATCAGGGATTAAGTAAGCAAGTTGGACTTGATGGGCCAGACAAAAAAAAGGATGACAAAGTTGGGTAGGTAGGGAAGGGGTAGTGGGTGTGTGGGGTATTGGGTGAGTACGAGCAAAACACATTGTATTATTCCCAAAGAGCAAATAAAATATTTAAAGAAGAGAAGCATTCAGAAATTAGCTTGTTCATTTTTGTTTTAATTAAGTTCGCTTTAATTTCTTAATATCTAACATAGAACATTTTATAATAATACGATTTTGTTAATCAAACTTTAAAGATGCTAATATCTGGAACTCTAGAGGGGAAAAAAAAATCCAATGATGTTGAGTGATGTTTGCAGTTTTTCCAAAAAGAGATGGCTTCAAACAGAGTGAAGATTTGAAAGCAGCGTGAATATGAAAAATCTAGTTAAAAAAATAAAAATCTTTCCTGAGACAGTAAACCGTGAGATTACAAATGCTAATGTATCATCTTTTTCCTCTGCGGTTCGTCTTTTGAAGATGTCAAGTGACCCCGACAATCAGAAGAGGGTGTTCCAGGGACTTGTCGAGGTGCTTTCCTTTTTCTCTCAAGTGCAGCAGCGAAGAGAAGTGTGGCAACTTTTGTCAAGCTTACCAGATGTGTTTCAGAATGACACCTCACTGAGCAGTCTATTTGGAGTTCTTCAGAAGGCAAACAGGTAAGTAAGTGGAGCGTTAATTGGAATACAATTGCTCACAAAGAAGTCTTTAAAAACTCATTCCTGTGAGAACTACTGTGGGGTAGGTCATTTAAACATTAGGAAAGCGCTCCTCGAGCATCCTGCTCGAGATTTGTAGCAATTGAAGTGAGTGTGTCAGTTGAGTGTAGAAGAAAGACACATTGTGTTTGCTCATCGAGGTCAGCAGGCATCCATGAGGAAGCAAGAGGAATGCTCTCCTCAGAACTTTGTATCATTTTGTATCCTGGAGTTTCTGAGAAAGAGGCACAGAGCTGACCCAGCTTGGATCAGTAACCCAACAGAGGATCATTGGGGACAACCTGAGCTCTGCGTACATGTCACTAAACTAAGTAAGAATAAAATGTCTCAGTGGGGTTTGTATCATTTAATATAAAATAGCCCTGTTCTTTTACTCTAGTCACCTCAATGGGATTGACTTCCCTCAGATAGCCTTTCTAAGTCAACAGACAATGTCTTAGCTGGGGTTTCTATTGCTGTGATGAAACACCATGACCCAAAAGCAAGTTGGAGAGAAAAGGGCTTATTCAGCTAATACTTCCACATCATAGTTCATCATTGGAGGGAATCAGGACAGAAACACAAATGGCAGGTTCCTGGAGGCAGGAACTAATACAGAGGCCATGGATGGATGCTGCTTACTTGCTTGCTCCTCATGGCTTGCTCATCCTGCTTTCTAATAGAACCTAGGACTACCAGCCCAGGATTGGCACCAACCACAATGGGCTGGGTCCTCCCTCATCAATCACCAAGAAAATGCTTTAGAGCAGGATATTATGAAGACATTTTCTCAATTGAGGTTCATATATGGCTAAATGGATTTAAATTTTTACTTAACCAGATATATGGTTTGTAAGTTTTTCCTCCCACTCTGTCCCTTGCTTTTACAAGACAGTGGCATTTGACTCTGATCCAATTAAGCAACATAGTTTCCTAAATGATCTGGTAAATTTCTGTTGATTTATATATTTGCTGGTTTTATTATGGTATCATGATCAGTGAGGGTTCTGAATACTTGGCATGTGCTAGAGTGACAGAGGAATTGACAACTGAGCCTTAATTTAAAATTTTAAAGCTCGTGCTTAATTTAGTTACTAGAAAACTTTTAAATGAGTTTGGAACATCTTGAATGTGTGGCTTTACTTCTTCAAAATTCTGTAAGTTTAATGGAATTTAAACACAGGGCAAAGCATCTCAATTGGGAATGGCGATAGTCTGGAGCTGGAGAGATGACTCAGAGGTTAAGAGTACATACTACTCTTGCCGAGGGCCTGAGTTCAACTCCCAGTACCCCATCAGGCACTTCACAACTATGATTCCAATTCCAGAGGGTCCAACACCTTCCTCTGGTCTCCAGGGCCACCTTTACCAATGTGCAAATAATACCCTCTAACACAAACAATTAAAAATAAATCTTCAAAGGGGAATACCAGTGTTCTAAATTTCAACAGCTGTATGTGGCCAGTGCTTAGAGCTGTTCAGTCTTTATATTAGAAAACACTGAATTCATCCCTACACTAAGTTATTTCCATAAAAAATAATTATTTTCAAATCTAGGGAGATGCTTCAATGGAAAAAAACACTTGCTACAAAAGAGTAAAGAGCTCAGTTCAAAACCCTAACATGAGATAGCTGTTTATACCTATAATTTCATCACTGGGGGAGGGGATAAGTAGATTCTAGGAGTCAGTCTGACTGAATTCATTTCACTAAAAGATCTTATTTCAATGCAATATGGTAGAAGATGGAGGAAGACATCCTAAAATCTTCTTCTGGTCCCCATCACTATATGCTTGGATGTGTGCAATTGCAAGCTCATGCATGGGTCCCCACACTTAGTCTCTCTCTCGTACACACCACGCTATATACAAAATTACTCTATACAGAATCAATACCTTCTAACAATGTGCTTGGGTTTCATCCATTACCTGATTTTTAAAAACATATACTTTCACTTGAAAATAAAAAGATAATATAATGCAAAGATTTATGCTAACAGTGAATCTGCATTGAAGTGCCTTCTGTGTTGGTATAAAACACATGTGAAGTAAAATAAAAGATTTTAGATGTTTTACTAATTTTTATATTGAATGCTGAATGCCAAATGATGAGATTTTATGTTTTCAGCTAAATTGAAGTCTGTATTAAAATCAATTTTGTTTCTCTTAGCTTTTTGAAATATGATTATTAGAAAACTTAAAATTAACTATATCTCGGATTATTTTTCATTGGAATTCCATTTTAAAGTAAAATTTGTGTGTTTTATAATAAATCTTAATCTTATAATAAATCTTAATAAATAAATCATTATTATTATTACTAAATTGACCATGTCATTAAAAGCCACAATTTCCTCAAATTTTCATTCTCGAATTACCGTCTCATTGCCTTATTTCACTGTTTGCTGCAAAAACTAAAGTGGCAAGTGGCCCCCCTTCTTTTACCTGTCTTTTTCAATTATAATCTGTATATTAATAATTTTCAATATTAGATTATGCTGTTAATTAGCAGTAATTAACAGTAATTAGCAAAAATGAGCAATATCAAAAGGGTCTGTGAAAGGCCATACATGATTCCCATCTTTTATAAGGAAAAGTTTACACTGGAATATGAGTCATGAACCTTTAAAAAAAAATCTTTAAGAAAGTGACTTGTTTTGAATAATTTCCATTTTATATGATAAATTAAAAAAAACTCTATCAAGTGACATAAATATATCTTGATCCAGGGCTCAATGTATTTCAGAAAAGATGAGAGCCTGCATCACTAGTGTTTGAATTTGCTAAAAGTAAATTCAGCTTGCTGACAGTTTATTGATAATATTAGTAATAATGATGCTGGTTGTTGTCAGTAGATTGGCAAGTGTTCAGTCCTTCAGTTTGAAACAATAGATTAAGGTGTTAAGCAGACTACTGAGATTGGCTGTAAATTAGCTGAAATCAGTACAATATGAAGCCCTTTCAGTTGGTGTCCATGGTGACCAGAGTTCAAAGACAACTCAAAGAACCAGGAGATCTCAGCAGGCTAGAATTATACTACGGATGACCCAACGCAAATGACAAGGTTCTTAGAGTCAATATAAAACTTCCCAAATATTGACTGTTACACAGAGAAAGCAGAAGAGAACAAACCACAGCCCCAGTCCTGTGGTTGAACACTCTAAGCACACCTGGGGTAATAAGTCAGCAATGGTTCTGTGGATGAATGGTCTACGCGTCTCCTCCCCACCATACTGGTGTAGTTTTTATGCTAAAGGTCACATATAGACTGAAATTAGACAAACAAGCGCTGCTTATTACTAATCTGGCAAGCTTGGTAAGTTATTTAACTTTTCCTCTACGTAGCCTTGGCTGTTCTAGAATAACACTCTGGACCATGCTGGCCTTGAACTTATAGAGACCTGCCTGCTTCTGCCTCCCTAGTGCTGGGATTAAAGGCCTGGCTAGTCATTTAACTTTTTAAATTGTACCCATCTGAAAAGGCAAGACAAATCAAATTAGCTTCATGGAAGCATCGGAGAACCAAATTTTTAAAATACATGTACACATCATTTATGTATATTTATTTTATATATATTACATAAACATGCATTCAGATTTATAAACATGTTTATATATTATGCCAGAAATTACCGAAGAGATAGTTACAATTTAGGTTTCATTTATACCTAGGGGGCAAAGACTAAACTGATTCTAGTTAAAATGTTAAAGATTTCAAAAATACTGTAGAATGGGCCGGTTCTCTCTACTCACGTACTGGATCTAGTGCTGGAGAAAACTTCCAGCTTTCTGATGAGATATTTAATAAGGAAAAACCAGTGGCTAATTTGTGCTGCATCAGTTCTGCAGTGGCGAATAGTTGGCAGTGGTCTTTTGTACTCAAAGCACTGGGAAACCAACAAGATAGCTCAGGGGTAAAGGTACTTAGCTACTCAGGTTAAAATGCTGACTCAGCTCTGATTCTTGTTACTAATCACTGTATTTGTGAAATTCAAACAGCCTCACGCAGTAGCCACATCTCTTTTAGAAATGCACTAAGGACCATAAACAGACAAAAGGATATTTCTTGAATAATTAGTTGTTATTTGAAGATGCAGCAGGAACTCAAGCAAAAATGAATTGCTTTTGAAAAAAAAAATCAGTGTGTCCCCAGTGTGGACTGCCTGTCTTATTGGTTGCATAACTCAGAGAAAGCCAATGTGGGGTGTTTGGAAATTAAATTCGAGCTGCAGTTGGGGTAGTGCCTGTGGCCACTTATTCAGTGGGACAGAATACAGCCTTTAATTAGCAGGAGCTCTGCTTTTAGAAATTATCATTTCTTTAGCAAAATGTTCATATATATGACATGCTTATATAATTACTCCTGAAACTGGATCTAAGATTGACTTCTCACAAAAACAGTTTCTAGCATTTAATTTTTTTCTTTAATTAAAAAATTTTTTTCTTTAATTAAAAAAAAAGAAAGTTCCATTTCATTGTGGGTTGCTGAACCCACTTGTTTATAATTTTTAACCAGAAAAACAAAAAACAAACACCTGACAGGACCTTTGCCCCCTCACTTCGGGGGTCCTTGAGTCAAGTCTTTACAATTCTGGAAACATTAATTTCTCTGTTCTCGTTCAAAAACATTGTTGGGGGATTTTGTGCATGAATAGACAATGAAGTAATTAAATTACAAAAAGCAGCGTCTTATCTTTTATAGGAATCGTTTTCTATACTGTAGCCATTTTCTCCTTGAGTAACCTTTTGTTTCTGTCTGTGAGCCTTGATACACAATCTGGTTTAATTTGTTTCTCCACTCATTAGGGTGCTGCAGGTAGTGCAGAAGGTTTACCCAAGCGTTCAAACTGATGAAGGATTCGGCACCCTCCAGAAGTCTGTTAAACATCTGCTGAGCACGCTGGACTCCCCAACGCAAGGTACAGCATTTCCATTTTGCTGCATTAATGCAGCATCACAAAGCCCATCAGAAAAATGAAGCAGAATCCAACTGATACAATCATGTGCACACACACAGACACACACACACACACACACACACACACACACACACACACACAGTGTTCTTCCTAGATGGGGAAATGTAAAGAAAAGAAGTCGTGGCCCAAAAGATGAATTCCTAAAAGTTTTCTTTATGTAAAAATGAGCTCTCTTACTGTAAAAAATCATGTTTATGCTTGGAATAGAAAATGAATATCAGATAGTAAACATAATCAGTAGATTTATGTTATCACATTTTGGAACAAAAGCCTAAACTGTTTGGGGCGGCGGCTTCTTCTTCTTCTTCTTCTTCTTCTTCTTCTTCTTCTTCTTCTTCTTCTTCTTCTTCTTCTTCTTCTTCTTCTTCTTCTTCTTCCTCCTCCTCCTCCTCTTCCTCTTCCTCTCCTTCTCCTTCTCCTTCTCTTTCTCCTTCTTCTTCTTTTGAGACAGGGTCTCACTATGTAGCTCTGGAAATCATGAACTATATAGATCAGGCTGGCCTTGAATTTACAGAGATCACCCACCTCCACCTTCAAAGTGCCTCGGTTAAAGGTGTGTGCCATCACACCTGGCATGCCCCCTCATTTCTATCCTCGAATTGAAAAAAAAACCAAAAAAAAAATATTTCAATGGTAGAAATATATGTTCATCCAACCTCTTGAAAATGCATGGTAGACATCATAGCATAAATTATCTATCAGTAGAAGTTGATCACCCCCAGGAAGACAAAATGTAGCATGTTGCATGAGTTGAAAATGTTACCTTTGAATATACAGAATGTCATTCCCTAGCAACCACATGGAGAAGGTCGGATGGACACATGCAGGCACACACAAAGGTTAGAGCTGTGAGACACAAATCCCTGCTGCCAAAGCAAACACAGGTTAACATTTACCTCTTTTGAGTGAATTCAGAATTATGCTTTCTTGTCTGTGTTTGCTGGTTTTTAAACAAGTAGCCTTCTGCTTTTGGATTATAAAGTAAGCATATTGCGAGCGTCAGACAAAAAGCTGACTATTCCTCATTTTTGTCTCAGTCGCCTTATGAAAAGAGGGCGTTAGAAGCCTGGGAAGAATTCTCAGTGCAGAATCCGACATACTTATATACCAGCTTCTGCTGGCAAAGAGATGTTTCCTACCTACAGTTACAGAATTAATGACTCATTTGCATGGTTGATTGTTTCTAATGCTAATGTTTTAAGACTTAAACATTAAAACTCTTAAAAGTCTAGGCCAGAGAACTAGGCAGTGTACTAATTACTTCCTGTTTTTTTAATATTTGCATTTTATAGATTTGAGGACGTCATGTTACCATATTCATTCTCTTTTTTCATCTTTAGACTTACATCTTAAATTAATAATAAAACAATATAATTAATAATAACATATAAATAATATAAAGCAAAGTGATCAACTCAAGGTTTTTCTCCCCAGAAGACAAAAGTATATCTGTGCTTTAGAAGCCAAAAGTAAACAATATTTCTTACTAATGTGACAGCAAAACCCTTTTCTGGTGAATGATGTAATTCAGTTTTCTGTATTTCCATATTTAACAATGGTCAAGATTCATATCTATGACTATGTTAATGACCTAGAAAATGTTGTGTTAAAACATGCAATTGAATGGTCAAGGTAACAAGGAAAAGCAGCCAGAAATTACTTTTATCTGCATAGTTGGATGTGCTTAACTCCTCTTTGCTATTAAATCTAAGCATTGTGAGGTCATCAGTCTGAGGGTATGAGGTCATCAGTCTGAGGGTATGAGGTCATCAGTCTGAGGGTGTGAGGTCATCAGTCTGAGGGTGTGAGGGTCGTCAGTCTGAGGGGAGCAGTGCGGATCCATTCAACTTTCTTTTCCTAGTCATTGATCCCAGCATGAACAGAGACTTCATGGCCTTTGAAAGGTTTCCATAGGTATTCCTGGGAATCCTTCAGGAACCTCAAATCCAAACCAGGGATGCTAATTCATCTACATAAGAGTCTCTGACCACAAGTGCAGACACTTGTCACCTGGGCCAGGTCACCACATGCTTAGTCTTGGTGGTTTTAGCCATATATTTGAAAGGTATGTTCTTGTTCCCTAGGCTTTGTGTTGATGTAAGGTACAGGGATGTGGGGACTCAGAATTGCTTGCTTTCTGCAGCTCTTACAGCAGCAACCTTAAAAATGAAGAAAATAATAGGACTTTCTGTGTCAATGCTAAGTGATTTTATCATCAAAACAATTCTCAGCTTTTACCCATCCCACAGCTGGCTTGCCATGTGTTACTCCTCCAGCAAGAGTTTGAGAGTAGACCCTGGACTTATTTGTTCCCAAAGCCAGGTTTCTTAAGCTCTTTTATAGGTTCATGCATCCTTTCCGACACACTGGGACACATAGTTTCTCACTGGAACACATCAGTACCTGGCACCATCAGACCGCAAAACTTCTATTCAGCTACTGATGGAGTGTGACATGTCATGTCACACTTCTTCCCACATGACAAGTTTCAGAGCCATGCTCCAGTATCCTCCAGTCTGATACCGCCACACCTCCTGCTCCTTACCCCATGCCTCTAATCCAGATGAATTAGAAATACACTTAGGGCACCTTCGGAAGACTTTACATCAGCCAGGAAGTCGTGGAGATTCTACTGTCTCCTCTTTTGTGGTACATTCTGTACTCTGCCCCACCTGGAGTCACTGGGTCCCCAATACTAAGTACTTCCTTTTATGAAGACTGAGGCTCAGAAGAAGAGGTCACTTTTGTGACTCATGAGCATATGCTTCTTTGCAAAGTGATAAATCCAGTGAAATAGAATTTTAACATAGAGTACAGGGTGGTCAAGATTGCTGGGGGATGGGCAAGCACTTGCCTTGATAACCTGATGACTTCCCAATGTGTGTTCTGGAACATAGATACCAACATTCACAAATATACTGTACACGTGTGCAATAATAAGTAAGAAAGTACTAGTTGATTATTAAAGCAAAGTAATGCTTCCTGGCTTACAGCCAGCATAGCACAGATATCTTTGCACATCTATATTTATCCTCATTTTGGTCATCATACCCATGGTATGCAGACAGGCTAGATATCCATCAACACAAGAATAGATAAAGAATATAAAGCACATCTACACAATGAAATTTTCAGGTGTTAAGAACAATGAATTTATGATATGAAAATTTCAGGAAAATAAATGGAGCAATGGAGCCTTACATTAAGTGAAACAAACTAGGCTTGGAAAGACAAATACCATACTATTATATATAGAACCGGTATTTAAGTTTAGGTAGATAAATAGGTGTTAAATAGGAAGAAAATTTAAAAGGAGACCATGAAAGGAGAGAAAGAATCTAAAAGGAGGGATGGAAAATAAGAGAGAGTAGTAGAATGTGTGTATCATAGAGGCGGAAGGTGACTCTTTGGAAAGATAAAGAGGTTCAGCAAGCAGGAGAAAGAAGAGAATGGAGTAAGACAGTGGAGGGCAAGTAAGGACAAAGTATGATGACATACATATATACATACATACACATACATACACATGTACACATACACACATGCACACATACATAGATCCATACACATACACACATACATACACATACATACATACATACATATGTACATACACACATACATACACACACATACATACATACATGTGTACACATATACATACATTATGTGTATGTGTGCATATATTATATGAAAATGTCACAGGGAGTGGTCAGCAAGGTGGCTCTGTGGTTAAGGGTGCTTGCTGACAAGAAGGATGATGTAAGTTCAGTCTGGAACTCACAAATAGAAGTAGAAATCCAACTAACTCTCAAAGTTGACTTCTGACCTCAACACCCATTCTGTAGTATGTCTGAGAAATCACTTAAATAAATAAATATAAATAGAAAAAAGTAGAAAACATCACAATAAAATCTATTTCTTTGTATGCCACTTCCCCAAACTAATAATAATTAAAAAAAAAAGACTTTACCAATGCAGAGGGTTATCTAGATGTCTGTAGATACCATTTTAAATATGGCTAATCCAACAAAAGTCAAAGAAGTAAAATCTTGCTTTTTAATGGTTTTAATATTTTCCTATTCATTTTGGTCTGTTTAGTCCACTGATAAGAATATTTCTTCCAGAGTACTTTATAGCCTTCAGCAGACAGAGGGAAAAGTTTCTGTTTAAGTTCAGAGTTAAAGCCCTGCTGATAACATGAAGTTAATTTCTGTGAGTCACTTTAATGGCCTGATGGAAAAGAGAAACTCTATAACCAGAGTGTGTACAATGCTAACCAAGTTGCTGTTAGCCTCACACAGAAGTTCAATGTGAGCAAGATAGACCTTGGAAAAAAAAGTTTTGCAAACATTTCCGTTGAAAAATTCATAAAACTCAATAGATTTCTGTCCTTAATTTTTCAAAATATGGGTATCAATGAGCAATGCTATTACCAATACTAATTAGGTATATTTATTGTGTGTGTCTTTGCTGCTGATCTTTTAACTCGATTATCCATGTTCTATAAGGAGGACAATAATATCCAATTGCCCTTTGGATAAATCTGAGAAAATTTCACTCCAGTGAACAGGAAAGCTGAAAAGGCCATTCTGACAGTTACGAGAGGCCAACTTAGACATGAACAATTCAGAAAGTGGACAGGGGCATGTGTTAAATTCTGGGATATTCTTTTATCTATACATTTATTTCAATAGAACAGAAAACATTTAAAAAGTATGGTCTCCGCATAGCTTTGTACAAGGGCAGTTTTCAAAGACTGGAGGGTGCATGACCTAGAAACAATGGAAGAACAAGTGGCTAATGTAATGTCCTATTGAAAACAGCGAGGCTTCTGTTAAAACACCACAGCATCCAAGCATTCAGGCCCACTGTAAGCTGCATCCGATGAGGGGGCTGATGCTCTTCCTAAGTGAGGTGGCCTAACACCCTGGATGTTTTCATTTATGACTGCTTAAGGAACTTTTCATTTTTAGTTTTCATGTTCTTTCTACACCTGCTTTCTCTTTATTGTTCAACTTACATAACAAGCAGACTTTTTTAACTTTAGGGGACAAATCTCAGCGCCAAGTTAGATCTTTACCTATTGGTTTCATTGCAACCAGTTTAGTAGTCCAGGTCCTCCCTCCCCAGCCTGCTGCAGCTCTTGTTTAAGATAATGGCACAATCCTGTTTATATTGGCTAAGGCTTGTTCATAGCTGCATGCAGTGATCACTGCCTGCTCTTTGAAATAAAGTACAGATTAGTGACAGCAAATGTTTCCTAGGTCTACATCTGAATTGCCCAAGTCTAGGGATGGGGGATTGGGGCAACAGAGAAAACAATCCAGTGACACATTAGACTGAAAGTGGATTCACTTGATTAACACATTGCTTGGTGCTCAGTCTTCATTATAGTGTTTGAAAGGCACCTGTGGAATCAGGTCTTGGGACAAAATATGGTCTGATGTGAACAAAACAACAAATAAACTGGGATTATTTTAATCAACAGACACCATTCCCTACAAACACCTTATATATTTCCAACAAAAAGAAAATGAATAGCATTTGTAAAAAAAAAAATTGCACCTTCTTTTTCCTCTATTAACTTGACTTATGGCATTTTTTCTTTTTTGGTGAGGAGTAAAGTATCTTTGGACAAACGTGTTCTATGTTGACCTATGTATTATTGCTGTAGGTGACAATTCAACGCACCTGTGGAGTGATGATGACGAGCAGACACTGTCTCCAAGCAGTCTAGCTGCACAGTAAGTTGTGTTTTCAAATTATTGGCTAGCTGGCTGAATAAACAAAGCCTCTCATAAGACTTTTTATCTTATCAGTTAGGAAAACCATGCTGAATCAAAGGGTATTGTCAAACTGTAGTAAAATTGAAACTAATTTAGGCATATTATTCAATATAGTTTTGATAACACGACATGAGGAACTCTTTTCCAGTTCTGAGATGTACTCTGCCATGTCAGGAAGGGTTTCTTTGTGCCTGTGGTTAGAGTCTTGTGGGCACTTGTTTCCAGATTCATAAGGCCTTTCTTGATGAAAAATTCATAAGCATCTGTCTTAGGCTGTTCAGTTCCTGTAGCAAAATACCGTAGACAGGGCAGCTGATAAGTGATGGAGATTTATTTTTCACACTTCTGGGTAAGCCTACCATCAAGGTGGGAGCAGATTTGATGTCTGAGAAGAGACTACTTTCCAGATCACAGTGGATATCTTCTTTCCAAGGCTGTTTTTATAGGCTACCAATCCTCTTCATAAGAGTTTTTTCCCCAAATACCTGATCTTCTAAGGTCATCATCACCTTGGTACCTAGAGTGTCAATATATAGAATTCAATACATTCAGGCCAGAGCAACATCCAGAATTTTTACATTGCTATTTCTTTGGAGTTTTAAAGAGTCAAAATATTCTTAAAGCCTAATCAAGATAATGCAAATTTTGTCTGCTCTCAGTAATGTTCACATAGCAGGGGGAAAAAGATTACAAATCATTTAATTTTGGACTTCCCTAGGAAATGACAGCAGTCACCACGGTGTCTAAAGACCACAAGCGTGAGTGGATTTTGAAGGAACTCATAATTAGGATAGGGAATGCAAGCAGTTCCCTGATATATCAAACTTAGGTAAATTTAGAGTCTAGCCGCTCTTGTGGGTAAAGGTTGCTTTAGCTTGATAAATCATGCTATTGTGGTTCTAAGAACTTAGTCACACCAATTATATCTTTGTAACTAGAAGAAATTTGCACAATTAAAATAGAAGAGTAAAAAGGCAAGGAGAGGTACCAAACACAGTTAGAGAAGAGCTATGGAGTTCCACAGTGTGGTTGCTTAGTGAACTGACCAGAGAGAGCAGCAATGGGCTATACATTTCAAAAAGGTAAGGAGGGGCTGGAGGGATGGCTCAGCAGTGAAGAACACTGGCTCCATATTTTGGAGGACCCAGGTTCCATTCCCAGCATTCACATGGAAACTCACATCCATTACTACTGACAATCCCAGAGAATCCAATCCTCTTCTGGCTGCCACGAGAACTGCACACACATAGTTCATGGGCACATATGCAAGCAACACATCTACACACATAAAAAACCTTACAAAATAAGATGGGTCTCATGTAGCTATACCTTGCCATTTAGACAAGGTTGGCCTTGAACTCATAGAGGTTGGCCTTCTATGTTCAGAGTTCTAGGATTAAACATATGTGCTATCATATCCAGCATGAAAAATATTTTAAAGGCTAGAGAAGAGGATTTTTGAATGATTTTGTCATGAAGAAATAATAAATGATTGAGAAATATACTTAAAATCATTTAAACATTATATAGTGTGTACATACTGAAGTCTTGCATTGCATCTCACAAATGGGCCTGCTCTTTGTTTTTACACATCATTTAAAATAAACTAAATTAACAACCAAAAATGCTTACTTTAACCATCCTCTTTTCTAAGATCGAATTTAATGGAAAGGTCTCTAACTACAGGTAAATTCTGGGTAAAATCCACTTCCGGTTTCTCCTGGCCCACTTCCGTCCTCCGTGTTGGCTGACCCAGGTGCTTCTCTCAAAGAATTCATGGACAGTCTCACTTTAGCTAGGTTGCTATGTTTCAAATATCTGGGACTTTTGATATCCTTCCTAGATACAATCATATATAATAATAACTTGAAAAAAAAAACCTCTTTAAACTGACACAGTGGAGGCTGGTTGCTGATCCCAGCTGTAGCTGTCAGAGCCTACAGGCATACATAACAATGACAGTACTCAGCACTTCTGTCTTACAAATCCCTCCACAGTGGCTGTCAGCTTATTAGAGGGAATTCAATACTCATAAGATGAGTCTTGTTGTGATTGATGAAATTAAGGAGTTTCTTTAGACTTTCTTTTCATTTCCATTTTAAAATAATCACACCATGGCACAAGACAAAAAGGCTTTTGGCTTAGCTTATTCTAATGACAGCTACTCAATATCACTCACTCATCTTATATAGCTTTCCACTATTATTTATGTTCTAATGTCTTTTTAAAATTTATGTGCACGCGCACACACATGTGTGTTTATATTTATATATACCTGCTTTTTATTGTAAGCACTTTGGTGAAGAAAGGATTTCATATAAAGGATTTTAAATTAGTCATTTAAAGGACTCATGGTTTTTATGCCAAAGCAGTGACATGTATATGTCTTCTAAAGTTTTGCATATATTAAATCATTGTAAAAGTTGGCATCAGTGCTTTCTTCAAAAGTAAGGGGGGAGGGTTATATGGTTCTTCTGGGTCATTTCAAGTTCACTTATTGTGGGAGGTTAAGCCAACATTTTGCTACTGAACACTGCTGCCTGGGAGAGCTGGCTCTACAGGGTTGTATATCCTGCAGTGGGAACCGGAGAGGGAAAGTGCAGGAAGGTTAGAACCCTGAGAACCTTCCTACTGGAACCGGTGCACAAGAAACCAGCCAGAGAGATGCCTCATTGGCAGACAGGTTCGATGGCTAATATCTCTGCAGCTTCCCATGTCTCTTTCACAGATGAATGCATCTACTCAATGCTCACAAAAATGTAAGCGTTAGATAGTCTTTATGGTCAGAAAGGATGGAGTACAAATTTACATGGGTCATTCCTTCAAGGTGTGCACCGGAGACATGTTTATCTTGAAATCTGTACAAAGGAATGAAATAAATGGATAATCCTCACCACCACCAAATAATAGACACACTTTATTTACAGCTATTTCCATAATTCTATTGGTCTCTTGTTTGGCATTTTGTGTCACTAAAGCTTGACTTTTAGTTTACCTTTAGCATTTTTTAACACATCTTCCCATTTCCATTAATATTGTCACATATTCCAAAACAATGGGTCAGGGTCATTTCCTTTCTTCTTCCAGCATCTATCTCTCTATTCATTCTCTCTCTCTCTCTCTCTCTCTCTCTCTCTCTCTCTCTCTCTCTCTCTCTCTCATTTATCTATTTCTCCCTCTCTCCTTACTTCCTTTCTTCCTCCCTCCCTTCTTTCTTTCCTCCCTTCCTTCTTTTCTCCTTTTTCCCCTTCTTCCTGGATCTTTATGACATTGACTGGCTGATACCATGGATTGAGAGACAGCCCATTAAACTTTATCTGCATGCAGGCATGATTCAGTGTTCTACAGCTAACTCATACTATGAGGTTAGCATTGTTAGCCATCCTATTCCTGTTGGGTTATTATTAGCTATAAGGTGATTTAGTCTGGAAATGCAGCTGACAGATGGTTCCTTTTATTTGGACCATACAAGTTAGTCTAAACCTATACTCCCTGCTCTTTATTCATCAATTGATAAATGGTATTGATTACCTACAGAGAGGCTTTGATAAATGATGAAGCTAAGTGTCGAAAGCTTAGAGATCTAAGGCAAGCAAACATGGCATTTTCCGCAGTCTCTAGTCAAGAAAATACCTATACAAGAGCTTTTAGAATCAGTACTTTAAAATAAACATTTGTGATACATCAGAATAGCTCAGTGGGTAAAGGCTTTTGGTGACCCTGGTCATATCCCAGTGACCTCTGTGATGGAAAGAGAGCCAACTGCAGCAAATTTTATTCCTGTATCTTGTCCACACAGGTTCTGTGGAATTTGCACTTCTTACTCCTCCACAATAAATCAGTGTAATATTTAAAAGTCTGGGCAGGTAGCTCAATGGTAGAGCCCTCGGCTGACAGGCAGAAAGTGCTGTATTCAGTTCCCATCACCAGAACAAAATTAAAAAGAAAAAAATGCCTAAGACGTGACTTATAATTAAAAATTATCCTTATGACCAATAAAGTGTGCTCTTGTGGCCAAGTCTGAGACTTTTCCTAGCATTGGTTTATTTCTTTTTAACGTTCCTTCAGGATCCAGAGTTGTTAGCCCACATTTAAACATCCTGAGGTTTCTTTAATATTAGTGCTTTGTCCTACATCACTAGCTGTGCTAGGAGAGGTCTCACCCGCTAGCATTTTGATAAAATACAAGTTAGTATCTGACAGGACCTGTTATTAGTTATTTTGCCTATTGTTCAGCATAATTCAAGGCATATGTCTTGCAAACAGTCATTAGCATTTATTCTCTCTTTGTCACTTAAAATGTAACAGCAGCCAGTGATGAAAGAAGCCACAGAATGGAGAAGTAGCCTCATGGTTGAGGTGACAGGGAATACATATCACACACACACACGCACACACACACACACACACACACGAGAACACATTCAGAGGTGTGTTGCCTCTGTTCAGTAGGGCTTGATGAAGGAAGGGATCCAATTTCACAGCAGTTTTGCTACCCAGGCTAACAAATCACAGTTTAAATGACTTTGCTTCCATTTTATGAGGCCTGATCATATGTTCTCATCTAATTTACAGGCTCCTGATCCTGGAAAATTTTGAAGATGCCATCTTGAACATATCACCAAATAGTCCATATTCTCCTTATTTGGCGTGTGTAAGGAACATGACTGACAACTTGGCTAAGGGATCACCAGGTGATACTCTCAACTCCCCTCATGATTTCAACTTCTGTTCTAATTGGTTAAAACATTAACTTATCAAAGGAGATTTTTTTTTAAAAAAAAAAAAACCTGTTCTTTTCATAGTTATCCTTCTGTTTTAGGTAAGTGATTTAATATTAAAGTGGAATTTCTAACATCATTATGCTGGCCTCTTGCTGCTACTTGCACTCCATGGTCAGTTGAACGAATTTTAGTAGGATGGTTTCCTACTAGATAAAGTGATAAAGATTACTTGGACAAACTTCCCAGTTTTTCAGAGTCATTGGGAGTTCAAGCAACCCTTCATGACACTCTCTGTGTCCTTAGTGCCCCCTTAGGCTGTTGAAAAATTAAGACAAATAATCAAGGATTCCAAGGTTCTCTAATATTGCATGAACAAAGGGAATCATGTGCCAGACAGCTTCTTGCCTTCACATATTGAATTTTCAATTTCTTACCTATGTAAACAATCATAAAGACTGCAGCCAAACATTTTTCACTATTCTCACACACATTCTTTTTTTTCCTATACCACACAGTATCAAGAAAACAATACAACCTATGTCTAAGCCTAGAGTTTGTTTCCCCAATATTAAATTATAGCTGAAAGTATATACTTGGACACAGACTATATAGTTTATTTCCCCCAACATATTCCAACCTAGTGTATATCAGAGTCATAAATAAGAATATTATTTAATTCACAAAGAGCCAAAGCTGTGCAGTACCTTTCCTAGAAACATCTTTTATCTCTAAGCAGCATATCTGTGAATATTTTAAAAAATAATGAACTCTATAGTCCACATGGTTCAAGGAAAGGTTAATTTTCACTCATTTTATATTTATATTGAGCTACAACATTATTCTAAAAAATCCTTGCTGATAAGTCTGGATAAAAGTCTCTTTCCAATGTGCTCCCCAGATAACCTTGTGATTCTCACAAAGTCATTCTCCCTCCCTTCTCCGCAGACAATCTAAAACTTCTGCAGTCCACAATTCACTTTAGAAAGTCTTTCCTTCAAAATGGCTCCTATGAGGACAGCTTCCCTCCATTTCTTGAGATCCTTAAAGCCAAGGTAAGTCATGAAAGGATATATAAATAAGGAAATAGCAACACTTGCGGTGATAACGCTAGGAAGATTCAGTTAAAATATCTGATGATTACAGGTGACCTCCTTTCCCCTGCAGCTCTGTTCTGGCCAAATGGTGACAAAAGTGTTTGGTTTTGCATAACATCCTCAATGTCGGCCTCAGCATAAGATGATCTATAAGAGCCCACTTACACTGCTCATAAGCATCCATAAACATTTCACAATGTATCTATCTTATTAAGCTTCATAATTTAGGAGTTTGTTGTATTATTATCTTTTTTCAATTTGTCTTTTCTTTAACTTTTATATCTATAAAAGTAGATTTCAAAAGCTAATATCCTGACTTCACAGTGCACAAAGGTCTCAAATATTAACATATCTGTTTTTCTTGTCATCACATCCGACACTAAGAAGTCACATTAAGATGCGTGACCCTGAAGAAGGAAAGGGAGGAACCACACGTGTAAACCTCTTAAGCTTGAATCAGCTCATGCTCTTTTGTCTATTGTTCACACAGTGTACAGATTATCAGGAAATTCATTTTTAAAGCAACTCTATTAAGTCTTGAAAACAGTTTTCCTAGTAAGAACTGCAGTTTAATTGGATTTATGTAGCCTGGGATAAAGTGAAATTAGAAGTGGTTTATTTAGGGCAAGCAAGTGATTTGCTGTGTGGTAAACAAGCCATAATTAAGCAGGCACGCAAAACATTATGTCCATGTATATTACAGATAAATGTGCTCATTAGACTACCTACCTTTTAGTCCCACTTTTCTACATGAGTCAAATTTTCTAATGTACTTAATTTAGCATTATCTTAATTTATGCAAATGAGGAAGAAGTCGTACATTCACCTTTCACGAATCAGTGTAAATGTCATTTCTGCAACACTAGTTGATCGCTTTTTCCTTGTTTTCCAGACATCTGTGCCCCCTTCATTTAGTTTATATGTATACTGAACTGTGATACCATCCTAACAAATCTCCTTGCTGATAAGTCAGGATAAAAGTTCCTTTCCGATGTGCTCCCCAAGTAACCTTGTGATTCTTACAAAGTCATTTCCCCTCCCTCCTCTGTAGACAATGAAAGACCTCTGCAGTCCACAATTCACTTTAGAAAATCTTTTCTTTGAAATGGCTCCTATAAGGACAATTTTCTCTTTTATTTATAAGACAATAATCTCCATCTCCCGAATTCTTATAATCCAGCCAGGGGAGAAGTCAGGAAGGGAGAGTCATGATTGTAATGGAGTAAGATAAAAGGATGTGGTATGCAGACCGACAGGGTTCTGTGTGTAAAGATGGGCTATCTAACTCAGATTATGGGGTGCAGAGGTGAAAGGGAGAAACTAGGCCGAGAATATAATACTTACCCTGAGTCTTGAAGTCATGTTCCTTACACAGGTAACCTTTCTCCTGCGGCTCTTTCATTTGAGAGCTATTGGGCAATGGGGAAGGCTGGCATAGCTAGAAATAAAGTTAGTAAGAGATCATTGCCCAATTATAAGCCTCAACCTCTGCCTATGATGATGGAGACAGAAGCTTCTAGGTGGGCCTTGGAAAATCTGTAGTCTAAAGTTAGCATAAGCTTTGCTTAAGACAACATCTCACTCCATAACCCTGAATGGTCCGAACTTACTGTGTAGCCCATACTGGACTTAAACACAGACTCCTCCTGCCTTTGCCTCCTGGGTGCTGGGAGTAGAAGTGTGCACCACCACATCTTGCTATACTAACAAATTCAGTGAATATGTATGTGAGTGGCAGACAGGCGTTGTCTGTGTCCTTATGCATTCATGTGCACACATGCAGAAGCTGCAGCAGGATATGTGGCGTCTTCCTCTACTGTTCGCCATCTTGATGCTTAGAATCAGGGTCTCTCACTGAGCTGGAAGCAAGCCAATGAGATCTTGAGATCTCTCCCCGCAGCCTCCCCTGGGGCTATAGGGAGTGTTGGGGATTCAATCTCAGATCCTCATGCTTGTAGAGCAAGCAAATTTATCCACTGAGCCATCTCCATAGCAACACTAACAAATACTTTAGAGGAGAACTGTAGTCACTAAGTTTGTGCTTCTCGAAGCTTCTAAAAGAGCAAGTTCAATGCCTGTATTGCTCTTAGAATAAAGTACTGAGTTATGACACGTGAAAATCATGAGGTTCCTCCTTGGTGACCTTGCGCTTCTCGGCACCCTCAGGCTTACTAACCCTGATTTATCTTCTTGTTTCAGAGAAGCAATCCAACATAAGCAAACGAAGCTTAGCTGGATATCAGATTTCTCTTTCTGTAGCTTTTATTTCACCTGTCGTGACTACTCTATGGACTTTTACTGTCTTCCCATACATAGATGCTGACCTTGCAACTACAAAACGGATTCCAGTTTCTACTTAGTAAAAGTCACCCAGGCTTGCTACCTCTCAAAACTCAATTAAGAATATATTGACCCAACATTATTTACTATCCTTTCATTTAAGAAAACCTCAAAGAGAGGCCAGAGAGATGGTTCAGTGGTAAAGAACACTGGCTCTTTTTTTAATTTTTAAAAACTTTATTTAGTTGTTTATATCCCAAATGCTGCCCCAGCTCCCTGCCTCTCAGATTTTTCTCCCCCATGCCTCTTCCTTTCGCCTCTGAGAGGGTTTCCCTCCACACTGGTGCATCAAGTCCTCTCCCACTGAGGTCAGGTAAGGCAGTCCTCTGCTAGAAATGTGCTTGGGGGTGGGGCTCGGACTAGCCCGTGTGTGCTCTTTGGTTGGTAGCTCAGTCTCTGGGAGCTCTCGGGGGTCTAGGTTAGTTGAGTCTGTTGGTCTTCCTGTGGGGTTACCATCCCCCTTGGGGCCTTCAATCTTTCCCATAATTCTTCAATAGGGGTCACTGACCTCTGTCCAATGTTTGGCTGTAGGTCTCTGCATCTGTTTCAGTCAGCTGCTGGACAGAGCCTCTCAGAGAACAGTCATACTAGGCTCCTGTCTACAAGCATAACAGAGTATCAATAGTATCAGGGTTTGATTCTTGCCCAGGGGATGGGTCTCAAGTTGGGGTCATTATTGGTTGGCCATTTCCTCAGCTCAATCTTTGTCCCTGCATTTCTTTTAGATGGAATTTTAAGGGGGCAGGATCAGGTATGGAGAGAGACAGGAGAGAGGCTCAGAGGACCAGGAGAATGTATGGTAATATGCAGCTGCCAGGGGTTGAGGGCAGGGGTAATCTCTAGAAAGCCACAGGGACCTCGGATGGGGGAGGCTCCCAGGAGTCAATGCAGGTGATCTTAGCTGCAGTATCCAATGGTGGGGATATAGAACCTAAAGAGACCACCAGTCAGACAGGACCCCCAGTGGAGGGATGGGAACACCAACTCACTTACAAAACTCTCAACTCCCCAAAAGAGCACTCTCTCTTAATGCAAGTTAAATTCCCAGCACTCACAAGGCAGCTTACTTCTATTACTACAGTTACTGGGTATATGACACTCTCTCTCCTGGCCTTTGAGGGCACCAGGAACACATATGATATACATACATACATATATACATACATACATACATACATACAGGTAAAATACAAATACACATAAAATAATTTTTAAGTAAGACATAAAATAAAACTTAAAGTTTGAGAAAGCATCAAAGAACAGAAACTAGAAATGGTGTATAGAAATCTGGGTCCATCTGTTAGAGGTTTAAACAGATTTAGTATTTGAACCAAAGTCCAGACTAAGTAAACATGTAACTACAGTATGCACAATGATTGAGTCTATTCCAGAATGGAAAAATGTTCATAGCAATAAGAGCAGTAAGTAGAATTTCCATACATTATGAAGTCGTTTCAGAATGTTCAAAGCCAGAAATGAATTATGTTCTTCAATGCTGTGGAAAATGAGTCAATGATACTTCTTCTTCAGGATGGTCAATGATTGGCTTCTGTGGCCTTCCTGTGCTTACTGTAAACCTCTTACTAAAGACACATCCTCCTTCCTTCCCCAGTGATGTATGGAGAAAAATGTTGGCAAACCTATATTCCTAGTGGGGAATAGTTCATTTCTATCAAAATGCAACTTCTGACTGGAAACTAAGCTACAGTGATTGCTTGCACACACAGCTGAACTGGATTTCCCAGAGGCAAATTCTTTTCTCCCTCAGGATGTATTAATTGGGAACATATCCTGAGGGTACACGGGGGCATTGTGATTGAGGTTCAGGAATATACTAGAAAGCTTATATCGTTAAGAGTTCTGGGGTCCTTTCATCTTGTGAGTTTGGGAGTTTAAGTCATTTTGATTATTTCCGTAGGACAAAAATGTTTAGATTTTCTAAACAGATCAAAAGGCAGAAGACAATATGAATAATAAGGCAGACATCTGAAAATAGGGTCTATTCTCACAGAGTTGCTAATTCTACAGCTTAAAGACTTAAGAAAATGTTGATTCAAATTTAATTATCATAAGATACCATAATAGCTAGATCATAACCATTTTTAACTGTAGGGTTCAGTCAGCTTACATGGACTCCTGTTGTTGGGTAACCATTGTTCCAGAATCCCTTTCACCATGTAAATGTAAACATTTTCTATTACCAAACCCTGCATTTCTCCCTTCTGTCGGCCTCTGGAAATTCATAGTCCCTCTTCGACTTTCTTAGTTATGAACTTCACTCTCTAGCTCATTCATATCTTGAAATTATGTATTATTTGTAACTGACTGATTACATTTAGCATAGTTTCCTCAATATTCCCCATGCTGCAACAGCATATCCTTTTCTATTTTAGGATTATGTATGTATATATGTATATGTGTGTATACATACATATGTTTATGTATATACACACATATATTCATATACAAATATCCTTTAGACATTGCTGCATTTTCTATATATTCTGGTTACCCATTCATCCCTTGAGTTGTTTCTATTTCTTTTTTTGGCTATTATCAATAAGGCTTTTGTGCACATAGGTATACAAATATTCCCTCCAAGCACTATCTTCAGTTCCCTGAAGCATAGACCCAGACGTGGAATTTGAGCTCGTATGCTGGCTTTATTTTTGAGTCATGAGAAAGTGTAATACTATTTTCCATACAAGCTGTACCATCTCACACTCCTACCAACAAGACACAAAGGTTATAATGCTTGCACACCCTCATCAATATTTGTTATTTTCGGGTTCTGTTTGCTATACGTCATAGCCATCGTGATGGATATGAGGAAGAAAGGGCTTTGTAAAAAGATCTAAGCTAAATCTGCCTCCCCTCTGTCCTCACACATGATATAAATTATAAATTAAATATAAAATTTGTTGAAGTGATCACAATTTAAACTATATTTTATAAACTACTTGTCTTAGTCAGGGTTTCTATTGTCTTTGGTGATGAAACACCATGACCCAAAAAAGCAAGTAGGGGGGGGAAAGGGTGTTTTGGCTGACACTTCCGTATCACAAGTCCATCATTGGAGGAAGTCAGGACAGGAACTGAAGCAGGGCTGGAACCCTGAGGCAGGAGCTGATGCGGAGACCACAGAGGGTGCTGCTTACTGGCTTGCTTCCTCTGACTTGCTCAGCCTGTCTTATAGAACCCAGGACCATCAGCCCAGGGATAGCACCACCCACAATGGGCGGGCCCTCCTCCATTGATCAGTAATTGAGAAAATGCATCCTATGCCTGCAAAAACCAAAAGGAGGTCTGATCCCTTGGAGCTGGCGTCTGCAGCACACCTGGCTTGTTACATGGGTACTTGGATACAGCCTTCAACATTGTGTTACAAACTCTCTAAACCACTGAGATCTCACTATCCCTCTTAATTCTTAAAACTACATTTTAAAAACCTGCAGACCTATGCCATAGGGAAAAATAAGAATAACGGGTCCCAAGGTTTCATAAGATTCTTAGGAAAGAGAAATATAGACAAACAGCAAAAGACACTGCTTTGTTATAAAGCTAAAGCCCAATGCCAACTAACTAATGCATAGGCAGAAACATTTTTTTACAGGATCAAATTTCGTTACTTATTTTCATCTACTAAATAAGCCAAATAACATGACTAATCTATTTTCTCTTCTTTCCCCTTTCTGGGAAGCTGTCTCAACTTCGAAACTTGACGGAACTTCTCTGCGAATCAGAGACTTTCAGTTTGATCGAGAAGTCTTGCCAGTTCTCTAACATGAGCTTCCGGAGGTTGTGTGAAGACCACGCCCTCCACGTGCGACTGATGGAAGCAGCAGAACTGGGCACTGACCTCGCCGCTGGCTTCCTGTACCACGACAATATAATATCTGCAAAACTGAGAGATTTGCTCACTGGAGATCCCAGTAAAATTAATCTCAGTATGGACTGGTAAATTTTCTTCTTCCTTGGAGAAATCCTGTCTCCAAAATTGTTATGCCTAGTTGAATTTATTCTTCTGTTTTTTGTCCTAGGCTCCTGGAACAGGCGTTGCAAATGAATTACTTGGAAAATATCACACGGTTGATACCAACCGTAGAGGCCATGCTACACGTCAACAGCAGTGTAGATGCTTCTGAGCAACCAGGTGTTTCCCTGCCCGCATCCTAAAGACTGATTAGGACATAGGTTGCCATCTGCAGTTTAAGAAAAGACTTTCTCAGAGTCCCCAAACAAACCTGCTCTTCTGTCTGCCCTGACCGTGAGGAACCCAAAGTTATCTAAAGCAGCCGCTTGTCTAAAGCAGACCCATCAAGCTAGTAGCGGCTGAGACCTGAAAGAACGTTGTAGCGAAAGATTTCCAAAATTTAACAAATTAGACCAATTTACCTTTTGTTTCTAGATATAGTGAAGTGTATTAGAGAGCTGACTGTATGAAGGAGGGTTAAGCATGCTCCCTTCTGTAAGAATGATTTAAAAAAACTAAAATGGATGCACAGCAGAGAATCCGGGTTCAGCTTCCTAACTTAAGTCCTTAGATGTACTCTTCCGGTCCCTGTGGGCACTACACTAACATAATGCACAGACATGCATGCAGGCAAAATAACTATACATATAAAATAAAAATAAATACATCTTAAAAAATGCTTAAAAACAAAAGTTGTTTTAGAACAGAGATTACAATGTTCTAAAAAAATAAAATAAAGAATATTGTTTACCATGTCTAAACTGGCCCATATATGAAATAATCACAATTGTCATCCTTAAAGAGCTTGAAATGACAAACTTTCAATGTACAACCAGTGTAAGAGTGTAAAAGCCATTTATAAACTATAGAGTTCTGGGACAAATTAAAGATAAATATCTTATAGTTGATTTATAAAGTCTATACCATCATATGCTCCTAGGTTAAAAAGCATTTTGAATTTAGGTGATTGTTTAAATCAAATGGAGATGTATTTATTTAGTGCATTATATGATCAAAGTCTGTAAAGAAACCCTATTTTCCTTGGATCAACCTTGGGTTGTAGACGCCTGAGGATAATTTACAACCTAGAGCAATCTGTTAACTCAAGTTAATGGCATCATAAGTACAAATCTAAATCAGGCAGAAATAGATCTTAAAGATGCAAAGCTTGCCAAACCTGAGAGACATCTGCTTCTGGTGAGGCATGCATGTTCAATGCATGTTAACCTAGAAGTTATGTTAATGTACCTAAGAACAGTGGCATTAAAACTGATGTGTGAACTATGTGTTTTCTTCACAGGTCAGTTAATAGAAATGTTTAAAAACATAGATTTGCTGAAAGAAGATCTGAGGGCAATAGGGATGTCTAACACGAGTATTGACAAGCTGCTGGCCATTCCCATCCCAGACAACAGAGCTGAGGTAAGGGTTCATGGTTGGACTTAAAGACAGCGTGTAGTTTATGTAGCACTTAGTACTGTAAATACTTAACAAGACACCAGGAAGTTGCACGGGATCCTGATCAATTTTCCATGCAAATGCTAAAAGAAGTCTATATCTTAAGTGAAGATTGAAGTATTCTGTACTTCTGTGTGTATGTGTGTGCACATGCATGTGTGTTTGTGTGTGTATTTTGTGTGTGCATGTGTGTGTACTTGTATATGCACTCATGTGTATGTACATGTGCGCATATGTATATGTGAGTGTGTGTTTGTGTACTTAGGTCTATGTGTGTTTCTGTATATGTGTGTGTATATACATGCATGTGTGAGTGTTTTGTATGTGCATGTGTGTGTACTTGTGTATATGTGCATGTGAGTGTTTGTGTGTGTGTGTATGTGTGTGTGTACCTACCACTAAGCTACATCCTCAGCCTTAGAAAAGAAAATCTGAAGCAACGTTGTTATGTTTCAATGCTTTGTATTTATCCTTGCCTTGCTTGGTTTTGTTCCACAGTTTCCCTCTCCCAACCCCTACAAAATGTTTTCATAAACCACCAGTAATTGTATCCACTATTATAATCACATTACCTGATCATCTTCAAGGATATAAAGGTCAAACTTCAAAAACCAAGTTAGGGGGAGAGCACAGAGACATTTACCCTTTGTTGTAACAAAACTAAAACTCAATATTTACTTCTACTTTTTTAAAGTCCCAGGGAGAGACTTATTATATATGATAGATGCTGTCATTGGAACTATGGGAAAGTTTGTGGTTCTAGTTAAACTATTTTTTTTTTGGCTGCGAAAATAAATAATGTTATTTTCTTCTTAGCTGATAACATAGTTTTCTACTCGAAATGTCTTGCCTTTTATCCCACTTCCAAAGCCATTGTCTGGAAGTGTCATAAAAATTTTCCAAAAGAACTGCACCGCTTATGGCTGCTTGCGACAGAGTTTGTCATTTCTAAGCACAGCTCAGTTATTAACCAAAACTAGATCAAGCTCATGGAAGGTTCCCTCTGGAAGACATTTAAGTTACTGCTGTCACTGCGATTAGTTCTCTACAGAAAACTTTAAACGGCTTTGCCTCTGCTTTCCTTCCTTCCCACCACCCCCACCCCTGCCAGCAAGTAACACCCGCCCTCCTGTTATGTTTGATCTCGAGTTTTGTTGTCATTTGACAACGCTGTCACCTTTGTAAAAGGTGCTGGGCTCATGAGGAGCAGAGCCATCTTAGTGAAGGAACACATAAGCAGAGAGCACACCGTCTGATCGGTGTTTTGGAGGAGGAGAAAATGTTTTGCAACCTCAATTGTCATGGGCTCTCTTCCTGTTTCTATCTGGTATCAGTAGAGATGACACCTTCCCATTGACCCGCCTTCCTCTCACACTTCAGTTGTGTTTACATGGCTTATCTAGGATCTGCAGTTAGTAATTAGTTTGTAATTCTGGGCTGCCTTCTCCTCTTCCTCTTTCTTCCTCTTCCTTCTTCCCTCCTCTTTGATCTTCATCTCTGAAGCTATAGAGTAAGTACTTATCAAAATGGGATGCAACCTGAATTAAGGAAGAGTAAATGCTTAAAATAAACATGACTCTTAAGCTAGTCATCCACCCAGACTGACTCCTAACCATTCACTCATTCATTCCTGTTGTTTTGTACCCAAATGTGCAAGAAAAACTCTGGTTTTCTTTGTAAATTTCTATCTGCCTCTTTCCCCCCCATCACACTTCCTTTCTAGTGAGCTATAGGTTCTCTGTAGTTTTATTAATAGTAATTGGTGCCTCATACGCCTGGTGATGTGTATCAGTGATTAAGTATTTGTGGCATAAAATTGAGGACTGGATTTGAATCCCCTGAATGACATAAACGCATGGTAAAGGCATAATGTCTTACCTATAATCCCAGCATCGGAAGGTAAAGACTGGGGAGTCTCAACGTAAGCTGGATAGCAAGAATAGCCATATCTATCAATGAGGCCTGATTTTGACTAAGAGACCTTGCCTTGTTGAATAAGGTAGGAGAATGAAGGATGATTTTTGACATTCTTGGGCACCTGTGTGCACACTCATCCTCACACATCTGTGTCCACGTACATACAAAGATGCATACACACAAGCATACACACCATACCAACATGAAAATGGATAAAGAGGAAAATATAGTAGTTGATGCTTTAAAAGAGTTATTTCATTCCTAGGGACCATTCGTCACATTCTAAAATACAGAACACGTGTGTGCGTACACACACACACACACACACACACACACACCAACAACTGCCTTAAAGTGATCAGAGGGTACTCAAATAATTCACAACTAAAATAGTTTTCTTCCTCTTATTCACAGATAATTTCTCGTGTATTCTGGTTACACTCATGTGATACGAACATCACCAACCCCAAACTGGAAGATGCCATGAAGGAGTTCTGCAAGCTGCCCCTTCCAGAGAGATCACATCAGTCCTACCTCATCGGACTCACCCTTCTGCACTACTTAGACATTTATAATTTCACATACAAGGCAAGTTGCTACTGGTGAATGTTTCTACTTTAGTTTAGTGTAAAAAAAAATATTGACAGGTGCTGTTTATTTTAGAGCAAAATAAGACTTCTACCAGAGATCATGTATTGCAAATGTAGGCATTGACTCAAGAATGAAACTAGTGACCAAGCTTTAATCAATTTTTACTTTGTATATCTAAAAACAAGGTAAAAATAATATGATACTACCATAACATAAAATCTATTATTATTTCTTATATTTCAATAAGCATTATTTTGTACAGTGAAAATAAAGATTGGGAGCTGGAGGTGGTTCAGTGGTTAAGAAAAATGGCTGTTCTTTCAGAGGACCTGGGTTCTACCACCTACATGGATGGCAACTCATAATCTGTAATTCCAATCACAGGGGGGCTGTGATACCTTCTTCTGGCTTCTGTAGACACTGCATACTGCTGCATAGGCATACTTGCAGGCAAAATACACACACACACACACACACATAAATAAATAAATAATTAAAAGAAAAGGTTAAAAATTTTTAAGAAATATCGTTTAAAAATCGCAAGTAAAAAGCACACACTGAGAAGATTTTTTTAATGCAAAAATATATAAGATTCCTTGGAAGTATTTTCAATATGCAAATGTTTGCATTTCCTTCATCAGTTTAGTAAGAAGCAACCATTATTTATGGTCATGGTTGGTTTAGAGAGGAGTGAGCAAAACTCTGCTGCAATGAGCAGATGGTCTGAAAGTGTTCACTCACCATAGAAGCAAGAGAAAAGTACAAGCTGGAAAATTGAAAACATTTCTCCACCAAAGTCTATACTTGAGTCAAAATTGCATACATATTTTTCTTTTCCCTTATTTATTTATTCACTTTACATTCTGATCATACTCCCCCTCTCCTCCCAGTCCTGCCCTTACAAATCCCCCCCCAATTACCTCCTCTCCTCAGAGATGGGAAAGCCCCCCTTGGGTACCACCCCACCCGACATTCAGTCACAACAAGACTAAGCATATCTTTTCCCACTGAAACCCAACCAGGCAGTCCAGTGAGAGGAAGGGAATCCAATGGCAGGCAAAAAGCTGAGAAAAATGCTGTTTTCCCCTCTTAAATATTAGGAAACCCAGAGGCTGACGGGATAGACATGTTTTAGGGTTAGTTATGGTTTACCATGTTCTGCGCATGTGTTTCATCTCACTCTTGCCCATGCTATATCCCCATAGCATTACTGCATCCCATCCCAACACCTCCCAAGTAACAGAGTGACCCTTGAAAGTATCACCTTGTGTTACCACCCTCATGACAAACAGCCAGTGGTTTCCATCCCCCACTCCATGTTGGAAATCCCTCTGTCCTGTACCAGAGCCCTATGATTTGCACACACTCCCCATTTGGAATCACGGCCTATGCAGCCATTCTTAGGCCCATGGTTACCACGTGGCAGTGAGGTATCACCCAAAGCACAGTTCACAGGATCAGAAGAGCTGGTAACTGACCTGACCTTTCACCCGTAGCATTCACCCCTTCCCTAGTCCGTACGTATCTTCATTGCTGAGATTTTAGCAAAGAGGCACTCGCATATGGCCAGCTCCACAGCTGAGTGTGAGTGTGTGTGTGTGTCTGTGTGTGTGTGTCTGTGTGTGTGTGTCTGTGTGTGTGTGTGTCTGTGTGTGTGTGTGTCTGTGTGTCTGTGTGTGTGTGTGTCTCTGTGTGTGTGTGTCTGTGTGTGTGTGTCTGTGTGTATGTGTGTGTCTGTGTGTGTGTGTCTGTGTGTGTGTGTGTGTCTGTGTGTGTGTGTGTCTGTGTGTGTGTGTGTGTCTGTGTCTGTGTCTGTGTCTGTGTGTGTGTGTGTGTGTCTGTGTCTGTCTGTGTGTGTGGGGGTGGGGGTGTGTGCCTGTGTGTGTGTGTCTGTGTGTGTGTGCGCGCATGCATGCGTGCTGGTAACATTTTTGGCCTTGGATGCTCCAAAGAGCTTTTCTTTCCCAGAGACCACACATCTTTTTTTTTTTCTTTTTGTCTGCCTAGAACCTCTTTATTCTTTTTATTCTTAGACTACTTTTTTACTTTTATTTATTTGTGTACGTGTAGCTAGGAACACAGTTTTTAGAGCAATAGCATGCACATATGCAAGGTATTGCACAATAGATATTAACCATTCTGACACTGAGAATAGCTTATTTGGGGGCTGGAAGGATGGTTTAGCAGTTAAGACCATGTGGTATTTCCCCAAAGGGTAGCATTTCTATTCTCCCTTGGAGAGCTCAAGCATCCAATTTGTGCAGTCTCAAATTATGCATATGCCTTTTATATCAGTTGAATCAATCACACAGTATCTGGTCTGTCTATCTGGCTTCTTTCATTTACTATAGTATTTTCAAGTTTGGTACATGTTGTAACATGTATCAGCATATTTTTTTGGTATGCCCATATTATATCACATTTTAAAGATAAATTCAGGTAGATTGTTCCTACTCCCCACCTGTAGAAGGTTGTAAGCAAAATCCTTATAAATGTTTGTATACCAGCCTTTATGTGAATTTATGTCTTCCCTCTGCTTGGGTGACTATCTAGAAATGGAATGGCTGACTTGTTTGGTAAATATCTCCATTTGGCTGATCAGTAGATGTTCCAAAAGCATTTCACAAAGTGGCTCTTCTGTTTTATAATCTTACCCAGCACCCACGAGGTTCCAGTGCCTCCACATATATCATTCATTTTCATTCTCTTCCCATTAGGTGTTTTTCCCAAGGAAAGATCAAAAGCCAATGGAACGGATGATGGAGCTTTTCATAAAGCTGAGAGAGATTCTCAATCAGTTGGCTTCCGGCACACATCCACTGCTGGACAAAATGAGGTCCTTGAGACAAATGCATCTGCCCAGGCGTGTTCCCTTAACACAGGTAGAAGAGTCACTCAGTAATGTTCTTCCTGAGAAATAATTCCTGTCAGGCTGGCTTTTATTTAAGATTGGGTGCAATAAGTTCAGCTTCCGATCTAGCACATGGAAGACAGAAACTCACCAGAAGAGAACCTCCCACTTTGGCCACATCTGGCACTTAACCCAGTGAGGCTTGTCATTCTCTGGTTAGCTTTGCAATTCACACTTTTGAAGAGATTATGGAAAGTCTGAGTGCTACCGCTTTTTTGTTCTGTGAGCATGCGTAGCTCTGGCAACATTAACAACTCTTTGGACATCGTCTCCCAGGCCATGTACAGAAACAGCAGGATGAGCACACCAGCAGGATCTTTCAGTACCATCTCTCAAGCTCTGTGTTCCCAAGGGATTACCACCGAGTACTTGACCTCTATGCTGCCTTCTTCCCAGAAGCCAAAAGGCAACCACACCAAGGATTTTCTCACTTATAAATTAACTAAAGAAGAAATTGCTTCAAAATACGGGATTCCTTTAAATGCTAGTAAGTGTACCTCAAATTAGGTATGATAATTATTCTTAATGACAAGAGCATTACATGTTCTGTCGCCACTTCTCATTTAAATGAAGTATTAATTTTACCTCAGAATAAAAATAGCAAACACTTGTGCAGGACTCACTTCGTGTTCTGCCTTCTAACCCATGCCCTTGTCACAGCAGCCCCATGAGGTAATGTCTACCCTGTTGCATCTTACTGAGAGGGAGTGAAGCCCAAAAATAATGAAACATCTGCCCAAGGTCACTGAACTTAGAGGTCTGGGAGCTATTGGGTTCTCTAAATGAAAGAATGTAGGGTTACAGATCACTTTAGTACTGGACTTGTGCACTGAGAAAGGTATCATTAGGTGACTTGGTCATTGTGGGAAAATCATAACAACCTAGAGTACCAGCCTCCACATCTTAGGTGATGTTATTCTATAGGACTCATATATATGTGTGTATGTGTATGCTTATGCACATGCATATGTGTATATGTATATGTTTTGGCCTGCACAGCTCTGTGGATCTGTAGGCTACAGCATCTCTAGATCATAACTATGAATTCTTGCCAGTAAGTAATGCAAAAGCTTGTTTTAAATTTGCTTGGGTCAATATATTCCCTAACTTTCTGGCATTAGATGTTTCCATGGCATACGGCAGAGCTGTGTCCGTGCTGCTGAGCATAACTGTTTAGTGGTATATCACAGCCATTCACTTGATCTATAAACTCTGAGATGCAAAATGTGATCTGAGGAACTCTTCCAGGTGATATATGGATGTT
Organism: Tokudaia tokunoshimensis; assembly: GCA_036184795.1. Lineage (NCBI taxonomy): Eukaryota > Metazoa > Chordata > Mammalia > Rodentia > Muridae > Tokudaia > Tokudaia tokunoshimensis. Next base: position 74,118,472 of record BTHU01000016.1, on the reverse strand, counting down.
TAGTATAGAAATTGAGTTGGTTCATTCACTCATCTTTTTATTCATTCAACAAAATCTTATGACTACCTCTTACATCTCTTGTTCCATTCTGGGAGTAGGGTTTTGCATATTTTTAGAAAATTAAGTGGTGGTAAAATGTTCATGTTAGAAGCAGTTCTGTTCTGAAATATGGTTTGAAATCTTTGTAGTCTTCTTGGCAAAATGCCTTCATTTATTCTAGGCTGGCTTATCAGCTTAAACTTTCACACCTAAAGAACAATTATCACTCAACTGTTTTACATCAATACCAGATATTTCATATCTGTTACCAATGTAGAAAGTGCTAAGACATAAATTTTAGGCTATATAGTCTGTACCCATTCTCCATGAATAAGTAGATTTGGAATGTGTGCCTAGAAATGATTGTTTGGCTTTCCTCTAAATTATGATTGTTGCATATTAATTGTGTATATTAATTGATGGATGGATTATTTTTTCTTGCTTTTTATTTCCAGCACCATTTTGCTTCTCCCTTTACAAAGACATCATTAACATGCCTGCTGGACCTGTGATTTGGGCCTTCTTGAAACCCATGTTGTTGGGAAAGATTTTATATTCACCATATAACCCAACTACAAAGGCCATTATGGAAAAGGTTTGGTGTTAAACTCAATGTGTTCATGTGGGGTACTGTTTCTGTTTTAACGTAGTCAACTCCTAAATTTATTTTAGATGATTCTGGCTTATGTCTTCTCTGCCATCATCATTGCTTGTAGATTTGGGAAACTCTTGGCAATTCCTTACTTTGGCCCTAGTTAGGTGTGCATGGCATTGGATATAGGTGATGACAGGTGGGAGGGAGCTCTTGGTGAAATGAACCATATGACATTTGGGGATAAAATTAGATTCAGCTAGAACTCAGACTTTTCACTGGATCTAAGAAAGCCAAAAATTTTTCAATGAATGTCGAATGTTAGAAGCACATAAAAAAATCCCACCATGCTTGGCTGCATTTTATTTTAATAGCTCTTATCAGATTGGTTTCCTAAATGGCTGTGATGTACATGTTCCCAGGAACAAGAATCGGGCACATCTCTCCTTTCCTGTTTTCTAACTTAGAACATGTAATTTAAGATGACTATCCTCCCCATGTTTGTGAACTTGTCGCTATTTAATATTGACATGTCAAATTTGACATTGGTAAAAACGAAAACCTGTGAGAACTCTGGGATTCCTTCCATTTTGATTACAAATTCATGTTGAACATGAAGCAAGCCCTAAATTTCCAAGAATTTTTCATAAATGATCTTGGTCCTTACAACATATATAATTTGAAACTTTGAACACATAGAAATAAACTGACAATGGTTTTTCTTTTTCATCCTTTCTTTTTTATTTTTACCGACTCTGCCTTTTAATGCTGTTATTTTTAATGTACCAAAAAGGTCTTGTATTGAAATACATGAAAATACAAATTAACCATACCTCTCTTGTTTCTTCATTGTTAAGTCCAATGTAACTCTAAGACAGCTGGCAGAATTAAGAGAAAAATCTCAGGAGTGGATGGATAAGTCACCAATCTTCATGAATTCCTTCCACCTGCTAAACCAGACCATCCCAATGCTCCAGGTACGGGATCACTCTGTCATACACCTTACTGGGAATTACAACTCTTTGATATTTTAATCACCTTGATTAAGTGAAGATAGTAACTTAGCATCCATATTCAATAAATCAGAATAACCTCCTCTCCAGAGAGGGTCTGAGACAAGATAGCAGAATTCTCATTCAAATTTATAACCCCATGTTTTACTCTAGATGTTTCTGCTTCTTGTCTACTTTAGAAGTGAGAGCTCTTCCACACAGATGTAACTATAACTAGTGCTATAACCAGTTATTAAATGATTATAATTAATATGCTATAGATGTGTTTAAGTCATCTCTCTTTTAAATTATTCTTTAATAGATAATGTGCTTGGAATTTCTAAAGTATTAATATTCTAGAAAGCATTCAACATTGGGAGCTAGGTGAAGCTTGTGGCATAGATTGTACACAGGGTGCCCTCATGGAAATAGATGGGTAAGTGTCTTAAATTCAAGTCTTTGCAAAGAAGCAAAAGGCACGCTTAGAAATGAAGTTCTAATAAATGGCCTCTTACAAATTTAGTCCTCACTCCGACACTCTAGGTGTCCATGCCAGTGTAGTTACAGGTTTGACGTCGCAGCCCTACACACTTTGGTTTGAAAAGCATGGTTCAGGATTCTTGTAAAAAGCAGGCTCTTCCGAAGATGCTGAAAACAGTGTAGGAAAGTGTTCCAAGCATGAACAGGACTTCTGACAGCTGAAGGCCAAGCAACAGGGCCTTCAGTCTGTAATCAGCTGGAAAAAAAAATATCTGCAGGAATGATAATATTCAAGAGGAAGAGGAAATGCAAACTGCAAAGAGATGCCCCCGATAATACTTATGTGACCCAAGAATATTTTGGAAAAAAAAATTCCTTTCTTTACCATCATGCCGTGTAAATGAAACCCTGAAGGAATGACTTATTTCATGAACACTAGTCAGGAAAATTGTACCTGGAAGCTGCTTTCTTCGGTGTTTTTAGCAACAATCATAGTTACATTTACAGTGTGAATTAGAAAATAAATATAAAAACCATTAGTATGTTTGATAACTATAAAACAAAGGGCATTTTTTCATCAAACATGGTCCCCACAATGCACTATTCAATTTAACAATTAATGAAATAACTATTCTAAGTTCAACTACTTCATTTACAGTGGATCTTTTCTGGCAAGTCTCAGAGAGCAATGTTTCTTGACTAGGATTTTACTGCCCTATTTATTTTCCTCAGTGGAAGATTGCTCTTTTCTCCCTCCACCCCCACCCCCCAAAATGGTTTTATCTATGGAGAGGGAGAAAAGAGCCCCCACACAGTATTTTATTAAGGAAATTTGTGTTGGCTAAAGTGCTGAATTACTAAAGGACATACACGGTACGCAACAACAGTTCCAAAGTACAGAATTTATTAGAACCTCCGTGACCATCTTCACAGTGGGATTATCAGCTAACTGAAGTATCTTTACACCAGAGAAGGATTGATTGCTACCCTCACTTCTCAAGGAAAAACTTAGTTCTGTGAATGCACAGCAAGTTTGACATTGGCGGCATAAGCAGATGACATGGCATGCTTTTCGATGGTTGCTTCACAGTACGGAGGCTCCGGGTTTGATCCTTAGCAAAAGTGTGTGCGTGTGCACGCATGTGCGCATGCATACACACTTGCCAAGAAGATGGAGGGAAGATGGTAATAATAGTGCTCACTTTGAGGTGCAGTAGAAATCTTCATAGTGTCTAGCTCACAGCAAAAACAGCTAATGATGACCACCTATGTCCCTTAGGTTTGAAAATTGCCACAGACGCCTTAATATTTTCAATAAATTGTTATTTTAAATTATCAGTGTTTCAGTGGATTAGGTTGGTTTTATTGATGTATTTTTCCATGGCCATATAGTTGTTGCTGTTCATTGTAGAACGGTGTTACAATAATGGACACTGACATTTCTGATTAGTCACTTATCCCCCACTTGACAGAAATAGGAGCCAGAAATAGGAGGCCTCGCAGCTGGGGATGAAAAACTAGAATACAAAACAGCTGGGAGGTCAGACTCTATGCAGACCTTGTGAATGTCACAAACTGACTTCTTTTTAAACCTCTGGAGGATGAAATGTACCTTGAAACACATTATTTATAATATATGTTTAAAAGGAAATCATTTATTAGCACTGAGAAAAATTCTATTTAATTGAATATAATTCTCTGATGTTAAAAATAATTATGGTTCCCTCAGGGCACTTTTAGAAACCTGAGCAATTTGTGTTAAAGACAAAAGTTCATTCTTTCAAATTATTGTGCGTCAACCCACAAGCAGATGCATTAATAACGCCCAGTGGTGTCTGCATCTTTGTTCCAAGGTTGTGTTCAGAGTGACAGTGATTAAACTTGTTTTCTGCTCATATTGAAACTGGTTCCTATTATTAATTTTTAGAATACTCTACGGAACCCCTTTGTGCAAGTTTTTGTGAAGTTCTCTGTGGGACTCGATGCTGTCGAACTCCTGAAGCAGATAGACGACCTTGGTGAGTTCCACAGGGTTGCATACTCTCATTCACTCTGCACGTCAGAATTGGGGGAAGAAACCCAGTGCCTGGTGCCCGTGAGAGAACATCCCTTTTCTTCTGCTAGTTATTGTAAGAAATTGGGATCCTGGATATGTCTGCAGACATCTTCTGTTAATTATTAATAGGGATATGTGAACACTCACGGTTGATTTCATAGCAATATACACAATATAAATGCAACTTTTATTACAATCACAGGAAGGCATAAGTAAGGTGGTACAGTTTACTTTTTTCTCCCTTTCCTTGATAACTCAGTGAGAAGTCAGTCCTCACAAGTGTGAGAACGTGAGATGATTTCTGGCAGCGTTTAACATTTGATCTCCACTGGCCTCATATCACTGAACGTAACTGGAAAAGGCTGTGGAGTTAACAAAGGCAAACACTGGAGACTCAAAAGGAAATAAGCCTAAATCAGTATTCAGGGTTCGGTCTTCCTCTCAGGGTCATGTGAAAGGAGCAAGCTGCAGAGAATCAAAGGCAGTTGTCTGAACTTACATATTTCCTCTGCCAAGTCCCCACCTTCAACCTAAAGGATGCAAGACATCTAATTCAGTCTGTGTCTGATTCACGGTTGCTATGCAACCCACAAGGATGAGGAAGGGATTGAGAGCATCAGACGTTGGCAGTAGCAGAGCAAATTCCCTCCTCCTTCCCAGCACCTCTGGGACCCAAATGACTTAGGCGGTAAGCCAGTAGAAAGGAATTATGTCTATATTGGTATGTAGCTGTATGGTGCATAATTACACACATTTGATGATAGTCAACCCAATTTGGTTAAAGAAAGGTATTAGGGGATTTATTTTCTGAAAGTAAATGGTAAGTCACCATTTGATAAAAATATCAGGGATAAACTATAAAGTTCTTAAATAAATATTATCATTCCTAACTTTTAAAATAGGAGATGAGACTTAGAATTTAAAATCAGATTAAAATAAGTATAACAGTGAGCCTAGCTTACTTGAAAGCCTAGGTTTGATACTCAAAATTGATTATGCAAAAACACACACATGTGCACATATACTTGCATGCATATGTGTGCATATGTATATATGTTTGCATATATGTATACATATATACACATATATACATGTATGTATCCATATATATGCTTGTCAACAAGACTTGTATCATAACTGTATATGTAAGGAGTATATAGTTAGAACTTGCTGCCTCTCCAGACCATTTCCTTGTGCTCATGCACCCACGGGTCTAGAGACTCCTTCGTTGTTATTGTTGATTTCCTGTGTCTGCTAGAGGCACAGTGTTCAATAACATAGCCCTTCCTTACTAGAATCTCCATCAAGTAAAGCCTTTTAGGTTAAAATGTATGGAGAAATATATTTAGGGAGTTGCCCCCTGTGAGAACAAGGACTTATTATGGATAAGGTAAGGGACCTGTTTAGAAGGATTTATGATAATCACAGCTCAGTCTTCATAATGATCAAGTTAATAAAATATTAATTGGTCAAATGAGTTGTTAACTTATGATTTTGTATTTACCCTTGGTCCCTCCTGCCTTCCTCCCATGGAATCTTACAACTGAAGAACAATTAAATCCTCTTTCTTCCAGTGTAATTACTTAAAATTAAATCTTGATCATATTGTCTAGGTTAATTCAGACATGAATAGAGATGAATCACATAAGACTGTATTGTTTACTTATAACAGTGGTACTGGGAATCAAATCCTGGACTTTGTACATGTTAGTCAAGTGCTGTCTCTGAACTGATTCCTAAGATTGTCTGTTGACGATATAAGAAGTTGCAAGTGCATCTTTAGGTATCTAAAATGTTTCTATGGTCCCGCCTTTTGTTTTAAATTACATGGATACATGCATGCCTCTGTGAGGGTATTTGCACATAGGCAGGTACCCACATCGTCTAGAAGAGGGTGTTAGGCCTTCCGGAGCTAGAGTTGAAGGCCGTTGTGAGCTGCTGGATGTGGGTGCTGGAAACTGAACTCAGGTTTGCAAGTGCTTTTAACCGCTGAGCCATCTCTTCAGCCTCTCTGTCGTCTGACTTATATTCTGTATAGACTTTTCTTCATTTAAGATTTGTAAACAACTGGGGAGATGGTTCAGTGGTTAAGAGCACTGACTGCTCTTGCAGAGGTCCTGAGTTCAATTCCCTGCAACCACATGGTGGCTCACGACCATCTGTAATGAGATCTGATAACCTTTTCTGGAGTGTCTGAAGACAGTTACAGTGTACTTATAAATCTTAAAAAAAAAAAAAAAGAAATGTTTTAAAACAATAAATAAAATTAAATTAGTGTAAACATTATTTTGTCCTAAGGTATAGCAGTGAATTAAACCACTTTGACTCCCAGCAGGTTGCAAAGACACACACACACACACACACACACACACACACACACACACACACACACCCCAGCTGATTTTGTATGTCCTACTAGCTCAATGTCTGGGCACTTCTAAACCTCCCTGCCCACTAGCACACACTTCCCTCTGGTATTCCTGTCTTAACACCTTCTAAAATCTACATTTTATCTTTGCTGCCCTGTTGCCTTCTGGGCCGCCCCCAAATAGGGCCACATTCCCTTTCCACCTACATTGCTAGATGCTTTCTGTCTTATAGCTCTTAAATCTGATCTCTCCACACTCTCCAGGCATGGTAATATTCCTCCTCCTCCTTCTCCTCCTTCTCCTTCTTCCCCTCCTTCCCTCCCTCCCTCTCTTCCTCCCTCCCTCCTTCCCTCTCTCTTCTCCCCCTCCCCCTCCCTCCCCCCCCCCCCCCCCCGTTCCCTGCCCAGGTAATCTAAAAGTCCTGCCTACTTCTCCCTGCTCAGCCATTGGCTGTACGGCAGGCAAGTGTTTATTACCAGTGGAAGCCAGCTGTGGGCAGGGACCCTCAGGTCTGCAAGTGCGGCATTAAGACAAAGCATTAGAATCAATTCCCAAAAGTAAAGAAGCATTTTGTTTCATTTATTTAAAATGGTCATAGTTAGCTCAAAGTTTATTACATATTCGATATATTCATTTATTCTATGTGTGTAGTATATGAATGTAGCATGTTCATGCGTATGCACATGGGGATCAGAAATAGATGTTGGGTGTCCTCTCCAGTATCTCTCCATCCTATTTTTTTTTTTTGAGACATGATCTCTCTTTAAACATGAAGCTTGCCAGTTCAGGTAGACTGGCCGGCTGGCAGGCTCCAGGGATTTGCCTGTGTCTGCCTTCAACCCAACGCTTGCCAATGCAGGCACTGCCATACCTGGTTTTTGCACAGGTGCCAAGTCAGGGCCCCTGTGCTTGCTCGCCAAGTACTTTTTTTAAACCTACTGATCCATCTCCACAGCAACTATATGCATAATTTTTAAGATGTATTCATCCTTAGTCCTTTGTTATTTAAATGTTATTTAAATCATAGCAGAATATACTTTTGCATTATCTTACATCCCTTTGAGCCTGGGTTGACTGTATTTGTAACTGCCTTAACATTCTCCTCAAGGAATTTCAGCAGAGCTGGACACATTTTCTTCAGTTTGGAATATTAGATATTTTAAAAATAAACTCTACAGCATCACGTCATTGTTATAATTTAGTTTAATGGGCACCATTTGCCAAAAAAAAAAAAAAAAACCCAAAAAAACCAAAAAACAAAACCCAGTATTTTGTTTTACTACTTTTGAAATAAAGGTAGTAATCTCTCTCTCTCTCTCTCTCTCTCTCTCTCTCTCTCTCTCTCTCTCTCTCTCTCTCTCTGTCTCTCTCTCTCTCTCTCTCCTTTAGATGTTCTCAGGCTGAAATTAGAGAACAACATTGACGTCATCGATCAGCTTAACACGCTGTCTTCCCTGACAGTCAACATCTCCTCCTGTGTACTTTATGACCGTATTCAGGCGGCAGGCACTGTGGAGGAGATGGAGACGGTGGCCAAGCAGCTCTACAAGAGCAACGAGCTCTTTGGAAGTAAGTGCTGTTGAGTTAGGGTGGAGAGTCTGTGGACTAAAACAGACGGAATTCTTCCCCCCCCTTCCATCCAGAACTCAAAAAAGTAGTCTGAAGCCCATCACCCCTTCTGATGTCAGTGTGAATGAGACCCCTCATGTAGTCAGCCAGTGGCATTCTCTAAGTGTGAGAGCCCTTCAACAAATACCTCTCTACTGAGAAAAAAATTAAGACTGGAAAGCATCATGTAATTCAAGGGTGAAGCGAAGGCTAGCCTCCTTATCAGTCAAGATCATCCATTCAGAATATTGTTTGGTAATTTGAATAAGTGGCTTACAGTGATATATTTAATCTGTCACTTTTGAACCTTGATGTTGACACCTCTTAGAGACCAGAGGAGCCTGAATGCACTTCCCCATTACTAACTCAGATGTCTGGCTGTTCTCAACATATGCCCTCTGACCCGTGAGCCATGCTGCCCATGATGTAACTTTTGCGTTGTTGTTGCTTTATTTTTAGGTGTCATTTTTAAGCTTCCGTCTAACAGAAGTTCACACAGAGGCTTAGACTCTGAAAAAGTCTCTCTCCCTCCTATTGTAAGATATACCATCCGCATGAGTCTGAAGACGGCCCAGACCACAAGGAGCATAAGAACAAAGATTTGGGCCCCAGGGCCACACAACTCTCCATCACACAACCAGATCTATGGGCGGGCTTTCATTTATTTGCAGGATAGTATTGAAAGAGCAATCATTGAGTTACAAACAGGAAGGAATTCACAGGAAGTTGCTGTCCAGGTTCAAGCTGTTCCCTATCCCTGCTTCATGAAGGACAAGTAAGTGGGCTGGTTAGTGGTCAAATTCCTTTCCACCTTGATGTGTCCTATGAAGAGAAGACATTCACCAAGCCTTTACCATAGGTTTAGAACCTAAAGCAGAAGATACCCGAATGTTTCATTAAAGAATGGAGGCACCAAGACATTGCATGTTTCATGAGAGTAGGATTAAAAGGCCTTGTATGTAAATTTAAACTCTGCAACACACAAAATTCTTCCCTATATATTATTTATTCTACCCCTGCCTCCTGCCAGTAAAATGGAAGCAGTATCATTGTCCATAGTTTTCACATAAAAAGGAAATCCAGAGAGCTCACTTGGCTAAGATATATTACCATCTGATGACAGTATCTGCATTTTCTCAGTACTAGACTAAACATAAAACACACCGTTATTTGGAAGAAATGTTACAAGAGCATTGCCATTAACTAATGGGAGCCCTTATCTAATTGTACATCCAGAAACTGTATCAAGAATGGACCCGGTCTGAGATAAAATTCATTCAACAAATGTTCTATTATAAACATCTGTCCCAGGAAGCTAATTATATGTTTGTTTCCCATCTCTCTAGTAGTGATACACTTCTGCACACTAATGTGATATCAAGTGACAGTGACCTCATGGTCCATTAATATTTTCCTTTTTCTCAAGTTTATAAGAGTGGCCTTAGGACCTTTCTCTAAATAAAGGTTTCTGGCTGGTCCAAGATGCTAAACAGATTGATATGGTACCTCACTAAGAACATCCACCTTTGCCTGTGACCATTGGAGGGTTGTGATTGTCAGAGTTGTGCCTTCCCGGTTACTACCACCACCAGCTCCCAAGAAATTGTGCAAAAGCAAATTCCTGGCCTGTCCATACATAGTAAATGAGCATGTGTTATATTGAAAGGTTTAGGGTGTTTCTGCTCTATGGTCAGCTTGGAGAAACATCACATAAGACCTTTTGCATTATGACCAGCTACTCAGAAATACATGTAGGGCTTATGGACTTTCCAAGGTCTCTTTAGTACATACAACATATTGAAAAAGAAAAAAAAGGCCTTTCAACACCATTTATGAAATGTCTTTGAAGAATCCAAATTCTTTGCATTTTAAATAAAATATTCTGGATTTTATATTGTCTTACTCAGGAAATTTTAGTTTAATTATAATTATGAACTTCCTAAAGATTAATACAGTCACTCTGAGTGCTGCCACTTTTAAATTGGCTTGCCAATCATCCTCTGATTTTTGAATCTTCCATCCAGATAAGAAAAGTTTTGAATGTTGTAACAATTATAGCTCAGTAATGATTTTCCCAACCAGGACATACTCAAAAACAATTTAAACAATATGACAATTTTCTCTAACACTCCCAGAGCTGTGTTTTCACTCTTGTTTGTACCACTGTAATTAAAAAAAAAAGAAATGATAGCCCACTGTTAAATCAGCTTCCCATTTCATAAATAGTGAGCTGTATTAACAGTTATTCTGACCTCCCTACTGGGAGTATAATTTCCACGCACGCGGGTGTGCACTTCTTGCACGCTGCAGTCTACAGGGTGGCATTTATTTTGATGACTGGATCTTCTCTTCTGTTCCACAGCTTCCTTACCAGCGTCTCCTATTCCCTCCCGATCGTGCTTATGGTTGCCTGGGTTGTATTTATAGCCGCCTTTGTTAAAAAGCTTGTCTACGAGAAGGACCTTCGGCTCCACGAGGTACGTTGAGAATCTTCTCCTGTTGCAAATAAGTCCTAGTCCTAGAACAGCTAATCGCTATGACTTTTATCATGCCTATTCAGACTCAGGCAGCATAGTCCACACCTTGCAAATTAGAAAGACAAACATTTTACAGATCACAGGCAGTCTTTATTTTTGTTTTCTCAAAAAGTGACACAAAGGGTGTTTAATGAGTCCTTCTGAGAAGACAAAATCAAAATAATATTGAATAAAATATCAATGTAATTATGAGCCTCACAGTAATTTTTTCCAGAGTGAATTACCTATAAGATATAGGCTCTAACGAAGTTTAAATACTACCAATACTATCAAGGAAGAGTGACGACTGACAGGGCAACCAAGCAAGTCCCTTGTAGGTATAGACACAGATATGGATGCAGGCATGAGGTTAATTTTGCTTTGCAAGAATAAAGTCCCTTTCCAGTATACCTTGCGTCTCACATTTATCTTTCAGTTACACTTTGCTAAATGTCTCATAAATTGATTTAAGCCTCGCTGTCTTCTGGACTGTATGCCATGGTTTTCTAATGACAATTTGAAAGCTTAAATTCACACCTCAAACTTTAATTGGGTTGCATGGTCTTTTCTATCTCGTATGTCTCAGATTCCTGGGCCTCGAAAGTGGGTCTGTAAAGATTAAAGGATGACTTTGAAGTAGAAAACTGTGGTAGACACTGAGCTATTTTCTACTTCAAAACAGATCCCTACCTCAAATATGTTACTTATGATAAAAACAACAAAAGCCCTTGTGCATGTGTGTCGATGTATACTTGCGTATACGTTTGTGTGTCATGCTTACCACTTTGTTTTGTGGTAGGACATAATGCTGTTTGAATGCATCTGTTGCGTGTCACCAGAAATGTCGGGGCATAATGTAGTCCTCTCTCAGCAGGAGATGAAAGGCATATTTTTAACAGTGAACTATTTCTGTGTGCTAGGCCTATGCCTTCACTTAGGAGGCATCCACTCTCAAGTTCTAGCCACATGACAACAGGGTTAAAGTTACCTAGTGGAAAAATTTTTTTTAGTGATCTTGAAATTCCAGCACGAGGCTTTGGGAAGTTACTCTGCCTAGTCCCTAAACTCAGTGTCTCTCATTTGTCTAGACTGCACTCGGCATAGTATTTACAGAATGGACATATCTTAGAACAGAGGAGACGCTCAGTTACCTATCCTATTTCTTATTTACCAGTGCTAAGATATTGGCCCCCTTTTTAAAAGCCTCTGATATCAGGATATAGTTGATATAGTATCATAACTCATTCAGCAGTAAGTTTTCTTTTGGGGGCTATGCAAATTAATGTCACAACTTTAAAACAATGGTGTCCTAAACTCAAAGGTATACAGCATAGTTGTGAAATGAATTGTGAAAGGTATGACACGAATGGAATGTCCCCAGTGTCCCCAGCTTGGCTTCTCCACTGCCCTCAGGTCACTGCTACCTCCTTCTTTTCAAAGATGAGGAGGCTCTGTGTGCCCAGGAGGTGAGCGGTGATGTGCCGAACACCTAGTTAATCATCATGGTCCTCATCAGGAGAGTCCTGACTTTCATCCAACCCTTTCCTAAGCCACAACTGATTGCCTTCAGTGGTGCAGAATTTTAAGATGTTTCCAGAATGATGATGGCCATTCTCTTTGGTTACCAGAAACTTGAAATTACTTGTTAATGCCATCATTTTATATTCAGTTAAAGTATAAAAGTGCCCACAAACTACTTCTTTTTCATTCAAATTAAAACACAAAGGTTAAAAAAAAAACAGCACTGCACTTCTTGCTTTCTATAATTACTTTTAAATTGGGGCAAGAAAACCTATTTAGCTATATCTCAAAGAAGTCATTAATATTTGACCCTGTCGTGATGTGCCTCTGAGAAATCTCCTTAACTTTGAAAGTAGCACAAATATTAATAACCAATAAGTCTATTTTTGAAATTAAGTCTTAAAATACTTTTTAAAATGCCCTTCATGAATTTTGTTCTACATTTTGTCCCTCTAACAATTAAAATATTACAGCTATAAAAATATTAATTTCATAGCAGAAAATTTTTTTTGTTTTACTTTAGTTTTGAGACAGGGTTTCCTCTGTGTATCCTTGGTTGTCCTGGAATTCACTTTGTAGACCAGGCTGTCCTGGAACTCAGAGATCTGCCCGCCTCTGCCTAATAAGTTCTGGGATTAAAGGCGTGCGCCACCACACCTGGCTAAAAAAAAAAATCTTATTTTTAAATGGTGTGTGTATGTGTATTTGTGTGTGTGTGTCTGCATATGTGTGTGTGTGTGTGTTCAGAGCTAGTTGCATCAGATTTCTCCAAGAAAGTTCATTGTTGGAACTTTATATACAGCTAAAGACAGAATTTTAGAGTTTTTCTGTTAGTTCAGACAGGCAAGCCAAGTTATCTATGAGTTATTATCAAGAACAGAGTCTTCAGTATTATACGGCTTCATATCAAATACCTTTTCTATGCTTTCAGAACATGCCCATCCCTTCCTGTAGGAATATGGAACATTCCCATTAATCATCATTCTTTTTAATCTTACAATTTTTTTTTAAATCTATTGTTAGTAAAAGCAATATACAGCAAACTGGTAGCCAACATCAAACTAAATAGAGAGAAACTTGAAGTAATCCCACTAGACAAGGCTGCCCTCTCTCTCCATATCTATTCAATATAGTACTTGAAGTTCTAGCTAGAGCAATTAGACAACAAAAGGAGGTCAAAGGGATACAAATTGGAAAGGAAGAAGGCAAACTATCACTATTTACAGATGATATGATAGTGTACTTAAGCGACCCAAAAAACTCCACCAGAGAACTCCTACAGCTGATAAACAACTTCAGAAAAGTTAAAATGAAAGGACTGCTGAGATGGCTCAGCAGTTAAGAGCCCTGACTGCTCTTCCAAAGGTCTTGAGTTCAAATCCCAGCAACCACATGATGGCTCACAACCATCCGTAATGAAATCTGACGCCCTCTTCTGGTGTGTCTGAAGACAACTACAGTGTATTTGATTATAACAATAAATAAATCTTTAAAAAAAATAAAATGAAAAATGTCATGATTCCTAATGACTTAGTGCTTGGCCTACAGTCGATTGGATGACACTGCTGACAAGAAAATCCGTGAATATTTGTGATTTCCCTTCCCATTAGCCTCTGAGCAGAAGCCTCTCAGGAGTGTAACAACATGTTCCCACAAATTCTTCAGGAATCTCTTTTCTTAGTGACTGCTCTAAAGTGGGCCAGCTTTGACCACTGTGTACCAGGTTTTTCCGGTTATCAGATATTGATGAATTGCACTGGCAGGTGAGGGAGGCTTGGGACGAGTGACTCTTTGATTACAAAGCCGGCACCTGACATCTGCTACTTTGAGGGGAACCAATGACATTAGGGAAGAGCAGCCCTACACTCTCTGCAGGCCATCTTCCACCCATAACTTTGCTCTTCTTTGTTCCCACGATGTTGGCAGCAACTCTGGATGATTTATGGATGGCTTGGGTGCTCTCAAAGCCCGTTCTTGTCATGAGTACAGCTGTCCTTGTGGCATGAAATCCTAAAGTTTTACACCAAACTTTCATGCTAGAGTGTCTGACTGTGATTCCTTCGGGGAGAACCCAGCTCAGCCTGTTTCTGTGAAAAGTGAAAGGACCACTCTCAAAGTTTTATCACCTCTTAGCAACAAGAATCACACCTTGAGTTTCAAAGACTCTGGATTATTGTGATAGGCACTATCATTGTTAGCTGTGAGGCTTGCCAAACTATCTTTTAATAAGACTACAGATAGAGAATGCTCTAGAAACATAAAGATTTTCAAATGGGGCTGCTGGTCACCAGGAGAAAAGCATGTTTAAATATATAATGTACCCTTCATTTCATGGCCTCGATGTCACTTAGATGTGTGATAATCACCTTAGAAAATACACCAGCATGTTTTCAGATTGCAGTTGGAGGGAGGGATTTTTTTTCTCTTGCCGTTGTTATTGTTTTATCGGGCACATAAGATTAAATAGTTTAGTTGTGTGTGTTCCAATTAGTTATGTTCAAGCATACATAAGTAATTAAATCTCAAAATGCAAATAACACCCAGGCAGATAAAAAGAGCTTGCCCGTCATAATCACACTGGGATTGATAAGTATCTCTGAAGTGTAGACATCAAAACTGACGCAATAATTTTCTCAAACTGGGTGAGAATCAGTGAGTGCGACTTTTTTTAATTTTTTTTTAGAAAAATCAAAATGTAATTTCATTTTCAACAAAAACAAATCTTGCAGCTAGGAGAAGCTTTCCATGATAAATCTTTACTTAATGCAATTTCTTTGCTTTGACTCTCTCTTGCTATTCTTTTGGAAACATAGTATTGCAGAGGGGTGGGGCCAAGGAGGAGGGACAGAAGAAGGTGAGGGAGAGGACAAAGTTAAGAGGCGAAGTCACTGGCTTTTTCTCAGTGGTGATTAGCTTAAGGCCCACTGCTTAGACTGTTGGCAGGCAAGTAGCTGTCTCCATGGTAACAAGAGCAAGCAGAGTTATCAAATGTGATAAGTTAAAAAAAAAAAAACAGAAGGTAAAGTCTGCTACATTGGCTTATAGAATAAAATATCCAGTGCAATATTATCATTGTTATTGTTCTTCTATACAGTATTAAAAGAGATATATTAAAAATTATTTATTCTATAAAAACATTGGACTATAATATTGTTAATGGAACATTTATTATTTTTAAAATGTGACATTAGATTTATAAGCTTAATATTAATCATAAACTATTATAACTGGAAGCTAGAATGTCCAGATTCCCCCAGTGTTCCACTTGTACCAAATTTAAGGTTACTGAGGTTGAAGTGGGGTCGTGGACATCGGACTCTTTTACATTTGTGCAAAAGCATATCTTTATCAGGTAGAAGGTCTCCAGTGGAATCTCTTGGTCCTGGGGATATCACTGAGTCAGAAAAAAATATTAGCTGAGAAACTGACCTACAGAATCTCAGATACCTCAGTTCATGGGCGTATAAATGCCTTTTTGTTATATATATATATATATATATATATATATATATGGCATATATATATATATATATATATATATATATATATATATATATGCCAAGACTGACAGAGACTATCCACTGATGTTAGGGATGAGGTTGTTATCAAGAAAGGCAAAGGGTCATCTTTCAAACAGACACATTTTGAGTAATAAGAATCCACATCTATTGTGTTTCTCTCACGCAACAGAAACAATAGTTATATTGTTCATTAAGGCTTATTAAAAATACATAGACATGTATTATTCCAATCCCTATTTGAAGTTAAACTATGTGCAGCTTTTTAACCAGACTGAAATATTTATACCTAAGCAAATGTCAGGTTCATGCTGTAAAATAATAGAGGAGACACCATAAATTTGATGTCTTGGTCTGAATCATTTTAATCTAGAGAAGTCAGCTAGATACCAGTTTCAAAGCTACAACTGCAATATACATACAGAGGTGTGTGTGTATGTGTGTGTGTGTGTGTGTGTGTGTGTGTGTTGCTAGGGATTGAACTCAGGACCTCTGCAACCAAGCAAATGCTCAATACTTTCTCTCTCTCTCTCTCTCTCTCTCTCTCTCTCTCTCTCTCTCTCTCTCTCTCTCTCTTTCTCTCTCTCTCTCTTTCTTATTTTCTGGGAGAGAGAAACAGAGAAAAACATCAAGCAGGCACACATTGTTGAGGTCAGAAGACAACTTTCAAGAGTTGATCCTCCTTATTACCTTCTAAGATCTGGTATTGAATCTCGGTCTACTGAGGTACCTCGCTGGTCCTAGAAATGTGTGCTATTATTAGTAAGAAGGGTCTTCTCTACAAAATCATTGTCTGTGTTGGGATGTCACTCTGGGAGCATAAAATCCAAGAGGAACTGATACAAAAAGTCTTAGCAATCAAAGAGAATTTACATAAGGTATTCAAATACATAGTTCCATATAAGAGGAGACTCTTGGACATTTTGCCATGATACAAAAGTAATCATTACTTGGGTATCAGTCGAAGAAGCATCTAACTCTTCCTTCCTTTCCAGTACATGAAGATGATGGGCGTGAACTCCTGCAGCCATTTCTTTGCCTGGCTTATAGAGAGTATTGGGTTCTTACTGGTCACCATTGCCATCCTCATCGTTATCCTCAAGTTTGGCAATATTCTTCCCAAGACAAATGGCTTCATTTTGTTCCTGTACTTTTCGGACTACAGTTTCTCAGTGATTGCCATGAGCTATCTCATCAGTGTCTTCTTCAACAACACCAACATTGCAGCTCTGATTGGAAGCCTCATCTATGTCATTGCCTTTTTCCCATTTATTGTTCTGGTTACAATTGAGGATGAGTTGAGCTATGTTATTAAAGTATTCATGGTGAGTCAACTGTTGGAATGCACCCTTGTGCGATATAAATATCTCCCTGCTGTAGTTCACGAATACACCCAAGTTGGAAGTTCACTTGTATAATTAAGACATAATGCAATAGCAAAATACACTTAACTCCTTTGATGGCTTTTCTAATTGCTGTCTACTCTGAAAGGAAACACCCCCTCCCCCACCCCACAGCTTCTAGAACCATAAGTGGTGCTGTTAGGCTCTGGTTCTCGTACAGTTAAAATATTACCTGCCACGTTTTAGAGATCACCAAGAGTTCTGATTTCTCTGGTTCAAAACCTTAAACATCTCAGAACCTCCCATGTTAGAACCATTCTCATGTATAAAAAAAAACCAGTGTAGTTTTTCTGGGGAACACACAGCCAGCAGGAATAGTGATGGAGGCACTAATAGTCTATGCTTAAATGTGGATTCTTTTCTGCTTTTTTCCTAGTTCAGAGGCACTAAATTGAGAACTAATATGACTGAATTTAAAATTCAGAAAGCAGAACATTTTCCGTCATATTAAGGCTTTTCTGTTTATAAACATAGATCTTGATGAATAACCTTAATTCATCACTGACTGCTCTAGGATTAAACAAAACTTAAATTTATAATTTGTAGTGATTATCAATATTCAACCAATAAATATATTAGTATATTCTCATTTAAAGCTCTATCATCTGAAATAAATTTAGGTAACACTTTCTGACCCTGATATCATTTAATTCGAATCTTCATACTCTATTACTCTGTAATTTCCTACTTTATAAATTTCTGAGAAACATTTAATAAGCTTACACATATATTTTGGATTGTTAAAGGGCATGCTCCTAGTATTTCCTCTTTCTGTCTCTCTCTCATTGTAGTATTTTTTGGCAAGGGACTTCAGTATTTTAAAATAGACTGAGAGGGTGAACTCTATCTTTCCTATATGTCTAATATTTTAAGCATTTTGAGACCTTCCAGGTGAAATCTGTTGGAACTATCACCACTGTTCATTTTCTTCACAGAGCCTACTGTCCCCAACAGCATTCAGCTATGCAAGCCAATATATTGCACGATATGAAGAACAAGGCGTTGGTACGTTCAATTTCTTTAAAATAGTGTTGTATCTCTAACTGTGATGTGTGCCAAGGAAGAATAAACACGTGTGTTCAATTTCTAGGTCTTCAATGGGAAAATATGTACAAATCCCCTGTTCAGGATGATACCACCTCATTTGGCTGGCTGTGCTGTCTAATCCTAGCAGACTCTTTCATTTATTTCTTTATTGCTTGGTATGTCAGGAATGTTTTCCCAGGTAGGAACCTGCACAGATGCTTCTTGTGGTTGTCATTGCTGTAAGTCAGCTAATACACATGCGCTAATAGTTGGCTGGCCATATGAAATCTTTGAAACGGTATAATAAAACCCTGAATTAACCAAATTGTTCAGATTAAATTTGTAACTGTGTCTCTCATCTCACTGTCCTTTTAAAAAAAGGTAAATTCAAAATTGTGGGATAGTATCAGATCCAACCAGTCTTTCTAAATAGAAACATGATACGCTGACAAGGCAAAACCTATGTCTCCTAATTTTATGGATAATGAAATGCATTCTACAACATAGGCTGGTCTTCCACTTTGGATCTCAAGCAGTTATCCTTTGTAACACATTTAGGTGTTTTCACATTAAGTGTTATTGATATGTGTACATTTTCAGTGGACGGGTGAATAAATTGTATGCTTTCATTTGCACAAAATGTTTATTTAAAAAATGACTGTCTTGAGACAGAAAGCATATCAGTGCTGGTGTGGGACTTGGGGTAGGACCCAGGGAATATGAAAGGGAACCCTGTGAGAATGCTGTTGAGGATACAGAATTAGTTTAACACTGGACTGTGGTGGTGATGCTTGCATTTGTAAATGAACAAAAATTATCCAACTGCACTCTTGAAATGGGCAAATTAGTAACTCAAGTTCACTGACATTACTTTTTAAAAGAGGTGATCTTGTTGGTGTTACTTTGTAAACTGAACTCACCCTTTGAAGTTAGATAGTATTCTACAAAAGGAAGTCAATTCCTGAACCATTCAGTGTTTCATTGTTTAGTTAGTAATCACTCTTTTTAATGTATTCTCATTACAGGGACATATGGGATGGCAGCTCCGTGGTATTTTCCGGTCCTTCCTTCCTATTGGAAAGAGCGATTTGGATGTGCAGAAGTGAAGCATGAGAAAAGCAATGGCCTAATGTTTACTAATATCATGATGCAGAACACCAACCCTTCTGCCAGCAAGACAAGTAGGTCAATAGCGCGTATCATTATAGCAGAAACAACGCTAAAACTGTATAACTAGTGGGTTTAGTTACATTTTTCTAAATGATAAAATTATCATCCCTTTAGTCATGGGTGAGTATGTCTACACATATGTGTTTACATCCTTACAGGGACTGAATTGTGCCTTCTTCTGGGCTCATTAGCTCAGTTGGTTAGCATATGCTGCTAATTAAGCCAAAACTGTAGATCCTTTTGTGGTCCAGTTAGAATCACGCAGAGAAAAATGTTGTTCCTTGCCCACAGTCCACATTCCTTCCTCTAGCCATCTGCGGCCGGTCATAGGAGAAACCAAGAAACAAAAGTGGGTAATGTAGCATAACCCACAGTGATGTGAGAAAAGAGGGCAAAGCTCTTGCCTTACTGATGTGGGGTGAGTGCTATTGTCTCTGTAAAGTAAAGATCCCCCATGCAAGTGGTGTCATGGTTTAGGGTTAGGGTTAGGGTTAGGGTAGATAGGAAAATTAGCTAAATTCTGTAAGCCACAGATCCAAGAAAACTGTGTTACTGTAAAACCAAAACTTGGAAACATTTATTTCATAAATTGGTAACATCCTTCCCAATCAGAGAACAAACCTTCTGGGTTATCTTTTGAATATTTAAGATCTGTTGGGGAGGGAAAAAAAAGAGACTTTAAAATTATGAGACTGCATTCGGGAACTGCTTGTTCCGACAGAGAAGGCTGATATAATAAACCGTAGAGAATGTGGTTTTGTAGGTCCTGCTCATTCTATAAGCAGGTCAGAAGGATGCTAAAGAATGTAATAAATCAGTTGCTTCTGAACTCTTTAAACTTAAAGATTATATAATCTCCAGTTTTTAAAGGAAAGTCTAACTCAGCTCTATTAATTCCTTATGAGCTTACAACTCTTCTCTTGGTCTCTCCAGGTCCTGATTGTGCATTTCCCTCCAACATTGAACCTGAACCTAAAGATCTCCAAGTTGGAGTGGCCCTTCACGGGGTTACGAAGATCTATGGCTCAAAAACAGCTGTTGCTAACCTCAGTCTGAACTTCTACGAAGGGCACATTACATCACTGTTGGGACCAAATGGAGCTGGTAAAACTACAACAATGTATGTTATTTTTCAACTAAATGTCAAAGAAAGATGTTATTAATGAACTATAGCTTTTTATCAACTAAGGACTTAAAGAAGAAAGTAGGGCTATTATGTCCTATGGATGGTTCAGCTTGTTCACGAATGAAATGAAATCTAAACCAGAGATTCCAAACTGTGAGCTCTAAGTCCATCTTAGGCCAGCATGGGATAGGCTTATTTGCTGCATTTAGTGTTGGCTTCCCCTATGTGTCTTAAAATGTTTAATTCAGCATAATTTCCAGATATTATTATTTCCAGTAAGTATTCTTGGCATGTCTTAGGTCAGTGGCACTCCACCTTCCTAATGCTGTGACCCTTTCATACAGTTCCTCACGATGTGGTGACTCCCCCCAACCATACAATTATTTCATTGCTACCTCATAACTGTAACTTTGCTACTGTTATGAATCATAATATAGGTACTTTATATGCAGGATATAGGGTACATAACCCCCAAAGGGGTCGAGACCCACAGGTTGAGAACCACTGTTGAGCACTCTGCACCACAGAGTTGCAGGTTGAGACAGGAGTTGTTGGTAAGGTTCACTAGTGCCATTCTGTTCAAACCGCATGTGTTCTCTGGCTCATCCCTGGTCTGGGATCTGTACTGCTACATCAGTCTGTCCCTCTTTATTTGTATTTCTACCCAGGCCAGGGATAAGTCTGAGTTTGCACACCCTAGCATGAACACAGCACCATCTGCCCTATCACAGGAAGCATTCACCTTGATTCATGAAGAAACAAAGAGCCACCAGCATCATACACAGTCAAGGTCAAAGGCAGTGCACGGGCTGTTCTTTCTCTCTACAGACCGTCCTGTGTCAAGATAAAGGGAGGATTGGGATCCCGGGATTCTTAGGTTATTTTATCGTTTGTGTGTTTGCTTTGACACTGAGCCTCCAGGGTTCCAACAGCGCATATTTGCCATCAGTGTTAAGATGTTGTTAGACTCAAGCCCTTAAGGACATGTCTCACTTTATCCACATTCTGTTTTTATTCATCTTAAGTTCAGTGACTACTCAAAGGCTGACACCGATATATTTCTTCTAAATAATTAGAGACAAGTGAAGGTCGTGATAAGAGTAAATGTGCAGCCTCTTATTTGTACAACCTGTTAAAAGCCAGGGTTGGTGTCCTAGAATGGAACACTTAGAAAGTAAATGTTCCAATAGGAAATAAGAGGCCAGGAGAGAAAAGAGATAGAGAAGGTGTTTGATGAGGCTGTAACTTCAGCTGAGTATGCTCTATTTTATCAGTGTATATATAAACCTCTAAATATAAAAAGAAACGTGTTATTTGTATTTCAATGGATGTCATGAGGAAATTGCATATTACCTCGATTCATTACTTAGGACTAGGAGAAAGGTAAGAAATCTGGTCCTTCTCTAGACCTTCTGTGGATGATGTTCTAATGGGAAGGAGATGATTTGTAAATAACTCTCCAATTGACTAACCACTTGGAAGATGTTGAGAGTTTTCTGTTTTGTTTTGTTTTTTTGTTTGTTTGTTTTTTGTTTTTTCGAGACAGGGTTTCTCTGTATAGCCCTGGCTGTCCTGGAACTCACTCTGTAGACCAGGCTGACCTCGAACTCAGAAATCCGCCTGCCTCTGCCTCCCAAGTGCTGGGATTAAAGGCGTGCGCCACCACTGCTGGGCATGAGAGTTTTCTAAGTAGAAATATTTTGGTCAGTATGCAGAGAATGTCACTGAGGATACCCGAAGAGGTAGGAGGTTCAAGAAGCTGGTGTGTTGTGATGGCTGCTGCCCCCTGGTGGTAGCACATGTTGATGGAGCGACCAAGAGACAAAGACTTCTGAAATACAGTTTTGTCTTCAAAGTAGTTAGACTACAGGCACATTCCACTATGCCTGGCTTAATGTTGTTTTTAAATGGAGTTGGTACATTAAAGTAGCATGTTAATTTATGGACTCCATTTCAAAAAGAAAAAAATATTTTGAAACCTTTCCAACACCCCTCCCCCCAAAAAAAGGAAAGAAAGGAAAGGAAATATAGTTTTGTGCAAACAGTATATTAATTTATCAGCGAATGATAGAGGCAAAAGGATATAGTATTGCGGGTAGACCATAGTTTGAGGACCTTGTAAGGCATCTTATGAAGATGCAGCATCGTCTGTTGGATTCATAGCATATATTTGGATGTAAGTGATAGGATCTAGTCCAGAGACACAAGTTGGAGATTTACCAGTATATAAATAGGATTCCAAGGAAACACAGTATGTTCAAGGAGAGAGTGTATCTTCAACTGGAAAGCACCCTTAGCTTTAACATTATTATCACCACCATGTAGCATTCACACAACACTGTAAACAACTAAAAGCTTAAAAGTCAGTTTCATTTTTTTTTCATTTCTTCTTAATGGCTTTTTCCTTCCTAGCTTGACTTCACTTAAAGAGATGCATTGCAAACACCCCCCCCAACTCCTTTGTCAGCATATGAGCTATGCTTTGTCTTCCTGTCTAGCCTGAGTGATTGGTCCATACCTAATTTATCACATCCTCATTTCCAGCTCCATGCTGACCGGGCTTTTCGGTGCCACCGCGGGTACCATTTTTGTATATGGAAAAGATATCAAGACGGACCTGAATACAGTTCGGAAAAACATGGGGGTCTGCATGCAACATGATGTGTTGTTCAGTTACCTCACCACCAAGGAGCACCTTCTCTTATATGGCTCCATCAAAGTCCCTCACTGGACCAAAAAGCAGCTCCATGAGGAGGTTAAAAGGTGAGGTAATCCCAGAAATAAGAACACAACTGGTTAAGCTCTCCCTAGGACATACAGCATGTTGGTCAAGCTTTGGGAGCAATAACAATGGGAAACGTCCTCTCACCAGCATTTTGCTTTGTTTCCTACCTCTCCGGTAACATATACATTTAATAATATTATCCTCTCCAGACAGTTATACACGCACTGTTCAACTCTGCCCCAATGTCTTAGATGTTACCCAAATCTTTTGTTTTCATTTCTGCCTGGATACTACACCTCATAGTGTCTTAAACGGACTGCCAGCTACTACTCTAACCCAGTCATGGATTCTTATCAATGAGCTGTCAGAGTGAGCTTGGTCAACTGCAAATCAGACCACATCATTCTTGCATCCCCTTGAGTGGCTTTTGCCACACTTAGGATGACATCCCATAATGTCATTAGCAAGGCCTACCAGATCATACATGACCTGTCCTCCATTCCACATCTGACTATATTCTTTCCCAGTCTCCATTTACTCTGCTCTGTGAACATAAGTCTACTCATACACTTGACTATCCACAACCGACTTCTACTACAAGTCCTTCTGTTTGTTCTTTTTAACTTACCATACACTTCCTGAGAGCCATTTGGAGACTCCTGGTCAAATGAACACTTTTCCACTCATTGCTCAAAGTCATTATCTGATTTTTTTATTTTATTAATTGAGTGCTGATTATTGTTATATTATAAATGTTCTTGAGATTATGCTTATCATTGGATTTTCTTCACCTTCTGCACACATGTGCAAACAATCTCTTAGTGAAAAAGATTTCTTTTCTCTTCATTGCTTTCTTCTGTGACATAATCTGGCACAAAAAGTCCAATGTTCTAATCATTTGTCAAACAAGTGGACTATATATTCTCTTGTGGTTTTTCTTAGTCATTATTTTTATGACAATAATTAGATGATAAACGACAATAAACGATTTCATGTTTTCAGAACTGTATTGCACCTCATTGAAGATGTATTCATTGATTATGAACACAATAGCACCATTCATTATTTTTTTTCTTGAAGAACTTTAAAAGACACTGGACTATATAGTCATCGCCATAAGAGAGTTGGAACGTTGTCAGGAGGAATGAAGAGAAAATTGTCCATATCCATAGCTCTCATTGGTGGATCAAGGGTAGTGATTCTGGATGAACCATCCACCGGAGTTGACCCATGTTCTCGCCGAAGTATATGGGATGTCATATCTAAGAACAAAACTGGTATGAATAATTTTCATAACTTCTCCATGGGACAGTCATAACTCTGCCCTCAGAGTTCCCCAAAAGTCAAGTTGAAGCTTTCTGTGTATAACACCCTATAAATATCTGAGGTGAGATCTTTTTTTTTCCTAAGATTTCATGGTGAAATTTCTGGGTCAATTAGAATATCCAGTTCTCGCTGTGAGTTAACCTTATCGAGCCTTATTGGGAGCCTACAGGCGTCTGCCTAGAGAAGCATAGAATCTAATTAGAGATACCAAACGTACACAAATAAAAATAAACCAAAAACACACCAAATAAGTGCTAACAGGATGTGAAGCAGAGAAGTAATCAGACTGGAGTGGATTAATCAGAGAGGAATATTCAAAAAGTCTTTTAGATTACCATTTTTTTATAGTGAAGGAAGGAGAGAGAGCAAGAGGGAGAGAGAGAGGGGGGAGAGAGAGAGAGAGAGAGAGGGAGAGGGAGAGAGAGCACTCTGAAACAACAGAGGTAAAACTGACAGGTGAGAAAAAAAGTAGCTGATGCCCGCAGAAAATGAAGGACATTAGCTGTAAATCTTGATAAGCACCCGCTTGCTGCTAAATTACATATAAGACCCCTCCTATAGACTTAATAGCAGTCTTCTGAGTTTCCCTTTGATCGCTATGGAGGTTCACACACCTCAATTAACACCGCTCTTGTCCTCAGAAACCCCAGGATCTACTATTGCTAATTCTGTTCTGTGGGGGCCTTGTATCCTCATTTTTCATTCTCTGTTGTTCTCGACTGTATTTTCAAGCAAGAACAATCATTCTATCGACACACCACCTGGATGAGGCCGAAGTGCTGAGTGACCGCATCGCCTTCCTGGAACAGGGTGGGCTCCGGTGCTGTGGGTCACCATTTTACCTCAAGGAAGCTTTCGGGGATGGCTACCACCTCACACTCACCAAGAAGAAGGTTTGTATGAGAAAGCGCACTGTATCATGGGGTAATGAGGTAAACGTTTCTATAAAGTGAAGACAGATTCTCTCCAACTTAACTCATTGCTAAGATCCATCGGTGTGCAATCTCATGTGCTTCTCAAATCTCAGCAAGTGTGTTGGTTAAAAACCCCAGATGTTTGCTCCCTTCTGAGAGCATCTGATGTAGTAGATCTGCGTTAGACCTCCAAAATGTACTGCTGGTAATTTCCCACGTGGTGGGCACTGTACAAAATGATGCCTTTCTAAAGGTTACTGATGGCCTGCCAGCATTTTTTTGTTTCTCCAACATTTCAGCCTCTGCAGAGAAATTTGTATTCTTAGGCTTAGAGAAAGCAAATGAAGAGCACATAAGAAGTCATGTCTTCACTTTTTGATGGCAAGCATTAAACTGTAGAGTTGAAACTGTGACTCAGATGTGACTCTTCTGCATGACTCTATATCTAAGTTATCTTGGCATGACTCCCAAAATATACAAAGTAATTCAGGCTTGGGGGCAGGGCTCTTTTGTTAGAGCCTCCACTGGCCTCCACTCTATGAGTACTATTTCCTATTTCTATGAATAATATTTTTATTAATTTTGGGGAAATTTTATACCGTGTAGTTTGATCACACTCACTCCCAGACTACTCCCATACTCCCTCTGTTCTTCTTTCTGCTCCCTACTCACCCAACTTTAGTTTCCCCTTCTCCACACCTATCCTAACCAAGTCCAGTTTCTGTTGCCCAACCACTTTCAAGAGCAGGGACCTGCCATGAATGTGGTCAACCTGATAGTGGTCACCTAGTTAAATAAAACTGACTCTCTCCCAACAGCAAATAGAATTTGCTTTTCCCAGGTAGTGATAGGATGCTGTACCCATCTCCGCACTCCATGTTGCCACTCTGTCTTGCTGGATCTAGAGTAGGTCTTATGCATATTGTCCCTACCACTGTTCGTCCGTAAGTGCAACTGGCCTTTTGGGTTCAGAAAACAGTTTCCTCGAAGTCATCCGCTAGCACTGGCTCTTAAGATCTTTCTGCTCCTTCTTCCTTGAAATTCCCTGAGCTGATTCATGGAAGGTATGATATGTATCTTACACTTATGGGTGAAATACTCCATAGTCTCTTATTCTCTGCACACTGATCAAGTGATGGTATGTGTATTAATTATCATCTACTGCAAGAAGCCTCTCAGATGAGACTTGTGACATGCACTGCTCTATGGTTATAGCAATAAGACATTATGAGTCATTTTAATAAAATCTTCTTCCTTAATAGGCTGTCTATTTCTACCCTATTGGTTAATGAAAAGGCATGGCTTTTTCTCCATTCCCCTCCTAGTGGTTGTTGGGATTTTCATCTAATCTATACTATATTTTCTTTTAAACCCTAGCAAAATTATCCTTGAGCTTCAAAAACAAAATAATCATAATTTATCATTATATTTAGAAATTCATATATTAGAGGATATTGTGCTGAATGATGTACCCAATCATTATTCTAGGCACCAGGGCTGCATCAATGAATTCATAATATAAACTCCATGTTCTGGCTTCGTGAACTTTGGGCTTGATGAAATGTGAAATTTCAGATGTTATGCTCAATATGTAAATTATTTAGCACACTATCAATTAGTCAATGATAAATTACATAGAATATTTATTTCTATAAATGTAGACAGAAATAAAGCAGGAGTGGGATGTGTCAGTTAAGCCATGGGCTGGAGCTGGTGAGAGAATGGGACTCATTGGCTGCCTGGGTGCAGAGACCTTGAGGGGCACATGCGCCACAGCATGGCATACTGTACCATAGCCATGGAGACTCAAAACTGCCACTGCATTAAAGCATGAGAGAGGAAGGGGGCGGTGCTGGAAGAATACAGTTGGTAGGAGTGTGGCTTCTAAGTCTCCATGTGGGACATGAGATGGCTGGAGGGATGGTCTGTGGTCTGACTCAGGAAAGCGTGCATAACTTTCCCTTTTGTCCACAGAGTCCAAATCTAGACACAAATGCAATCTGTGACACAGTGGCCGTGACAGCAATGATCCAGTCACACCTCCCTGAAGCCTACCTCAAGGAGGATATTGGGGGAGAGCTTGTATATGTGCTCCCTCCATTTAGCACTAAAGTCTCGGGAGCTTACCTATCACTCCTGAGAGCCCTGGACAAGGGCATGGGTAAACTCAACATTGGCTGCTATGGCATTTCAGACACCACTGTTGAAGAGGTAGGTGGACATCTGTTTACTGCTTGCCCCATTTATCCACTTATCCATTTATCTACCTATCTATCTATCTATCCATCCATCTATCTACCTGTCTGTCTGTCTGTCTGTCCATCTATTCACTCATTCATCATTTATTTATATTTTTTCTTTTTAATTTAGAGTCCTGGTCATTGACCCCAGCACTATGAGCATAGGGAAGTGCCGTGCCTCTAGACTTTGCCCACACCACATTCCTGTGTATGTCCATGTTTGTGTATATGTGGAGGTGCATGTGGATGCAGGAGTTAACATCCACTTTTGTCCACATGCCTGACGTAGTCATGGGGCAACACCTAGAGTCATTTCTTTAGAGCTGTTCACTTTGCTTTTTGAAACAATGCCACTCACTAGCCTGGACTGAAACCTAGACTGGTCAGCCAGTGAGCATCAAGGATCTGCCTGTGTTCACCTTCCCAGTGCCAAAGTTACAAGTGCACACTATGAATCCGACTTCTGTGTGTGGCTTCAAGGAATGGAGCTCCAGTCCTCATGAGACTTTACTGAGTGAGCTCTCTCTCTTTCCCAAATCCACCACGTGTTGATGCTCAGATGACTTTGTCTGCCCTTAGAAAAATATGTGCAGATGTTTTCTGATTAACAGTAAATATTTTTAAGTAAATAGGTCACAGAATCACTAAAGCTTGAAATTCTCAGTATCATTCTAACAGAAGATTGATTTCTGAGAAGAAAATATTTTTTTCAACACTTCTCATCCAAAACATAAGAATGACCATCTTTTCTACATAAAAAAAAAATCCTCTCAATGTCAGTCAGAAATAGTTGTCCTAATAAGTGTGATAATAACTCAAAATCAAAACTGAGGTCCTTAAGAGAGATGTATCTTTTATGTTAATGAAGCTGTCTGGTCTCTCTTTCTAGGTCTTCCTGAACTTGACCAAGGATTCGCAAAAAAGTGGTACCATGAGTCTGGAGCACTTGCCACAGAGGAAAGTTGGGAACCCCAGTGCCAACGGCACCTCACCTCCTGATGACTTGTCTGTGAGCAGCAGCAACTTCACTGACAGAGACGGTACAAGCCTAATATGCAGATTTTGCTTAATTTTCATAGACGACATAATTGGGGAAAATAGGGGTGCAGATTTTTTACTCCTTTTGTGGAGTTCAGCTTTAAAGATGAATTCTTTAAATTAACAATCCCAATACACACAAGCATCCTTCAACACACACAATATTCATTATGGAAGATCAAATTCTCACTTTCAAAAGGGAACTGGCAGTGAAAGCGAGGTAAACCTGGGGAGTACTTTTGACAGGTGATGGTGGGCGGGGTTCTCTGTTCATCAGAAATGCTTCTCTGCATGTAACTTTCTGTGATTTCAGAAGTGTGCTTCACAAGTGATGATTCTTCCTGCAATCAGGGCTGTGCAGGGACGGACACGGTTATCTAGTCAGGAGCACCCGATCATTAGGGGCATATATGTGGGAGCAAAATCACCCAAAATAAAGTTATGTTTTTTTTAAAAATCATCCCTCTCTGGGAAAGGTGAGGTCTAGCCTCTAGCTTTCCCAACTCTGATTCACTCGAGGGACAAAAAAAAAAAGTTTTGCTTGGGCTATGATTTGATTAAGTTAGACCTGAAGAATACTATCTGTATTAAAATTCTTTGTCTTCAACTCTTCACACAGGACATGTTTGAAAAATCACATCTTTGATATAACATTGAGAGGTTAAGGTCTTTTAGAAGCAGCTTCCATTGTCACCCAGTCTCCTTTTGACAGTTAATTTCTACCCTGGAAACACGATTTACTTAAGAAAGCATGTAGTAAAATGATATATGAATTATGGAGTAGTCATTTCAACCGTTTGCTTAAAGTGGGAACCATCTCTAGGAACAGAACTTTTAATTAAACATTTGCCTGTCTCAAAAACTCAGAAAAGATCATCTCTGATATTTGTGTAATTCTGAAATTAGAGTCTCATCTGTCCTCTGTCGAGTTTCTTGTTTATCAACTGTTGGAGAATAAAACTGTGGAATCCGAGGAACTGGGACTTTGGCTGGAAAGTGGTCATCTGCTTCTATGTATTTGCCTCTGCCTTTTCCCCATAATTTGAAATTATTCTTCATTTAGAATGTTCCCCTCATTGACATTATCTTTGAGGCAGCCCATTTACTGCATTTTGACACACCTGTAAGTCATCCGCATGTAATTTCTCAAGGAACAGAAAAGCATACTAATTAACTCGAAATATTCAGCTCCTTGTACAATTCCCCGTTGCAGAGATATGAGTTTGCATTTAAACGTGTTCTCTCTGTTTAATTGGAATTCATTTTAAATTAAGCGGCTTTGTATTTTTTTCCTTATCAGCTGAATGGAGATCATGATTTTTGAGCTGCATGATTTGTGATGGAGAATTTTAAACCCACACAGTGTTGACGGATACCATTGTCCTATCGCATGTTAAAAAAAAAAAGTGTGGTATCAAGTCTCTGACGAGAATGCTCTATTTGAAGTTACTTTTGGGGGAAGCTGCTGAAATGGTTGGCCTTAAGAGCCCCGCTGAGCAGCAATGGCCACCATGGCCTCCATGGGTCTCAAAGGCAGTGGAGATTTTCTCAAGCCTTGGAGAGCATTTCAAGGAGGGGCTGCATAGCAAGTTTTCAGTGGTTTCTGTATGGAAACTGAGTGAGGAGCCTTGAAAGGCCATAATCAGTTCTAATTTCCAAAGGCAGTATATGAACATGTGGTTGAATTAGAATTACAGCTTGGAGAAGCTTTCTTTTTCCTACACTTCAAGGGAGTTCATATCAGAAATTGAACCATCGAAACTCATAGTCTGGGTTAGGAACCAGTTCTTACACTGGGCTGATGTTTTATTTATAGTATTTGAATTCAGCCTTGATGAGACTATTTCCTATATATTAAAAATTAGTAATTACATATTGGGTCTGCATTGAAACATTGGAAACAGGGCTCATTTACAAAACCCAGAATCCTTGATTTTTCCTAGTATCTATTTACTATACATATGTATTATAACTAGTGCTAGTGAATCACAATTTTCATAACACTCTTAAATTTAGCTATATATGAGACATATATTGGGGTCCCCTATTTAGGGCAATATTAGAAATGGATTGCAGAGGCTTCAGTCTGAATATAGAACACAGAAGCTTCTTCCAACCATGCAACATGATGCCATTCCCCAGCAGTTTGTGAGGTCGTCTTATGACTTGATTTACAGAGGTTTCCTAGAACCGCATTAAATCTCTTGTCCTTATTCAGACAAAGTCCTGACCAGAGGTGAGAAGCTGGATGGCTTTGGGCTGTTACTGAAGAAGATAATGGCTATCCTCATCAAGAGGTCCCACCACGCCCGCAGGGACTGGAGAGGTCTCATCGCTCAGGTCGTTCTCCCCATCGTCTTTGTGGCCACGGCCATGGGCCTCGGCACATTGAGAGATTCCAGCAACAGTTACCCCGAGATCATGATCTCTCCATCCATTTACGGCAACTCTGAACAGACAGCTTTCTATGCGTGAGTTACTTTCTGGCAAGATCGTTTCCACAATGATTCCAGGGTTGGTGGAGACAAAGAATTTGGGAGCTACCACACTTAATTCTGCTAAAGAAATGGGCTACTTCTGTACCTAACAAATAACTTAAGAGGATTTACATGCATCCACAAATAAATCCAAAGTGATGTTTCCTCTTAAAGGGTAGACATAAATCACATGTGATGGCTGAATTCACGTCATAGGAGACCATCAGGGCAGCAAAGCCTGCCTCTTCCATAGATTTGCACACCTATAGGGTAGGTGTATGTCAGGACTGCCATTCGTATCCAGCATATGTGTAGGCCTGGAGTTGACGCCTCAAGAGAAAGGGAGAAGACAGGTGGAAGCAAAGAAGTAGGAATGGAAGGAGGAAATGGAAAAGCAGTCTTGTAGATAGCGTACATCATATCTTAGTGTAATTAGTGAACATGCATTTACTGATGTGTCCCTGTTGCTCAACATTGCAGGAATTTTGATCCAAGCACCAATGGCCTGGTCTCAGCTCTATGGAATTTCCCTGGCATTGACAACGTGTGTTTGAATACTAGTGACTCGTAAGTTCTCCTCCTTTCTTCTTCCCAGCACTCTAGTTTTCACGAGTGTGTGCAGGAATGCATCAAGCATGTGTGCGTGACTTTGCTGGAAAAAGATCATATCTTGATAGGAAGTCTGTATCTAATAGGTTTTTAGCTCTTTCTTTTTCCTCTTCAGCAGTGCTCTACTATAATGACAAACATTAGATTCCTTCCGTTTGCCCACCTCTTGTATTGTTACATTTTACAATCACAACATTAGAATTATATGGTTAATCACGTTTTATTGTATTTAAAGATTTGTTTATTTTTTTATCCTATGTGTATGTGTGAGTTCCTGCTTGTATGTACACCACATGCACACCTTGTGTCCATAGAGGCCAGAAGAGCACATTGGATCCCTTGGAACTGGAGTTAGAAGTGGTTATGAGCCACCAATGTGGATGCTGGGAACCAAATTCAGGTCATCTGCAAGAGCAGCAAGTTCTGTTAACCACTGAGCCCCAATGAAGAAAGCAGGGGCCATAGAGACTAATGTATATATCTAAGTGTATATATATATATATATATATATATATGTATATATAATGTATAGATACATATATACACACACATACATATACATACACTATATATACATATATACACATATGCATATATATACATACATACACATACACATACATACATACATATATATATATATATGGCATACCTTATAGCTTATTTAAACTTTCTAGTTAGCACATAACATTAACCTGACTCTAGCGCATCAACAGAGAGGATGAGAAGCATGAAAACAAGCAAAGGGAGCACCCAGCCTCATCCTGACCCAGTGAGAAAGTTCACTGAGCTTTGATTCGACTTTCTTTAGTCAACTGATACTGCCGTGAAATTCCCGCCTCCACTAAATGCCGAACAAAACCGCTAGTGCAATGCATAATCAGCTTATGAAATATCATACCAGGGTCTATACACCTAAATTTCACACCAACTACTTATTTATGCACTCCCACATGAGCATGAGAGCATGCATGTGCACATGTACATGCGCCTCACTTCAGGATCCTTTATCTTTACAGGCAGTGTTTAAAAAAAGACGAACTGGGAAAGTGGAACACAAGTGGAGAAGCTATCGACAACTTTGGCGTTTGCTCCTGTTCAGACAATGTCCAGGTAAAAGAGAATTCAGTTTCAGTAAAGTAGAAAGAGAGAGAGAGAGAGAGAGAGAGAGAGAGAGAGAGAGAGAGAGAGAGAGAATATGAATGAATAGCAAAACTTGAAAGATCTATCCAGGTTACCAAAGAGTCAGTATAATTTCATTTTATGGAAGCTTGTAGCTCAAAAGATATGGACCTGGGCGCTCAGAAAATATTGACTTTGAACTTCGGGTCACTGTTTTAAATCTGACTCAAGACAAATCTCCAGAGATAGAGATGGTCTTTGTGGAAACCAACTGAGAATGAATCTTTGGTTTCAATTCTTTTCTAACTGGAAAGCTGAGTTTCACAGCGCAAAAGTGACTGTAACTGTCATATGTGAAAATGTAGTGAACATGCTGCCCAGCTAGCTGGGAAGTCGGTCACCTATAAGTCTAGAAAGGAATTCCATGTGTTACCAGGAAATGCCTGGAAAGTTTTTTCATCAACATTAATTTCCTGAAAATATTAAAATTTATCCCATAATTATTTTATCTTTACTGTATGCATGCAGATCTTTGTTTTCTCAACTATTCCTAAACCCTTAGTACAGCAGAACTCACTGGGAAAGTTTGAAACTTCCGTTTGCGTCATCACGTGTGTATCACACACATCCCATTTCCGTTTGAGTCACTACATGTGTATCACACACATCCATCCTATGTATCACAGCAAGCATCCTAGAGGAGAGAACATTTCAAAATTTTTAAATAAATTTTTTATTGGAGAAAAGTTGCTATTGGGTTTCTAAGGATCACCAACTTCTTCTGTCGTGCAGGAAGACTCTAGCAATGTCACACAGGGTTGTATTCTCATCTCAGTACAATATTTTACAATAAAAACGTTTCCAGGGAGCATAGCCCATTTTGGAGTTCCCATGCAAAAAAGTTGATATTAACTATAAGAACTATGGTCCAAAAAAGATCTTTCCCAGTTTTTAAATGTTAGCCTAACCTACCATTTAGAGTTTTTACTTCCTCGTCTAAGTTCACAACAACAACAACCCTCATTATTTTGTGTGCTAGCTAAATAAATAAATAAGTAAATGGCCAAAGTCACAGCTATGGTCTTTTGGGGGGGTGGTAGCAATTTGCGGGGAGTGTGAGAATGAGGATTTTGAACTGACGGGCTTCTGTCGTCTTCTTAGTTTCTAATTATGTAGGTATGTCCGGTTTGTCAAAATTCATCAAGCAGTGCCTTTTTAATACATGTGATGTTTTTATATGTATAATGCAATTTGATTAAAAAAAAAAGCTTCAGAGCTATACTAGTTATGTGGAGACAAGTCCTTCTGATTAACTGGGAGGCCGATGCCATTCTAAAGTGTGAGTTTTAGGTAGATGTGGCTGTATGGTCAGTGAAATTCACTCTCGGCATTGCAGAGCCGTCTGCAACTTGATACAGCTCACATGTGCTGAGCCTCTGGCTCTGGGGCTGGGTGTGAGTGAGCAATGGAAGAAAGAGGTGCGTTGTGCTAGACTTTCTCCAGACTAGGCATCGTGGCAATGAACTTCAGGATCCAAAGGAGAACTAAGTTGTTAGTTACTCTGCTCGAGGGTTAAAAATAAGTGTGACCATGAGCCTCTGAAGTGGGATGGAGGGCACACACCTGTAGACTTTGTACAAGCAAGAGGATCAGTTGAATCCTCAGCTACATAGTAAGTTTGACGCCAGGCTGGGCTAGAAACCCTGTTTTAAAAATCCCAAATAATAAATAATAAATAAATAAAAACATAAGATCTAAGTGAAGTCTGTTCGGGCAAACACAAAAACTCTCATTATTTTATGTGTTAATTTCCTGTAAGCCTAAAATTAGTTCTTAAATAATAAATACAAATATACATGTAACTAGCATGTAGAAATCTTTATGTAAACCAATATATTAATGAAATCCCTACCCCTAGGTTAGGTTGCGAAAACTAACGTGCTGTGAACTTTCAATTCACTGCTGTCTATTTGAAGAGTTTTCTCTCATAACCTTGATTTTAATTTGAGGCAGATCCCTTTTAGATTCCCTGTAAATTCTTCAGGTATTTAAAATGTTTCTGTTTCCTAATATTTTCCCAAAAGAGCTTACCTCATCAGAACAAAATAAGATGCTGTATTTGCTAACTTGTACTTTGTTTAGCTTTGGGTGAGTCCTAAACGCATGTAGTTGTTCTACATAACTGACATTGTTCTAATTTCTTGGCAAACAGGCAAGTTGTCTTCTTTCCCAAAGTTCCTGTGAATCAAAGGGCTGTTTGATCACACATCAGTCCTTGCAGTAATGGGCAAATCAGGAGACACCAACATTGTCTATTTAACTTACACAGGGCAGGCAGGAAGAACTTAATTTGATAATTTTATTTTCCAGGAATGCCCCAAATTCAACTATTCTCCACCTCATAGAAGAACTTACTCTTCCCAAGTTATTTATAACCTCACTGGAAAACACATGGAAAATTATCTGATATCAACTGCAAATCATTTTGTACAGAAAAGGTAAAATCTTCTGTTTGTAACATATTTAATTGGCTTCCAATTTTTTTTATGGTAACAGACTTGTAAATTTGAAACAGTATAATAGTTGCAAATTCTTTATATAGTGAAATTGATCATTGCTTTGATTTGATTGATTGATCATTGATCTGATCACTGATATGGTAACATAGATGCTTTAGTACTGTGCTCTGTCTACATAATCTTATGTATAGAAATCTAATCAATGACTCTAAATGTAGATTCACTTGAGCAAACTAAAAGTCACTAGCTTTTTAAAGTCTTTAAACATATTGTTGAATATGTTCTTATTTTTTCTCAAAGCAACAGACAAGTTATTGGCTGGATTGGATCTACTTAGAGTTTCAAGACATGACTTTTTGTGACAGTTGGCAATAAGAGTTACAATAATAATCTCTCAAAATATAGATTGTGTCTGTGAGTGGACAAAATGTCCTCCATGTGGCAAGGCCACCTGAAGACACTTGTCAAATGTCCCCCTGCACATTTGCTGGGACATAAAGCCTATTTACTTACAGTCACAACTCTCCTCTTCCCTTCATTTCTCAGTGTATATTCACATTCACTGTGAGATGTTGTTGTTACAGATAAGCTAAAGAAGAAAAGAGCATGTTTTTCTACTCATATATAGCCACTATTAATATTTTGGTATTTTTCATTTCTAATTACAGATATATAAGGAAATAATTTCCATAGACATGGGTTTGGGTAGAAACAAATGTTTTCTATATTCAGAGATATCAGGTGTTTCATAGAGTCAAATAATTTATGATAAAGTAAATTTATTATAAGAGAAAGGGATTTATTATGAAAAAAGTAGCCTAAAAATCCACATTTTAAAAAAGCAATGGTATCATTCACATGTTAAATTATATCTCTACACATCTATGATGAGATTATTGCAGTATAAATTGCACTGTCCTATTATTTAAGTTGAATCTAATTTGGTAAATATCTAGGTTAGTCTATTCTGGAAGTTATCACTTGAATATTAAGGTCAATTGTTTAAGAAGACCATCAACTGACATTTCAAACTCACATTCAGGCATCTTAGAAGAAGAAAAAGAATTAGAGCCAATCAAAAAAATCGAGGAAATTTTTATTTAGACGAGAAATTAAGTAATTTGAAAGAGATAATAAATTAGGTCATTCTGGTATCAATTACGTGGGTCAACTCCAGTGGATGGTTCATCCAGAATCACTACCCTTGATTCACCAATGAGAGCTATGGATATGGACAATTTTCTCTTCATTCCTCCTGACAATGTTCCAACTCTCTTATGGCGATGACTATATAGTCCAGTGTCTCTTAAAGTTCTTCAAGAAAAACAATAATGAATGGTGCTATTGTGTTCATAATCAATGAATACATCTTCAATGAGGTGCAATACAGTTCTGAAAACATAAAATCGTTTATTTTCATTTATCATCTAGTTATTGTCATAAAATATTTATAATATTGAGTTTTGAGATGGAAAGAGGAAAAACTTAGATTATATCATTCCTTTTCAGAATGCTCATTGCATATATGTAACTGTTTAATGTAGTGTGTCTGTAAAATTGTTACTTAGACAGAATCTTAGGTTGTAGCTCAGGCTGACTTGGAGCTCACAGTAGCTCCCCTTCCTCAGTTTCCCGAGTGTTCAGACGGCAGGCATGAGCCGCATCCCAGACAGTACATTTGTTCATGAGACTCTTGTCTTCAGTAATGATATGCCCTTGAGTTTAAATATGATAAAAAAAGGATCAATAGAAAAATATCAGGTTGTATTTATCTACTTCTGGATGTATTTATTGTATTTACTTCATTATGTATTCTGGGTGGAAAGAAAAAAAATAAACTCCTACTTAAATAATTTAGATCAACTTAGGAAGATTTTTACCCAGTAAAACAAATATAAATTTTGTTGCTCTATGCAGATATGGAGGTTGGAGTTTTGGGATGAAATTGACTAATGACCTTCGTTTTGATGTGACAGCTGTTCCTGTCAATAGAACTCTTGCTAAGGTAAATTTGGGACTTTCTTCTGGGAGGGCATATAAATAGCAATATGGAATTTGTATATGTAAACACTTTCATGTGAGAAACATAAAACATATAAAATCAATTCTGTGTGATGCATACATGTGCTCTAAGGGGGTGTGTATGCACAAGAGCAAGAATACATAAAAACTGTACACAATGGTGCTTCTTGCAGTTACCAAAAGTGTAGCTCTAAACACCCGTCTGCAGTAGAATAAGTTCAGTTCACGTTCATTCACTCACTCACTCATTCATTCACTCATTCATTCATTCACTCATTCATTCACTCATTCATTTATTCATAGGACTTTCAGCAGTAGAAATAATCTCTTGTGCATCACTGTTAAGCATTCATTCAATCATTTATTTCATTAATTCATTTATTCATTAATTCATTCATTTACTCATAGAACTTTCAGTAGTGGAAATAATCTCCTCTTTGCATTACTGATAAGCAAAGAGAGAGATAGACAGTAGCACTGGACCCTGTTCACCTTTATGTAAGCATAAAGAGTAGGGGAAACCCAATCACACGGTCAAGGAAAGGGGTGGCTCTGTGAACTGGATCAGTACGGGGCTCACCATGTGGGTGATTGTTTTCCTGGGTGGTGGATTAATCTGTGTAATCCCTACGATTTTTTGTCTCACAATGCCTTTATTTTTCCTGCACTTCCTTCATATCTGTATCGCAACCTCTTAGAGAATGGGAATGCGGGCGTTTGGCCTTGCTTCTTGCCAAACCTGGAATAGTAACAAATCTAATAGAGATAAATAAGTCCACAGTTTTGTTTTTTTTTTAATTCTTCCAGATAGCAGCAATGCTTTGAGACAAGCCAGTCACTGAGTCAGACGCATACGACTGCTCAGATGATAAACAGCAGTTATAAGGATTTGAGTTGTTTACTTATTTTCAGTCACAGAAAATTTTAATATCCTCTGAACATTTCTCTTTGGGTAGTGAGAGACACAGAATCGAGGTGAGAGCAGAGCAATTAATATTCATTTAGTTCACGATTGTTCTATGCCAAGAAGCAGTTTCACCTTTTAGGAAAAGAAAATTAATTCCATTCTCACAACATCCCTACTCTGTAGACACTGGGGAACCCAGATTGTCACAAAGTTGTGTGGGAAATAACAATCCTGGGAACTTCGGTGTCCGCCTTTCTTCCCCACACACTGAGTAAATTTCCTTTCAAAATCAAGGGACTTTCTAATGTGAAATTACCCTTGTCTAAATCAGAATGCAATTTTTAAATTAACACCATTTAAAAAGCACACTAGTATTTTTAAACACCTGTTTTTGATGTAAAGGGTAAAGTAACTCACATCCTGAGGGCTATATAAACACATAAAGATAGTGTGTGTGTTGGGGAGTAAAACTATCAATTTTGCTGTTAAGGACACAGGCTTGTATATTGTTAAAAGTCCTTTGTCTACTTTGTTGCTATCTGCTTTTACCACTGCGGTTAAGAGGCTTCACTCTGCTCTCAGAATCACTGAGTCCGCTGCAGAGATAACAATGGCTTCTCCAGTTCATTTCAGGTTTTGCCCATAGAAGAAGCATCTAGAACAGCTGCTAAGTCAGCTGTTACTCAGAATAGCCAGCTTCCTAAGTTCTGCCCACCTGTAAGCTGAAGACCCCCCAGCTCCCTAAGCTCTGTCCACCTGTAAACTGAAGACCCCCCAGTCCATCTATGATCAACTCTCCAGGGGTATTTTATTACCTTCTGAGGTGGAATGAGGTTTTCCTTTAAAATAAAGTATCCTATTGGATGTTTTAAAAACCCATTTTACTCGAATACAATCCTGATCTTGTCTCCTTTTGAAATTTGACAGGTGTGGTATGATCCAGAAGGCTACCATTCCCTCCCAGCTTACCTCAACAGCCTCAACAACTTCCTCCTGAGGGTTAACATGTCAGAGTATGATGCTGCCCGGCATGGTAGGCTCGCTGTACAGAGCTGTCTCTAATTATACTCTTTTCT
This sequence comes from Tokudaia tokunoshimensis, assembly GCA_036184795.1. Classification (NCBI taxonomy): domain Eukaryota; kingdom Metazoa; phylum Chordata; class Mammalia; order Rodentia; family Muridae; genus Tokudaia; species Tokudaia tokunoshimensis. The sequence continues at coordinate 74,079,081 of BTHU01000016.1, read as the reverse complement.
ACAGCTTTCCATGTAAACAGCCTCCCCGTATCTGCTTCCCCTGTTCAGGGTGTTTTACAGCATCTAAATTAGGGATCTTCAGAAAGGGTTTGGAAATAGTAACTCCTTCCAGATGGAACTTTCCAGATGATACCCTTAACTTCAGATTAATTTAGTTTCCTCACTTATCAAATCAGGATAGTAACACCCCCTTTGTTCTCACAGCTAGTAGTGATATCTTGTGGAAAATATTTCAGAGCTATTTGTTTGTCTGCAGACAGAGCTGTAATAAATTGATATTCATAAGTATTGCTCACAGATCTATATGATTTAGGCAAAATAATTTTTTATGATACATTTTCAGTTTTCACCTGGTAGCCTGACTGGCCTGAAACTAATAGAGATGCACTTGCCCCTGCCTCCTGAGTGCTGGCCTTAAAGTTGTAGACCACCATACTCAGTTATGAAGACAAAGCTTTTAAAACACAAAGTTCTACACTGCACCCAATGTGCTGCTGAGCATATATAGCACGTATGTTATGCAAAAAAAAAAAAAATACTTCCATTTTGGGTAAACATAACTCTTTGCTCCTACACATTCACTGAGGTGCTAAAGTGGGATTTGAACTTGGGGCTCTCTGAGTCCTGCCTGTCCGTTTGTTAATGCTCCAAGCTGTTTATCCAGACTCGGGCAGATCTACTCCAGTTTCATTTCCCCACAGCCCTCATTTTTAAATAGGACTGGGATTTAAAGGAAATTGATTTATTTTTTTTCTAACTCAATTACTGTTCATCAGACCATTTCATCTCCTTGAGGCTTCCTCAAATTATTTTTCCATATGATCCTAAAAAAAATAATAATAAGGAGGGAGAAAAAAATGAAATAATACATTTTCCTGGCCAGGACCCAGCCTCATAACCAGCCTATTAGGAATCATAAATGACACAGACTGTCTTTAAAAAGCTGACCCTCCTCTCTTTTCTCCCATCACCCCACCCCCATACATTCTGTGTCTGCTTCTGTGCTGATAATTGTGGAAGTAAACTAGCGTGTTAGACACTCTAGCAGCAGAGAATTTAGGTATCTTCCTTTCAGAGGAGATGATGATGTTTATCCAACTGTTTTTTGGCATTTTTTTTCCCTAGTGGGGGGAGCTTTAAAGGAAATAACAAGATGGGTAGCCCTTAGGTACAGCACATTAATAAAGGACAGTCAAAAGTGGTAAATGAAATGAAACGGTAACTAAAGCCAGGTGAGTCTAACCTGGATTGAAATGCTGTTGGGAGCCATTCCATGGGATGTTTTATTCAGAGCAAAAACACGCATTGTTGTGACAGACAATGAAAGCGGAGAAGCTATAGAAATAGCCAGGGAGATGTAGCAAAGATACAGAGAACAGGAGGATGCCACCTCGTCTAAAGGGTTGGCTTCTGGAAACCTGTGTCCTGGTTTCCTCCATAATTAGTCTTCCTTACTGAGACTAATGTAACCGGAACCACTCTAGACTCCCGCAGGCTTGTTGTAGAGCCTTACCATTGTGCTTTAAGTTACAGAGGATAAAAGAATCTGGCAGCATAAAACTTACACTGACCCTGAAGTGGAATTTACTTTTCAATTTAAAAATAAAGCTTAGAAATTAAGGAAAGTGCATCTTCTATTCCTTGTTAATTTTTCCAATTCAAACTTACAAAAAATGGCAACATTCTGCTCTCTCTAGGAGATATTTTATTACTTTCAAAGAAAAAAATCTATGTCATGCTTAAAAATGCATAATATTTCAGAATGCATGAGTGGGGTCTCCCAGGGCAAGAGAAACTAACTTGTTTGTAAAATTTAACCTATTTGCCCTCACTACCTCTTCCTCATGATCCTTCACGTATTTGAAGGCATCTTTGTAGGATTCCAGGTGAACTGGGGTTTTTCTTTAGCTGTAAAATTCATTTTCTCTGAAGCTTAATATGCTAATAAAATATTTTAATTAGCTTTCATTGGCAATGTCAATATCTGTTACATTCATGTGGTTCCCTCTAGTGGTTAACTTCATGTGGAAAATCTGTGTTCTTCCCAAAGAATATTGGTTCACATGTTTTCTCTGACAAATGTCACACCGCTATGTGCTCCGCCCATCCTTTGTGGCTTCAGCGGCAAAGGCCACAGGAAACATCTCATTTTAGCTTGATATCTATAAGGACCACAGAAAAATGGCTACTTGATGTAGGTTCCATGTAAGGACAATACTACTTGACAATTTATTTGATTTGCCTTAATAAGCATCCATTGATCAGTCTTGCATTTAAGACATGGTGTTGGATGCTGTAGAGGCTGTGGGGAAGGTTATGATACAAGAGTTTAATCCTGATACATTACTACATCTTTCAAGTAGATACTCAGGGAAAAAAACCCTATTCTACAGCATTTTGTTGTTGTTTTCTTTGTTTTTGTTTTTAGCTGTTTATTTTCTTCAACATGCCATTTGTCATAGTTAGGATTACTATTGCTGTGGTGAAACACCGTGACCAAAGCAACTCAGAAAAGAAAGGATGTGTTTGACTTACACTTCCATATTACTGTTCATCACTGAAAGAAGTCAGGGCAGGAACCTTGAGGTCAGAGCTGATGAACAGGCCATGGAGGGGTTCTGCTTACTAGCTTGCTTTTCTTATAGAACCAGAACCACCAGCCCAACCTACAATGAACTGGGTCCTCCCATATCACTTCCTGACTAAAGAACTGTCTCAAAAGCTTGCCTACTACCCAGTCGTATAGAGGCATTTTCTTAATAGAGATTCCCTCCTTTCAGATGACTTTAGCTGACATAAAAGTGTCCAGCACACTATTGTTGAGAAATTTAACTTAAAGTGTCATACTCATCTTAATAAAAGCTACAAATTTAAGTGGCCTAGAGAATATGTCTAAACATTATACCCAAGTGTCCCAACATATGTCCTAACTTATCCCGTATGAGCAGTAAGAACAAAAGTTCTTGCTCAGTTTATAACTGTTTAAGAGTAGAGGAGTCCCAGTCTCTTTTCCTATCATTCTTTCCCACATTTATCTAGATAGTATGCATGCTGCCTTCACGTTGCAGTTTTTGGGAAACTTGCCTGATCACTTTTGACTCTGGCCAAGTAAGATCCTTTAAGAAAGGAAAGGAAAGAGCCTTGCTTCCAACTCAGAAAGTATAACCAACTTGAGAACCCAATACTTTGTGGTTGTGGTGGAATTAAGTGACTACTAATTAAGTGTAGGTGCAGTGAGAAGTTCTCGGGATTCCTGAGTTTTGATGGATATGCAACATTGAGATTCCCAGTCCCTACTCTGGTAGGATTTTCAAACAATAGTCATCTTAGAAATAGTAAAAGAGAAAGGACCATGTTCTCACATGTCATTAACTCAGAAAGGAGGATTGGAATGGTGTTTGATCTTCAGAGAGGCTTATATAATTGATGCCTATATGAGTTGTTTATTTAAGTGTATTCTATTTCCGAAATACAGCTAAAATGCAAATAGGAAGGAGTAGACAGAAGAAAGTTAGAAGCAATCATTTGAATGTACTCCAGAGTATGGCATGCACTATATAAGAAGTAGATGTTCTTAGATCTTTCCAGAATGTTCTACACACAAGTAGACATTGCTTATTTTCTTATTAAAAGAAGACCAGTACTCAAAAGAATTTATTAGGATTAAGGATGGGGAAAGCATTATCTCTTAAATAAGAATCTTTGAAGTACAATTCTTTGGCTCATCTTGTAAGAAACAGAGCTTCGTGTATTATTCATGTAAAACTTGGTGCTCCTGATTAACTAAATACCATCTAACAGCAGAACTCTCCTCTCTTTCTAGGGATCATCATGTATAGCCACCCTTATCCAGGGGTGCAAGACCAGGAACAAGCCACGTAAGCACATCTCTTTCCTTGACATTACTACCTTCCCTTTGGCATAGCTGCACTTCTGTAGAATGTGCAATAATTGGAAATTACAGTGGTATTTGAATGGATGTCAATCTAGAAGGGTTGGTAATATAAGTCACTGACTGGGACAAAAGGAAGTTTCTGGGAGGGTGTGGAGAAGGCTGCCAAGTAGAGCTTGTCAACTGCAGATTCACTGAGTCCGCTGCTTTTATGAGTCAAGTGCACACATACTTCATCATTTAGACTTCACTGTATAGCATTTAAGTACTGTTTCTTTGCTCAAGATCTATATTTCCCTTGCATGCACTCTGCAACCCTTGGAGACCGAGGCTTTTCTATCACGCATCCCTAGCCAATTCAGATGCACTAGCGCTACATTTATTCCAGGGTCACAGAAGAGTCATGTCGAAGATAGTATCTGGCTGCCTTGCAGGAAGTCTTATCTGTGTCACAGCCAGCTCTTTACTGCTTTGTTGATGGTTTTAGTCATGAATCTTCCTGAAAGGAAAGGAGTTCCAAAAACTTATGTGTACTTTCCTCTCCCTATTGCTCGTGATAGAATCAGCAGTTTAATCGATATTTTAGTGGCGCTGTCCATCCTGATGGGCTACTCTGTCACCACTGCCAGCTTTGCCACCTACATTGTCAGGGAGCATCAGACCAAAGCCAAGCAGTTGCAGCACATTTCCGGCATTGGTGTGACATGCTACTGGGTGACAAATTTCATCTATGACATGGTGAGTAACTTTTGTCATTGCAAGACAGTATCAATTTGAGTAGAAGTTTTTTAGCTTTGTATTCAAGAGTTATTTGTTCTAATTATTCAAATTATCACTACAAGGACAGAAATAAGAAAAGCCAATTGAATCGAGCTTATAACATCTGATGGTTGGAGGGGAAAAGAAACCTACTTTCCCTTATCTCTGAAATATCAGATTCTTAGAGTGTACATCAACATACAGATTCCTGGGCCTCACTCCAGGTCTATTAAATTTGTGTCTTGGGAAATGGAGTGTAGAAAGTAAGCATTTCAAACAAGATTCCCCCAGGTGATTTTTTAAGCACATTGAAGTCTGAGAACCACTACTGTAGCAAAATAGAAGCTTAACATTACCCCATAGTGCCAGATAATCAAGCTTATAAAAATTTAATCAACTAATAGTGAAAAATTCAAAGTAGTAGCTCCTGCTGAATGACACACTAGAGAAGATTAGCAGGGACAAGGAGGGATGTATTTCATTGACAGCGCTCTCCGTTATATAAAGTGGTCCCCAAGTTCAGATGATCATTCTTGACTCCAAATGTACCAACGCTGGCCAGGAGCCCAGATGAGTACGCATTTGCCTGTGATTGTGGCAATTGTTTGAGTTGTTGTCGAGATCATTGGCTTGAAGAGTTGGAGAGTAATTAACCACAGATCCATTTTGCTAATGCATCCAGTGAGGTCTGAAATGTGCCCGTTGTAGAAGCCAAGTCTAAAAGAATGCTAATGACTGCTCTGTACTTCATAGGAGCTTAAATGTTAAGGAAGCTTCAGTGTGTTCTTCTGTGAAGGTCTACTCAGTACTGAGATCCTGTTATCAGGACTACTGGTGCTCAGTGCCATTCACAAGAATCCCCCGACCACCACCCTCAAATTGAACACCTCCGCCTTCACTGCATGCATCTTGCTGCAGACTCTTAAGCCTCTAATATTTTTTGCTTGTGACCAGAATACTGAGGTTTTTGCTCAGATACCTGTGATTTCAAGAACGTGTGAGAGCTGTTGTCCTGCTGTTTTGCACGGAATGCCTAACACTGATAACCAAGTCTCAGAAAGCAGCCATGTGAGAGAGTAACCACATCCAAAATGAAATCAATACTTTGAGGACTGACTCTAATACCAAGAAACCTGGCTTTCTTATCTTTCTCCCAGAACCCCTGTTACTGAATGATCCCAAGTCTTAAGCCTTGAGGCAGGAACACTAAGGTTTTCTTGTGTATCTATATAGATTGAAATTGCCTTGACCTCATATTGGAGAAGATAAATTCTAAAGTGAGATCAATGCAAAATGAGCTGAATGTTACAAGCAACAGGAAGATAAATAAAATTCATTCCTTCAGAATTTTTCTAGGTCGACTTATTGCCAAGTTAAATAAGGTAGTTATTGATTTTAAAAGAATGCTCACCATATACTAAATGTTGTTTTGTCTATATCCATAGGTCTTCTATTTGGTTCCTGTAGCATTTTCAATTGGTGTCATTGCAATTTTCAAGCTCCCTGCCTTCTACAGTGGAAACAATCTAGGCGCTGTATCCCTCCTGCTTTTGCTGTTTGGGTAAGCTACTGGTTAAGCAACAACAAAAATGAATTAACAAAATTAAGCACTCCTAGACACAAATAGGACCTTAGTCTCGTTAATTAATTTAAAATTTTCTTGGGGTCATTTAACATGAGTGATGACTAATGAATTTCTTGCTAGTCTACAGCCTGTAAGTACCATACATCTGAAGATTAATGTTGTTATCATGAACAGGCACTTACTGGGTATCATGCATTGTACCAATTTACACATATAATCTAAAGTATATAAAATGAATATTTTGGAATGACCAGAAAAGTATGAGTATGTGTAGGTATGTGTATTGACAAAGTACATGACTATGTATGGCTTTAGAAGGTATGTGTAAATTTATGTCTAGTTTTATTTGTCTTTTCAAGATGGGTAAGTGCATAGCTACTGTTGTTTCTATGTTAGAGTAATAGAGTTGCATGATGTAATTGACATGCCGTATAAAATTTAACTCTGTTACAAAGGCATGGATAAAATCAATTGTTTAAAAACTGGGACGACCAGAGGGCTTTCTGTTTCTACATCTATCTAAAACTGAAGTTGCTCATCTTTGCCTAACCTTAGCCACCCGTCTTTTAACCAGACCATGTTAGCTACCTAGAACAATGTCATTATCTTTGCTCAGTTTTAAATGATCAGATTTATTCAGTTTGAACTCCTATTTCTGAGCAGCAGAAGTCTTGCCTGGACAGGTATATCCTGTCCTGGAGGTTATGAATCTGTAGTTGTGATGACAGAGAAACTATATGGGTTCCTTAAAAGAGAGGCTTCTTGCTGTCATTTTAAAAACATCCTTTGAGGGTCTTTTGTCAAGATGAAGAATGAAATATAGACCTAGCTTCAGGGCTTGGCCACTCGCTTCTCATGTTTACTGTTCCCTGGGAAACCCATCTGAGCTTGATTTTATTGTTTTGTTGACTAGAAGAACTAAGGTGCAATTTTAATTTTTAGTATTATTGTCCTACAGCTATGCAACATTTTCTTGGATGTACCTGCTAGCTGGCCTCTTCCATGAAACAGGAATGGCCTTCATCACTTATGTGTGTGTCAACCTGTTCTTTGGCATCAATTCCATTGTGTCCCTGTCGGTGGTATACTTCCTTTCCAAGGAAAAGCCTAATGATCCGGTAAGGTCTTTTATTCGTTACTTAAACTTCAGCAAATGAGCCAGAAGCCTTAACATGGTCCACATGGAAAGATTTCCTTTACTCTGTATTTAAATAGGAAAAACCATCATTTGATTTTATTCAATTTAGAAAAGGAGAAAGGGATAGCTTTAAAGAAAATTAAGCTCCATAGAGGTTAATGTTATTATTGTATTTACTGAATGCTAATAATACTGACTTTTGCTAGGTGTTAAGTAAAGTGATGGATACAAAATCTGATAGATTGTATGGTAACAACTGGTCAGCTAAACATTCTACTTATTAATAAATCTCTAAGGTACAGTGGTGGCAAGAATGGATTATGTATATGACTGTGGGTTAGGATTCATTTGAACACTCATAGAGGGAAAAAAAATCTCTTTCAATTATGTATTGGAATCAACTTCATTGTAAGCATCACTCGCTATTCAGAGCTAACAATTACGATCAGTGAAAGAGAAGCTTTAACAGTCCCAGGCAATTGAGTGCAAAAGAATAGAGGGGAAATGAAGTGAGGAGAGGGGTAGGCGAGACCACTTCAGGAGAAGGAAAAGCGTAAGGTGGAAGTTATTTGGCCTAAGTGTGAATAATGTGAAAATGAGCCATTTCCCCCTCTTTGATATCTGTTGTTTCTCCTTCCATCTCATTTCACAACGTCTTTCCCTTCCCTGGTTGAGATTCCCTAAAGTCAAAAGCTTTACCGAGCCCTCTCTCACTCAGGAACCCTCTGATACTGCATTGGATCCCCACATTCTGACCAGGCTTACCCTTCCCGCTGAATCTAAGCCAGGCCTAGAAGTGATTTTTGGCTCCAGAATTGGACCTGATACCTTGGGTCACTTTGAGAAAAAAACATTTTTTTGACTTACATTTCGATGATAAATTCTGTCATACTGTCATTTAGGTAGCAAATACAATATGTGGTTACAGCATACATGTAAAATAATTGCCAGTCTGCAAAGGCTTCTCCATCTGTCTTCATCCAGTTTTAAATGTTTTGTCAATTAGTTGGAATACTAAAACTACATTTTGTTATTTCTCTTGTTTCAGACTCTAGAACTTATTTCTGAAACCCTCAAGCGAATTTTCCTGATCTTCCCCCAATTCTGTTTTGGCTACGGTTTGATTGAACTTTCTCAGCAACAGGCAGTCTTGGATTTCTTAAAAGCCTATGGTGTGGATTATCCAAGCGAGACCTTTGAGATGGATAAGCTAGGAGCAATGTTTGTGGCCTTGGTTTCTCAGGGCACCATGTTTTTCTTGTTGCGACTCCTCATCAATGAGTGGCTGATAAAGAAGCTCAGGTAAGCCAGATGGGAACAGCATTTCCCCTCCATGATGTTTGAGTCAGAATATTCGGGGATGCGCAATAATCTTGGTGTTTCCTCTAGTAACACTAGAAAGTCTACCTTACAGCCTTTTAAAACATGATTGCATAATGTATCATTCATTTAAGTCTAGGAAATAGTTGTCCAGTCATTCTATGTGTTCCTAATGACAACACCACAAACCTACTGTGTTAATGTAGAGTAAGAGACAAAATTAAGTAAGCGTAGTTGTCACCCTAAAAGAGAGTCAGTGAGTTGCAGAAGGTGATACAGACTTCATGTGCAGAAGTGAGAAAGAAGTGTGAGTGTGTAGTGTGGACAGTGAGTCTGGGAGATGATGACTGGGCTAAAGCAAGGAGAGTATCAAAAGAAGAGAAGAGAGACACAGCCAAGTATATTTACCCCTGACTAGTGCTGCCTTCCTAGGAAGTGTTCCTAATGACAACAGCACAAACCTCTATACACATGAATAGTGGTCCGTCACCACACTAGCCAAGCTTTTTTTTGCTTTTTCTAAAAGCAAAAGAGTGGGAACAAGCCAAGCAGCATACTTTTATTTAGGGTCTGCTTAATTTATACATCTATATTCATAAGCTTAACACTATTTAGCCATCAGAAGGAATGATCCAGGAGTGAGGAATGCAACTCAGCAGAGAACACTGGCTGTGTAAGCATGAGAACCTGAATTCAGATGCTCACCTTCCAGCATGCCAAACCCAGCATATCCCAGCAACGGCCTGTAACCCCAGCTAGCATTGTTGGATGTCGGGTGAGATAGACAGATCCCTGGGCTTGCTGAGGATCTAATCGAACCAAAACTGCAAGCCCTAAGTTCAGTGATAGACTCTGTCTCAAAGGAATAAGATAGAGAGTGATGGAGCAGACATCTAACATCCTTTTCTGAATGTGTTTTCATGGTCAAGTATACTTGCATAGGTATTTGAATACATACTCAATATAAAGATGCACATGGTCACATGGAAAGAGAATGATCCAATATCTATGTAATATTTGTTCTAATAGTTATTGAATAAAAGTGAAAGGCTAAGAAACGAGTATTAGATACCATGAGAGTTAAAAAGAAATTTACCTTCTTATAATAGATTATTGTCACTGCTGCTTGAAGACGGCTTACTTTTGACATTCTATTTTCTGGTACCATTTTAACTTTAATATGAAACTGCATTACCTACTGAAAATAAAAATTTTAATTAAGTAATAATAAAAGGAAGAAAGACAAAAGAGGAAAATGTTATAGACTACTTAATTAAAAATTATACTATTTGATTGAAGGACAGAATAAATGTAATGAATAACAGGTCATTTCAGCTTACAGTGTGGCTGGAAGGTTAAGGGGTCTCTTGAATGCTTAGTAAAGAGATCTGGTTTGGACCTTATTTAACAAACCAATGGCAGTCTATTAAAGGTTAGTGAACAGAGCGCAGTGCAGCCACATGATACCTTAGCAGGTGTAATTTTTGTAGAACCAGTGCAGACTGGCAAGCAAGAGTCCGAGACCCAGGAGCAGCGTGAGGTTACTGAGAAATGCTGGTAAAACGGAAGCTTACAGTAGAGATAGGTAGGAAGAGTCAAGAAAATGGTCCATGACTAAAGGAGGGTTCTAAGGCATTTCCAATGTTTGGGAATGGACTGCATGAGTGGACTTTTAGACAAGAATAAATATAAAAATTAAAAAAATAAAAAGAAGAACAACAAAAAAACCCCACCATGTTTCAGAATCCTGGGGCTGCTTTTAAGAGAAGCAGAGATTTTCAGGGTAGACCCGAAATAACTGATTTGCAGAACTTGAAAGGGTTTGGATTTCTTTTGATTTGGTATTTGTTGGACAAGACGGAGGTGAGGCTGGGACTAAAGAGATTTTGCAGGGCTGATAATCCTAAATTATTTCCTGGATCTTAAATGAGACATTGGTTGTAAATAGAATGCCGAATAAATGGTATTCATATTATAAATTATTGAAAAGGAGAGACCTGCTAATTGTTAGCAGAATGATCCTGGGCTCTATCTCCCTCCCCTCGAAAAAAAATAAGGAGAGAAAGGAGAATGTAATTAAGAGGGAATGTCTCATTTTAGATTTATCACAATACACAAGAAGAGGAAGAAGAGATGGAAGAAAGAAAAAGAGCAAGAGGAGAAAGGGGGAGGAGAAGGACGAGAAGACAGTTGGTAGAGCAATAATGATGGATGGATGATCTTGGCTTCTAAGTGTTGAGTTCCACTAATGATTCTGAATGCCCTGTTAGAAGCTAGCTTTCAGGCATCACATTTAGAAATTAGGATTTTAAATTTAAACAATGGTAGACATTTCATTCATGGAAAGTAAACACTACTTGCCAGCATTGTAGAGATTATGGGAAGAACATGACTACCACTGCTTACATCATTTAAACAGGATAACACAAAGGGTGTAAGAACAGCCTGACAGTAGGTAGGCAGTATGCTTCCAGCGAAGTGAGAGCATTTAAGTGTCCAGACTGAGTCAGGTCATTTCAGAATCTGGTTTTCAGGCTCTTCTTCAGGAAATTTACATCTTCGCCTATCATGGAGACAGTAGATGAGGATGAAGATGTGCGGGCTGAGAGATTAAGAGTTGAGAGTGGTGCAGCTGAGTTTGACCTGGTCCAGCTCCATCGTCTCACAAAGACCTACCAGCTCATCCACAAGAAGATTGTAGCTGTCAACAACATCAGTCTGGGCATACCTGCTGGAGAGGTAGGGGTAGGGCCATGGTTTTGTTTTGTCATCTAGAAATAGAAAACCCAAGTCCTGAATATTTTCATAGTCTAGGGTTGTGTGTGTGTGTGTGTGTATTTGTGTGTGTGTGGGGGGTGGATGTGTTTGTGTGTATGTGTGTGTTTGTATGTATATGTTTGTATGTATGTATATGTGTGTATGTATGTATTCGTGGGGGTGGGTATGTTTGTCTGTGTGCGTTTGTATGTATATGTTTGTTGTGTGTACGTATGTGTGTGGTGTATGTTTGCCATATGAATCTTTGCTGTTTCTAGGGAGGGTTCATCTTCAGCACACAGCAGGTCCTGAGTCCATTCCCACTGTCCCTGTCTCAGGGCTATACTATTAGTAGGAAGCTTGTTCAGGATGCTGTTTGGCACTTCTCATTCCTAGACCTAGTCAAAGTCTGCCAGAAAGACAGCCATTTTCAGAGGGAGGGTCTTAGCATGCATTGATTTATATTTTTATGGTTCTCACAGATGAAAGATTCGGGTAGTATTGAAAGCAGAAAAGGAATTTGACTATTGCTATTTCCCGTTAGTTTTCTGTGCGGAGCTAGACTGTGTGCATCCAATACACTCAGTGACATAAATCATTGCATCTGTGGCTTTTTCAGTAAAGTTTTGATTTTTGTGTAAATTATGTGCAATCTATAACTGTAACTACTTCTTTGAGATAGCCCGTCTTACCTGAGGGGTACTTTATCCTGTCACATAAAGGGCACTATAGCATATGTAAAGCAGACCCTCTCACTGTACAGATGTTCAGATGCTTAGAGGGAAAAGAGCCCATAATATCCATTTGTTTAGAAGAGAAAGTCTTACCAAATACCAGCAGAGCAGTACACAATCCAGAAGTAATTACAGTGATTTATTCTTCCAGGTAGGGTGTCTCACCCAGTGAGGAGGAAAAAGTTACAAGAGCAACATGTTTCGGTAGCTTACCCCTCTCTCTCTCTCTCTCTCTCTCTCTCTCTCTCTCTCTCTCTCTCTCTCTCTCTCTCTCTCTCTCCATTCCCAGTGTTTTGGCCTCCTTGGCGTGAACGGAGCAGGGAAAACCACTATATTTAAGATGCTGACGGGAGACATAATTCCTTCCAGTGGAAACATTCTGATCAGGAACAAGAGCGGGTACAAACTAGTACTTCTACTTACTGAGCACAGCATAATTTAAATGGACTTTTATCTAATTTCATGATCGTGTTATAAATCTTCCTGGCCTAAGAAGGGAATAATCGAAGTGACTGGAGTTTTTTGTTTTTTTTTTTAACCTGGGCTATGTTTCTGATAGATTATTTTTTTCCTTTTATGAAAATTGCTGTCTATTTTAACCAAAACAAAGTCACTAACCCAATCCTTAGAGACCTATTTTTAGAAACCCATGTGCTCTGATTTTCTCCATTTAGATCCCTGGGACATGTGGATTCTCACAGCTCCTTGGTTGGCTACTGCCCTCAGGAGGATGCCTTAGATGACCTGGTAACTGTGGAGGAACACTTGTATTTCTATGCCAGAGTGCATGGGATTCCAGAGAAGGACATCAAAGAAGTAAGTATATATGTAGAGGACTGCTTTATTTAAAGATCACTGCTGTCTCTGTTCCTCCTCTCATAAGAACCCTGGCAAAGCTGTCATGCCACATGGGAAACCATAAAATGCCCCTCTAACCAGTAAACCAACTTGGCTTGATTGTATAGTCTATATCTGCATCTGTCTGCAAGCTCAACTTTAAAGACTTCTTGGCCTGTGTTTATTCAGTTTCCTTAATAAATAGATATTCACACTGTGTTTCACTCCAAGTTTAACCTGGATTGATAATGTGTGTGTGGGTTTTTTTTATTATTATTCAAATAGACATTGGTCCACTTGATTCTCTGCAAAATGCCCAAGTGAAATAGAAGGGCTTCTATTTCTACTTCTTTCTTATTTTCTATTATTATTGTTATCATCATCATCATCATCAATGCAGGGGATTGAACCCGGGGCTCCACACATACTAAGCATATATCCTACCACTAAGTTACAATACCAGCCTTAATTTTTACTTTTATTCTGTCACTCTCTATACCACTGCAACAATTTTTTTTTTTTGTAATGGAATGACTAACCTCTTGGGGCACATTTCTTTCTTCTTCAAACTCTGGAGACCTGATGGGGACAGCCAACCAGGATTTCATCATTTGCTAGGGTTACTTAACTACAGAAATAGCTGCAAGAACTCGTGGTTCCTAATGCCTGACAGTTCTGATAGCAGGTCAGTTTTAAATAGTCTGAAAGTCTTTCTGACAACTCCCAGCTCTGTAAGATGGAAAGATGAGCTGGAATGGCAGTCGATGGGAAACCTGCCTTTGAATTCTGCCTTAGTTCTTTCTCTTCAGCTTTTAAGCTTTGTAGGAGAATCTCATGGTAACAGCATAATGTACAGTCCGTAATTGCAAACATACAGAAATATTTTTGGGGGAAGTCCCATTTGAAAATGTACCCGCAGAAAATTGCTTTTTTCTCTTTAAATGAAGGGTTAATTTTATAAGCGGTCTTTTAAAGATGAAAATAAAATCTGTTAAACTTAAATATTTTCATCTCTTCTAGGCCTATGCTCTCCATGGGAAACATTTCTATTCACTGGCATGTTTTGTTCCATTGGGTACTTTAAGGGTTTTAACGAGGGCTGAGTTGCCTAATTCCTCTTCTTCTTATCCACAGACTGTTCATAAACTCCTTAGGAGGCTTCACTTGATGGCCTACAAGGACAGATCTACCTCCATGTGCAGTTATGGCACAAAAAGGAAGCTGTCCACTGCACTGGCCTTGATCGGGAAACCATCCATCCTCCTGCTGGTAAGAGAGACATTATGAACAAAGCTGCTAATAAATACATAATTAGAACAGCACATCAGTGTATGTGTTGTTCTCACCGGCAGTACCGTCAACATCTAGTGAGGTCCCACTGTGTGCCATTTACTGTCAGAGCACGCATACTGCCACCACATTAGGAGAATTTGTATTAGCAAATAATTTATTATCGTGACAGCGTCCACGGGAAGCATTTTGTCTGAAGCAATGTCTCGGGAGGCTTCAGAGAAAACACTCAGCATGTGAATTCGAAATAGCGGCAACCAGTGCAGGGGTTTCAAATAAGTCATAGAGCGGACTCAAATTTAATTCCCACTTATTGATGAAATCATATTTCTGTTAGGTACTGATCAAGTGAACTAGCAGTTTCCAATTTTTGCTGGGGGAGAAAGGCACATTTTCAGAACCAAGTGTTGTACTAAAATTGTATTCCTTTGTAGCTTAAAAAATATGAGTTATTTAGCTTGTGGAGTGATGGAAAATCCACGGTGTTGTTTTATACGAAAGTGGGAGAGGGTCAAGAAATGCATTCCACATTTATATTTTGTTAAGAGCTGCAGATTTTAATTGATCACTGGCAAATATAAATTGCACATACTAGAGATGTAGTGTTCTACTCCCCGGGCCCAACAAAACACAAGGGCCTTTATTTCAGAGAAATAAACATGTCCTTATTTTGGAAAATTGCCTTCATTCAAGGATCTCCAATTTTTAAAAGAACCTGTGCAGGGAAATCCAGTTATAAATCACTACATTATTCCAGGGATTAAGTCACACAGTGGATCCAATCATTTAAACTGCCTAGACTGACCATCCTTCTAGAATACCGGAAGCTTATAATGCATTACATCGGCTGCCTGTCATTGTTTATAATGGAACCCTATTGTGTAAGCATCCTTTAAATGGAACAAAACAATCCTGGGGCACCCCTGTGAGATAAAAGTTGTAAAGCCGTTTGCATGTAAAAGCACCATGTAAATGTTGTGTAGTAATGAGCTGAGGAAATATAGGCTACAGGAGGAAGACACTGCCCTTCTCCTATATGTATTTACTGCATATTCCATTTTCTGCAAAAATAGAAGCAATGACAATACCTCCTTTGTCATTTCCTCAAAGGAATGCTCACTGCTCTATTTAAATTAGCATACTACTAGGCAAATTTAAATTAGCATACTACTAGGCAAATTTAAATTAGCATACTACTAGGCAAATTTAAATTAGCATACTACTGGGTGTCAGATGGCCAGACTCTTTTCATTGCACATACATTTTAATTTTTTTTCTAATCTTAACCTACAATTTGTTTTTATTTAACACCTGTTGGGATCCACTATGGCTTCTTTACATTATCTATTGTTGGACTTTTAAAACTACCTCTGTCTGAATCTTTCAAGGCTTCATTCACTCTGAAGAGCACTGCGGATTTTTTTCTTTTTTTCCAACTTGGAGTCTTCTACAAATCTTATTTTTATTTTCCCAGAGAGTCTTAAATTTCAACTAATAACAAAACACTAAAAATATGTGTGGAACATATTCACTGAAATGTCAGGTTGTGTTTTCTTCTGCCTTACATGGCACCTTGTAGCTCATAGCCACAATCCCGCTTTCACAGAGAAGATGGCAATCTTGTTGACGGAGCTTCAACTCTATATGTGGGAATGTAGAATTAAATGTAAAAACTCTGCTCTCTCGGTAATTGAAGTAGATTTTTTTTTCTCAAGGAAACATAAGAGACGGATGTAAAGTAACATGGTGTCAGCTTCTCTGAAACACTTCTTTAAACAGACTGACAATTTAAAATACTTAATTTTGAGCTTTTGACAGAAGCAGAAAAAGCCTATTATGTATAAAACACGTTAGTCATGGGACCTCAAAAAGTGATTTCTGTTCCCAGAGAGTTGAAATGCAGTGATTTTTATAAGGAATCTTACCAAAACTTAATTAATTTGATAACTTTTTTCTGGTAATTCTTTATTAAGGATGAGCCGAGCTCTGGGATGGATCCCAAGTCCAAACGACACCTGTGGAGGATCATTTCAGAAGAGGTGCAGAACAAATGTTCTGTCATTCTCACATCTCACAGGTAAACTGAGTCAGGTCCCAAGGAATCCTGGGTAACACATGAGTACTCATCATTGCCTGGAGTATTTTGTTTTTAATGTTTATTAACAGTGTGTGTGTGTGTCTGTGAGTGTGTGTGTGTATATATGTGTGTGTGTGTCTCTCTGTGAGTGTATGTGTTTGCACGTAGAGGTCAGAGGTCAGTTTGAGGAAGTCAGTTTTCTCTTTCGACCATGTGGGTCCCAGAGACCAGACTCAGGTAGTCTAGTGCCTTTCCCCACTGAGCCCTCTCACCAGCCCGTTTAGAGTATTGCTTGTTGGTAGTAGGTCAAGAATGGAGGTATCAGAGTGAGGATACAGGGAATGACGGGGCACAGGGTCTCAGCAGACATTTTTACCATGAAGGTCTCAAGACCTGCTTACTCTTAGCTACTGTTCACTGTCGCCTTTCAAAAAGTTTCAGAATCCTTGGTCTTTCCCCCCACTTAATGCTCCCTCCTATTAGTGATGCTAAATGGCCCTTGGCTCCGTGTCCACCCCCTGTGCTTTCTATCTCCGTGTATTTCTTCATGTGTGCTTTCTCCTTGAAGTAGTCTCTACAAATCATCAGCAGATTCTCATTTAACGTGTCCCCCTAGAACCGACTTACGTGCCTCTCTCCCACAAAATACACCCCCCGCCCCCAGTCTCCTAAGTATGAGAGACTCTGAAGCATTCTGTCTGAGCCTCTCTTAGGACATTGACCTTTCTTTATGATTTGGATTGCACTTACATTTCATTATAAGGATCACATAGCAGAAATGAATTAAATCTCTTTAGTATCAAGAGACTTGTTTGTATCCAGCTTTGAGTCCGTCAGCCTGGAGCTCATCTTTTGATTCCCACAAACTTCTGCATGGAGTGAACAGGACAAGAACCGGGACTCCCTCTAGGTACCATTGTCCATGAGATGAGAGAGCTTATACAAGTTATAACTGATTGTAAACCCCAAACAAAATCAACTGGGACATGAGATAGAATAAAAGGTGTTCTGGATCATTTTTGGAACACTTCATAGGAAATGTAGGCCTTGAGCCAAAGCTTGAATGAGCTTGAAAGGACGATTGGGTTTGACAGTGGAGGTGTGCCAGTCCAGAGAGGTGACCTCGAGTGTGGGAGGACAGTCATATATACCCATCTGAATATGTTTCATTAGTATTTTAAGATTATTTTTTGTTCTTTCTCAAGAGAGATTTCTTGTTTGGGTTATGAGCCTAGCCTTTAACAGCTAAGCCATCTCAAGAGAGCCCTCAAGGGAGATGAATACAGTGCTATAATGAACTAATTAAACATATGCTTATGAACTGCAACCCAATTTTAAGTGCCCTGGATGTTGATAGGAATGTGTTTCTTCTTTCAGCATGGAAGAATGTGAAGCCCTTTGTACCCGGCTGGCCATTATGGTGAATGGAAGGTTCCAGTGCATTGGGTCTCTACAACACATAAAAAGCAGGTAACCAACAAATATGCTGTTCACACACTGTGTAGGGGGATTATTCCAACAGTTCTTGCACCCCAGCAGCCACTGTGCAATGGATAGAAAAACTGAGATGAAGAGAGAGACTCTTCATTGGAAATAATCATTGACACACTTTAAATTATTTTATTAAGGGCTTATTGTGTTTCTTTTAGTTAAAATTTCCAAGTCTTAGAAGGTTTGAAGCTTCTAATAGTCATAATAATAAATAATTTGCAACCAAGATACTCCCAGGAAGTAGCCTCAAGAATGAACCCAGTAACAAATTAGACTTGACAAGTGCATGAAGGCATAGATTTTTTAATCTACCACGTTCGTTTGCCATTTGCACAAGCTTTCTGTAAGCTATTTAACATTTTCACCACATTGAAAACCTTTTAATCAAGAATGCATTGGGGAAAGATGCATAAATATCATATTAGCATCACATTAGAATTAAATTATTAGTTTATACTCCCAAGTGTATGTGCATTTATACATATCTATGTGAATCTCCAAACTACAGGGTGATACTTTATACCTTCCCATACAGCAACTTAATTGTCTTATCAGAATTGTTATCTGAGATAAAGACAAAATTATGAAAGAGACCTTGAGTTGCTTGCAGGATGTCATAACCTGTTTATGAACTCTGCTCGTAGTGAGGTTAACACTGGGATAACACCATACTTAGTGTTGGAATCCCAGTGTCTCTAATCTTCATGGTTGACATCAAATCTCCAATGACCTGCCCTGCCTCTCAAGACTTTGCTGTAATTTCGCAAGTACTTAACTCTAGAAATTGACATCTATTATTGCCAATCGATGATTGTCAAAGCCACAATTGTATGTTTTCAAACATTCTGACACAGTATAGTGATAGAAATGAAGAACAAATCAACAAAAAAACAAAAGCATGGTATTGAACTATTTCCAGTTTGTAGCATGACCTGAACGTTTATGGTCAAATGACAGGCTTTATATAAGAAAGGGGGGCCATGATGGTTGGCTTGGGACCTATTTCATTATCTAGAATTCCAGGGGAGCTATTTTAGCAAAAATATAATTCATACTGTATTTCGCACTTTTAGGTTTGGACGTGGATTTACTGTCAAGGTTCACTTGAAAAATAATAAAGTGAGCATGGAAACCCTCACGAAGTTTATGCAGCTGCACTTTCCGAAAACATACTTAAAAGTAAGTGGTGGCTCTGCCTTTGACCTTGACTGTCTTTTCCAGTGATAGAAAAGTGGGTGTTCGCTATTTCCTAGTGGGTCGCAGCTTTGTGATTCATCCTAATCCATTAGTTCAGGATTTGAACTTTATACAAAGAGGTAGTATCCCCAGGTTATTTTATATATCTTTGTAGGTATTTTCAATTGGTTGTTTCACAATTGCTATATTAGTTTCTTCCTTGCAAAGTCTTTCTGATCATACTGGATTTGTTTTCAATTGTATATACTTCCAGTCTAATAATAGAAACATGCATACATTAGGGAACCTAGGAATGGCAGGCCATATATGACCAACAGCATTTCTTAGAAAAGAAAAATTAGTGAGCTCAGAATCCTGCAGCTGAAAGACTTTTTTTTTTTTCAAACTGCTTTCTTCCTTTCCTTTGAAAAATAAACTCACAAAGGTCTGAGCAATTCTCGGCTCCCAGAGTGACTCAAATATGATAGAGCTTGCTCATGGCAGCTTATCCAGTAAAATCAACCAGATGGATGGACTCACAGGGATACACATATTTAAATTTCATATAGTGCCTACTTAATGGACTTGGCAGAAAAAAATCAGTCTAACATCGCTGATAGACCGGTAATTTATACGAATGGAGGATGACAAATAATTGTGAAGAGCAAATCAAAGTAAAATAATAAAAAGAAGTTTGAAAGCTGTTGGTTGAGTCTGACTGTGCAGAAGACCTATCTAAGGAGAACTTTAAAGCCTCTGGACTCTGTTTCTCTTATTTGTAAGCAGGAAAAAACATTGACTTTACAAAACCGGTATGGAAAATGTCTGATATCTTCACAAACTATAGGGCATGAAATTAATGTGAAGTGACACGTTAGATAGCAAAAGAATACATTTTTAAAACAATTATTTTATCTTCATAAAGTATTTTTGACCTTGGTCTCCCCAAGCCTTGGATGATTTCTCTAGAAATATTAGTTTTTAAGATTCTGATCAAAGCCCATGTTTTATTATCAGAATTGAAAATTAAAGGGCACCTTTCCTTTTATAAACCATGTTGGTTTCCCTCATTCAGTCAGCTGCTGGGTTGAAATGTTTATTTCCTGAGTGGAACTTACATTTTTGGTTTTTTGTCCCTCTAAAACTACCCAAAGCAAATGAGCTGATGATAAAGGCAACTTCTCCCAAAGAGAGTATTCCTTACACTTCTGCAGCAGTGTCTAGATCTATAGATGGAAATAACTGAAATGATCACTTGAGAATTAAATATGCAAGAAGGCCAGATGACAGAGACAGGCACAAGGCGAGTAGAAGTTTATGGGAGGGGTCAGGCTCCAGACAAGGAGGGAAGAAAGAGGAAGACTTAAATTAAAGGTTCAAAAGGATCTACAGACACCACAGGAGTAGATTCTGAGCGAGACTTCTGATCTAATGAGTACTCAGAACAGATTCCCTAGCTGCTTTTGCCAGAATAAATCAGAATATCTAGTTTCTAGGCTTCCAAGGAGGCTGTTGCAGTCACGCATATGTGGAGAGAGAAACAGCAAGTCAGAAGCATGAATGATGCAAGTAGAGGGGAAAGGTCATGCTGGAGAGATGCCTTACAGAAAAACAAGCAAACCAACACTAATAACCAGATGGGAAATGGCAATGATTCAGAACAGCAAAAGGTAGCATACTCCAAGGCAGGAGCAATAGATTATGGAGTACATGATCTTAGTGTTAAAAGTTTGGAAATAGAAAAGCCTTATGAGGTGAATCAAGAAAAGTAGGCAACATCAATTGAAAAAAAAAAAGGCTTCTTCTAGACAAGACTGAAATCTAGCTAACATGTTTAGTTCATATCAATTCAATAGCCAAGTCCTGGGATTTTAGACCTGTTTAACATAACAGCAAATCTGCTAAAACTCTTCAACAAGCTGAGCATGAACTTACATATGGGATGCATCCCACATGGTTATTTTTTTCCCTCTCTAGATGAGAATGTAACTTCCAAAATGCTCATGAGCCCAGGATGCTTTGAAAATTTTCATTAACTTTTTAATTTGTTTTCTCTCTGATGTTCATAACATTTTTCATCTCATCTCTACAAGCTGTTAGTTTCAGAAATATGCCCACCATTCACACCATGGTTTCATCCCCGCCAACCCCACCCCCACCCCCCAGTGGAAAAACTTTCAGGATTTTCCCCAGCTCTCCATGAACTTGAAATCTCTTGTGGTCAATGTTACCTTGCCATTGTAAAACAAGTCCTCCCCTTTGGTTCCCACAGGATCAGCACCTGAGCATGCTAGAGTACCATGTGCCAGTCACAGCAGGAGGAGTAGCAAACATCTTTGACCTTCTGGAAACCAACAAGACTGCTTTAAATATCACAAATTTCCTCGTGAGCCAGACCACTTTGGAGGAGGTAAGATGCCATAATCCACGGTAGAGTACCACACATTAGTTATTATGCATTCTGCTTATTTCTTTTTAATGGCATTTAATTTACTTTTAATTAAGTCAGTACCTAATCTTGCACCTGAAAACCTTAGCGAAGAGCCTAATTTATTTCTAACTGCATTCAAGACATTAAAAAAAAAAGATATGAAAGACATTATTTTTAGTGGAGAAATGAAGGGATTTCTTTCCATTGTATATGACATCTACTTCCATAAATGTTTACACGTATATGGGAAGCAGGAAACCACTCTTGTCACCTACAAAATAATTAGCTATTAATGCTTCCTCTAATTTCTTCTTGGTAGGTTCTATAACCAAGGTTTCCATGGATCAGTTCTGAACTAGGGTGTATGGGTGAGTGACAGAGAATGAGCAGACCTTAGGTTTATTAAACTCACACACTTAATGCAGCAATTAAAGAATTCCTTTCTCTTAATTACTTTTCCATTCAATGCTAGCACATTCCTAGGTCATCCCTCATCTCTGTACTAAGTTTTATGTAGCTCAACCAAACAAGACCTAAAAAAATAAGTACTATGCTTGATTTTGAAGTGAGTCTCAAAATAAGTTAATGGATTGTGCTGTGCTTTATAGATTAATATTTTATAAGGATTTCAGACAACTCTGGCTTTGCCAACAATGAAGGGTCAGTCTTAGACGTATCTAACCAACATTGAGCACCATGCATTGGAAAATTAGATTCTTGGTGATATTGGGATAAATCTACAACTGATAGATTTAATGATTTTGATCATGTAAATAGAGCTGCATTGACTATTCTATTGGCAAATTTATATGTAAAATTGGCAGATTTAACATGATGGGAGTTTTCTACACAAATTTCGTTTTTAGCGCATAACTTCCTGAAACTAGTGAATTCTCTCCTGACATTTCTATTTAAATAATGCTCTATTGATAGAGCATCAGACTCATCCATACATGATAAAGATATCAATGAGAATCATACGGGCTACAGATATGTGGCTATAGTTTTAAATTTAAACTATGACAAAATATAGTCATATTCACAGAACTGGGCATTATTTTTAAAGTCTAGTTGAGGTTGGCTATATAGAGGACTTCTAGAGGGGATGTGCCCAAGCATGTGAGCGTGTCCTGATGAAATCTTGCTTTTGTAACTTGTTAGTGTGTAAATGTGTGAAGGAAGGGAAGAAGATAGGCAAAGAATGAGAGCACGAGGGGAGAAAGGGAGAGGGAGGGAGGGAGAGGCAGGGATAACTTCGGAGAGTTAAATGTTAGTTCCTCTTTTGTAAACCTGGCACTAATGTATTTCATTTCCTTGAAAAATTTCAGGTTTTCATCAATTTTGCCAAAGACCAAAAATCCTACGAAAATGTTGATACCAGTAGCCAAGGTTCCACCATAAGTGTAGACTCTCAGGAAGACCAGCTAGATTCTTAGCACCTGCAGCAGATTCGATTTCAGCAACAACCGATGGATGTTTTCTGAAGAAGACATCGCTTTTAAACATCTCTTTTTTATAAAGTGTTATACTGCACGGCAAGTGTACAACATAAGACTGACAAATGATAATGAACATCGGTGAATGTTACTGCTCCCAAAACGATTCCCTGTATTCAACACAGTGAGCATGCAATGTGTATGCTGGTGATCCTTCATGGAAAGGTGAACTGCCCACCTCACGATGGATGTCTTAACTTATTACTTTCAATAAAAGGACAGCTTAAACGGCATGGATGTTAGTAGTTGGAAAGTAGGGTCAGAGAAGAAAAGTAAGGTGAACTTGGGAAGACAGAGTTAGGTGATCAAACAGTGTAACTTATCTCTAGAAAATAACACAGATCTAGTGTGTTGTGTGAAGTGCTAAGGCTCAATTAACAGAAAGCATGGAGCACTTGGCACACTACCTTCAAAAGGTGCGCATGTTGGTTTCAGGGCCTGTGAATCCATGGGAATCTAGTGAGCGCCCCAAAGTGCCTTATGATGACAATTTAGTGAGACAAAGGTTTACCCTGGTGGTAAACAAACTTGGACCAGAAGCTTCTTGCTCATTGAGAGGAAATAGGTGTGTCAACTGGGCAAATCCTGCAAAAAAGGGGAAGAGAACTCATGTGCTGCTGGCAGACATCATTTTTAAGCTTTTCCAGAAACCCTCATAATTCTAGTTTCTCCACAAGAAACTTTTTGGTGAAAGAAAGATTAATATGAAAATATTTTTATCTTATTTCCTGGTGGACCATACTTATGGTTACAAGATAGGCTATCTGATAATGCCAAGTTGCATGCCCTTTGAAGAAGTGCTTTATGTACCTTTAGAGAGAGAGAGAGAGAGAGAGAGAGAGAGAGAGAGAGAGAGAGAGAGAGAGAAGAGAGAATGTGTATGTATGTCTACAAGTTTGCCAGCTTTGAAACAACTGTTTCTGTTTCAATGATCAATAAACTCAAAGTTTAGAAAAAGCCATTAATGATGTCATTATTCTGTTTGATAGGGAAGAGCCGTGGAGCTAAGACATGACCTAACCCATGAGGCTCCATATGACCTGGGCCCTGCTTCCTAGATCCATCTTCTTTAGGACCTAGTCCTCTTGTCTCCTGCAGCTTCCATGCTGCTCTGTTCCTTCCCTTCTCTGGAGTTTTTCACCTACTGATTCCAAAGTATGAACACTCTTTCCCCACTCACTGTGCCCATCTCATGGTTTTGAGAAATGTTACACTTTGCCAGAGAAGCTTTGCCATGGACCAACCTTGGCCAGGAGAGGGGTTCCTGAGAAAAGGGGTGTTTGAGACCAGCAAAATAAAAAAGGACTCAAAGTCAAATTGTGGGTTACAAGCTGATGGCCTATGTTCTGCTTTCTCTTGCTATTCTAAAAACTCTCCAGATAGTTCACCTCTTGCAGAACAAGAGCCCAGTCATTTATTTATATATCTATTCAGTCATTACCTGAGGTCCCCTTTGATTATCCCATTAATCAGCACCCCATGACCCCAGACCCTCGATTTAGTAAGAGACAGCAAGCACATTTCTTTTAACATTGCAAGAGTTCAGAGATCTGCCTGCAGTGTTAAGCACAAACAATAAGCTATCTATGTGGGACCCCACCCCGAAATTACCATTCCTACCACCCCTGGACCTGGACCTAAACTTCCTCTGTCCCAGGTTGACCTTGTACTCAGGAATCTGCTTGCCTTTATAAGCACAAACAAAAAACTTAGCTGAGTGGGATACATGAGTTCAAAAATATATAATTTCTCAACTATGCATAATATCAAGATGCAATATGAATTGTATAAGGAGCTTCATAGATCTAAAAGAGCAGAGGCATCTGCAGTGTGAGTCAGCTTGTCAGAAAGACATTAAGGAAGGCGATAAAGAGATTTAGGGTGTGGTGATCCAAAGGCAAGATCCCACCCAGGAAATAATCAAGCTCAGGGTTGAAGTCAACCAAGTAGAAACAAAAAGAACTATACAAAGAATCAACAAAACTAGGAGCTGGTTCTTTGAGAAAATCAAAAAGATAGATGAACCCTTAGCCAGACTAACTAGAGGGCACAGAGACAGTATCCAAATTAACAAAATCAGAAATGAAAAGGGAGATATAGCAGAAACTGAGGAAATTCAAAAAATCATCAGCTCCTACTACAAAAGCCTATATTCAACAAAACTGGAAAATCTGGGTGAAATGGGCAGTTTTCTATACAGATACCAAATACCTAAGTTAAATCAGGATCAAATAAACCATCTAAACAATCCCATAACCCCTAAAGAAATAGAAGCAGTCATTAAAAGTCTCCCAACCAAAAAAAGCCTAGGACCAAATGGTTTTAGTGCAGAATTCTATCAGACCTTCAAAGAAGACCTAATACCAATACTCTTCAAACTATTCCACAAAATAAAAATAGAAGGAACCCTACCAAATTCATTCTATGAATCTACAGTTTTGCTGAGTATTCTCCCTTGGAGATGGAACAGTTTCTGTCTAATCAGGAACTTGTCAAAATTTCCTTTCATAGAAGACTTCATAAGAGATTTTTTCTACTTCTATCATGTTAATGTTCCAAATAGAATTTAAAAACTGGTTGAGTACATATTACTTTTAACTTCTGAAGATACCATGAATATTTAAGAGGCATTTAACTGTTATAACTTATTTCGATGACTTAAAAAAATGTCAATACTAGCCAGGCAGTGATTGTGCAGGCCCTTAATTCCAGCACTTGGGAGGCAGAGGCAGGTAGATTCCTTAGTTTGAGGCCAGCCTGGTCTACAGAGTGAGTTCTAGGACAGTCAAGGCTATACAGCGAAACCCTGTCTTGAAAAACACCAAAAAAAAAAAAAAGTCAATATTGAGTTGTATAATTTTAATAAATGTTATTAGTTTAACAAAAAGAATAAAAATAAATAAATTTAAAGAAAATACTTTTGGTTAATATATATTACAATTATATATAATATAATTATATATATACATATATGTATATACATATATATATACATATATATATATATATATATATATATATATACTTTTAGAATAGAAAATATGACTCTGAGAGCATGGGAGTCATCAGAAGCTTCTGAGGTATAAAAAGGTGGCCAGACACCATGAAAGAATAAAGAGATTTGCCTACTGGAAATTGCCCTGGTTGTAGTTGGTTGATTGGTTGCTTGATCACTTCTGTGCAATGGAGGAGAGGGAGTCAAAGGTTTGAATTGCCTTGTCGAACCAAGAATACTCTAATTGTTTTTTCACACCCATTCTCTGGGCAGCCTCTTTATGGACTGGTGCCATTAACATTGCATCTTCCTTAAAGTTAGCCACACTCACAAATGATTTACATGAATGAGGGTAGAAGCTAAGGAATAGGCATGCCATCACCTTTAATGAGGTATGCAAAGGTAATTGCTCTATCACAGGGAATGCAAAGCCTAAACAAATACAGACCAGGGAGGCTGAGGACATGTGCCAAGGGGAGTTTCTAACCATCCCAGGACATGGGTCAGTGGTTCCAACCAATCTCATCTACCCCTTGGTGAGCAGAAATGTCTTACCTAGCCTCAACTTCACTGAATGAACATTTGCTAAAGGGCCTGATACTTGTTTCTCTCACTAGACTTGAAACTCAATGGAGACATCATCTGTTTTGACCTTCCTAACCCTCTCACTACCTGCACATACAAGAAACATCTGTGGTTCTCAGTATGTAAGTGTTGGTGTAATGGATAAATAAGTGAAGAGGA
Organism: Tokudaia tokunoshimensis; assembly: GCA_036184795.1. Classification (NCBI taxonomy): domain Eukaryota; kingdom Metazoa; phylum Chordata; class Mammalia; order Rodentia; family Muridae; genus Tokudaia; species Tokudaia tokunoshimensis. The sequence continues at coordinate 74,052,359 of BTHU01000016.1, read as the reverse complement.
AACAAAAGAGAAGCTGGTGTGGTTGGCATGGAAACCACACATCCTGATTCTGTTTAAATTTCTGAAATGCAGTTTCCCATGAGGTAGCTTATTCAGACAAAAGGAGAAAGAACGATGTTTGATGCCATATTACAGTGAATCTGCTGGGATGGGAGGGTTTTGATAACATCTTTGGAATCAGAATTCTAATGCTATGTTTTCATAGATTTCTGAACACTTATCTCTTCTCTGTCTTGTTGGGGTATACTACATAAGAGCTCCATGGTTCCTTTTTCACATCAAAGTAAGAAAAGCACATGAAGAAGTATTTGAGCCTATATTCCTGTGGGCCTCTCCACAATGGAGGGAGTGTTTTGAGAATTCCCAGTTCTCTGAGGAGGACTCTCTACTCTTGATAACATATACAGAATCCACTATCTTTACAGGAGTTATTTGAATTATCTCTGAGGAGTGTGGCAATTTTCACTTCATCTACAAATCTGAAATTTCGTGATAGTAAGACATGTAAGATAGTAAGAGTGCAAAATGAGAAAAAATGGAAAGATGATACATACACATATATTTTTCCAAAATGTCTTCTGTCTGGATTCTTCCCCACTCCCCCAGCAGATGAGTGAGAATAACCTAGACGAGGTGAGAGTGGCAGAGAGATGGGGCAGGTTGCCGTCCTCTGAACCCCACCTGAACTCAGGGGCCTGCTTGCTTCATTAACCAAACCTTTTCAACATAATGCAGCGAGCTAAAAGGAAACAAATCGCATTTTCTTTGACACCATTCATTACAGTTGATCTAGTGGTTCCTTGCTTAAAAATCCACACTGATCCCCCATCATCTGTAAAGATGCAGATACTTTAGCTGATCCTGAACATGGCTTATAAGCTGGTCTTACAGTTTGTAGCCCTCTTTCCCATGAAGATATGAACTCCTTCCTTATCAGATCATCTGGGGGTTCATACTGCTCCTTCTTAGAAGACCTTAGAATCCCCTCTTCTTCTTTGTACCCCTCCTTAGAGGTCTTCCTTGCCACAGGGACAGGCTGAGTGGGTTGCTCTGTCCTTTGTTGCGAGGACACGTTTGCACATGCCTCTGCTGATGCCTTTCCAGACTGTGTTATAAATCATTTCTATTTCTCATCCCATCACATACCGTTTCCCCAGAGTACTGACTGGCCAAGCTGTTCACTATCACCGTGTTTTCCCATGTCCAGAATATTATTAACATGTTATTGTTGCTCAGTAAATCTTCACACGGGGTTTGAGGTATAGCTCAGTAGTAGAACACTTGCCTAGCATTTACACAGCCCTGGGTTCAATCCCTGGAATTGTAAAATAAGTAAATAAACAGTCACTAAGGGACCAAAGAGATGTCTTTTGATTTAGAAATTTATGTATATAAATTATACATTGTAATTTTTGCTTTCAGAGTTTTGCATTTTTAGTTTTAGGAGACTGCTAATTGCTGGGGGAGCAGAGAGAGACTGTAGCTAACAATTTTTAATTAAAATGTTGATTCTGGGTAAGAGCCATTCCATTAAAGTGACAAGAATTGAACATGTGACCACTTTACTAATAGTGTTGCCCATGAGTACATTCATTAAAAACAAAGATACCATTCAAAACAAAACACTTTCAAAAAGACAGCTTAACTATTTTCCTATTTGTACAAGTGGAAAATAAGAAAATCTAGAGTAAGTCAGAGTTACAATTAAAACAATTGTATCAACCACTTACTAGTGATTTGTTACATGTGAAATTCTGGGCTATATGTGTCATATTAAAATATTATAATTATTTATCATTGAATACACTAATTTGAATATGTATAATTTCTGCTTAGTTTAGTAGTGAGCTGTAATGGTGTCTCTGTGGTTGGAGTGAAAATCTCAGAACACTGGTTGAGTTCTGACGTCCAGAGTTCTCTCTGATATGTCTTTCAGGAATGCACAAGACTTGCATAATGGAAGTAAAAACTTCCTTAGTTCTCTTTTACAAAACCCTGATTCCCAAGGGCTTTGCTCTCATTATGTAAGCACCTGCAAGGTGCTCAGTCCATATGGGATTCCAACCACAGCCGATTTTAATCTAAATACAATTGATTCATCTCCTCTTTGGAGTATTCCATCATTACTGTGTAAGATAGCAATTCATGTTTGTGTGTTGATGAATTCATTTATTAATTCCAACAGTTTTCTCATAGAATATTTAGGATTTCTACATTTATTAAAACATCTCTAAGCAAAGGTCATTTTATTTATCTTTTTTAATTTGCATGATATTTAATTTTCTTCTTGTCTATGTTTCCAATTAGAATGTCTAGTAATATGTTGAATATATATTCAAGTCATTTTTAGTTGACTGTTACTCGCACCTTCACTGTTATGACCAATTATATGAACATTCTTTTATCTGTCCATATATCATCAGCTACTACTAATGGAACAATCTACATTTTACAATAGACAGCATTCATTTAATAGGAGATATAATGAATCAACTTTTTTCCAAGAATGTGTACACACACAGAATCACTTTAGCCTCATCTTAATGCTGTAGAGTATTAGCCCTAGAAAAGGAAATGGGATCAAAGGAATTACAGCGGAAAACAATAAACAAAATGTGTTAAATTATGATGGACATATTTTTATCTGTTCCATGTTATTTCTTAGTCTCTAGTTTTTGATGTCTAGAGTTCTTGTTCCTATGAAAGGCCGTCTTGACGAACCTCTCAATCACAGTGGCCTCTCTCCATCCCTTTAACTGAGGTAGTCATCTGACCCAGCATGGCAATAGTGTTCTATTTCTTCTAACCATTTTAACTAGTTTAGTGATTGACACATGCAAAGCTAGCCATTCATTCTCAAAATAATACTAAATTTCAGAAGAGACATTTCCTTCTAGAATTAGTAGCCTAGGAAAGGTGGAGTCAAGGGCTTCTAGTGGCCATCTCATCAAGATCACAGAAAGAGCTTGCAGTTAGGAGAGCTATGCAGAAAAAAAGCAGAACCAGTAGTCTAATAGACTAAGTTCTGGTGGTTTGTCTTTGTTCTTTGAGCATAGAGTCCATCAAGCCTGTAGGAGCACTCTGGTAGCAGAGGAGAACAGAGAGCTAGGGACCTGTTGAAGTGAGGGAAATCTAGGAACCCAGTGTGGCAGAAAGTAGTGGCTGCGAATATGGTGGAGAGTAGTCAAGTTCTGGGTACGTTGTGAAGCTAAAGCCAATGGAATTTGCTGGCAAATTAGTGAGGAAGGTTATAAGTGGAAGGGAAAGAAAGTCCAAAAGATAAATGAAAATGGATAAAGGAAAAGGTCACTTGTTAGAGGTTGGGTATATGGGAGATGCCAAGATACATAGAGCACAGGGTTTAAAACTCATTAAGTTTTAAACTCTGACGAGATGTTCACAAGGAAATGTTGAGTACATTGCAGATCTGTGTGTTTAGAATTTTAGTAAAGTTCCCTATTGAAGAAATGTGTGGAATGAAACTCACAATCTCAATGAAATCACTTAGGAATTCATGCATGACCGCAGCTGAGAAACAACTGAAAGGGAGAGGCCAGAGAGAGTCTTTCTGGGGTGGAGAAGGGATGTCCAGAAATTATGCTAAGGAAAAGAAATTGCTTCTAAAAGGGTGGGAGTGGCTGACCTTGTCTAGACAGCTGCTTGTGAGATTAAAATGAAGGCTGAAAATTGACCATTGGGTTTGACACATTCTTGAGTGACCTTGGCAAGAGACGTTTCTGTGTAATCATAAGAAGATTCAGAGATGAATTCAATAAAAATTAGGACAGCAAAGGGAAAGGAAGAATACCTGTTTCCTCGGTGGAGAACGCCCAGATAGAGACATAGACAGCAGTTGCAACATTGTTGCAGGGATAATAAAGAGGCTCTTGCCAGCTCTAGTGGTGGCAGAAAAAGAGCCTATTTTCCAAAGATCCTATTTCCCTCTGTGTATGATTATTTTGGATGGAAAATGCCTCCTCTCCCTGGGTTCTGTTTTCTTTTCCATGAATGACTGAAGTCTGGACTGATGTAATTTATAATTTGTCTCTCCTTTTTTGGCCTCTTTCCGGCTGACTCCAGCTCTCGATTGGATGTTTGTTACACGTTCTACTTCTCCCATGGGCATGGGGACTCACACTTACCTCAGAGGACACCTGATTCTGCCAGGAGGACTGTGACAGATCATTCCTTTCAACTCAGTGACAATGGTACACTCCACTGCAGGCAGCTTGGCTGGAACTCAGTGCTTCCTTTCTGATTTCATCCTGTGCAGTCCAGTTTAGTTTTATGTGACATACCTTAGAGTACTTAACAGTAGCTCACCATTTACAGGAAACTTCTTTGACAAATATTAAACCTGAGCACATACTTTCACATCAAAGAAGTAGCGGGGTGTCCACCCCTTCCCTCTTAGCTAGCCCCTGACCGTAAAGCCCCAGGATAGAGAACAGGTAGGCTTTCTCTGCATTTTACATCCTTCTGCAAGGGGGGGAAAAAAACCCTGAATTTAAAGATGGAAAGCTATTTCATGTTTCAGGAGAACTTTGTGAACGGGGCAAAGTAAACCTGATATTTGAAGACTGTTTTCTCAAGCTTCAGTCTAGACATGTTTGAGAATTTTGAACTCATTATTTTAGTTTCCCGGGCTAGATGATTAGTTTACTAGAAAGGGTGTGTGGGAAAAAGGCAAAAACTTTTTTTTACTGTCAAAGAATTTCAAATCAATTCTTTTAAAAAAATTACATGTAGCTGTGTGAACACATATGTGTATGTATGTGAGTGGGGAGTAGTTGGGGGGAGAGAGAGACAGACAGACAGACAGACAGACAGACAGACAGACAGACTGAGACTGTGGAGGCCAGAGGAGGAGGAGGAGGATTAGGTCCAGGAGCTGGCGTTCTAGGCAGTTACAAGCTGCCCTATGTGGGTACTTGGAACTGAACTTGAGTTCTCTGCAAGAGCAGTAGGTACTTGTAACATGAAGCCATCTCTTCAGCTCCTCAGAGAAATTTTTCAGCCAACCCTTCAGCCTTCATGACCATCTCCCTGTCGCATATTCTTACTTCCGTTTGTCATAAGCAAATATTTATTGCTTTCTTAGTTTCCTATATACTCTTTTCTGGAAAATGTATACTTTCCTAACCTCTTCCTCTTTTATGCTGTTATTTGCTGACCTTTATTCACTAGGGATAAATGTCTTGGACTACATAATTAGACAAGTAGGTGAGCAAAAGAATCTGTTGTGTCACATTTCCTCATGAGACATGGAGAAATGACAACTCACTCAGCTAGCACACCAACAGACCACAACTATGGCTCTGCACAATCCCAAAGAGTTTTTTAATAATACCTAGAGGATGCGTGACTTGAGCAACTGATGAGGTTTTGTCTTTTACTGTCTATCATAATGCAAAGCTGGGGGTTGTAGGGGGAGAGAGACCTGGAATATGCATGTGGCCCCTGGGACCCTGCCATCAAGTCAGCTCTAATTGGTGAATAAAGATGCTGACAGCCAATAGCTGGACAGAGAGACATAGGTGGGGTTGAGGTTTTGTGCGCTTGTGGGAAGACAATGAGGAGGAGGAAGAAGGAAGCCGCCATGGAAGAAGAAGAATGTGCAGGAGGGAGAAGGATAGCCCCAACGAGCTGAAGACCAGGAGAATATGGTCCAGAGGACTGCCCAATTGGGTTAAGAGCAGTCCAAATGGAACATAGTAAATAGTAAGTGATAACTTGGGGTTATTGCTATGAAAGAAGATTCTAACAGCATGAAGGGTAGGCAGCTGCCCAGCTATTGTGCTGCCTAAGGCTATTTAAAAATAGAAAGGCTGTGTGTTTCTTTCATGCAGGAACATAACTGTTCAAAGGTTGGGAAGAAGCTTTGCCAGGATTTTTAATATTTTTACTACAGGCAACTATGTCACTGAAAGTCCACTCTAGCAGAGAGATAGCTCATGAAAGTTGGAGCACTAGCATTCTTTGTGTTGCAGGCATCTGCACTACCAAAAATGTCCTACCCACAGCAATTGTTAACTGCTTAAACAAGATCAAGAAGGGGATTGGTGGGTCTTATAAGTTTCTTTAGCCTAGTAGCCTCAGTCATTCCTCCCGAAGAGAATGTTTCCAATCAAAAGAAATAGTTACAAACCTATGATTGATAGTCTTGTTGACCACTCAACTGCATCTGAAATCAACTAAGACTCTGGGTACTTCCTAGGCATTTCCTGAAAGAAGTAACTGGAGGGAGAAGACTCTCCTCAAAGAGTAGAGATTTCCTTTCAGTGGCAGCTCAGATATAAAGAGGTAGGAAACAAAAGCAACAGTTTCTTGCATGCTGACCTTAGAGTCTTGCTATTGCTGCTGTTGCTATACTTCATTTACATGAGATTCCAGTTTCTTTGGCCTTCCAGTGTAGACCAAAGAATCCTCCAAGCCAATATGAAACCATATTTGAAACTACCATGACCCAGCATCATGGAATGGGCAACTACTGGATTCTCAGACTCTCCAGTATTGATAAATAACCATTGTTGGGCCATTCGACCTACATTGCTTAAATCAGTCTAATAAATTCTATCTCCTGATGTACTCATTCTATCTCTGTTATTCCTCTAGACTCTAGAGTCTATAGCATCCTACTTTGACAATAGCATCAAGGGAATAGGCTCTGGTAGGTCTACTCAGACCTTTCCTGCACAAACCAGTTAGTATATAACCTGTCATCAGACCCCAGCTCCATATATATTCTCAGACTCTTTGTTTAACAGTACCAAGGGGTTAACATCCTTTTCCTAAAGATGAACTCACGTTAAATGTCAGGATGCTGATGGATGAAATGTGAATCCCGGATTATTGATTTACAACAAGAACCTGAACTGAACACGCCTATCCCCCAGCCAACAAATTTTCTCCACCTGAAAGCATGCTACATAGGAAGCTGAGCTTTAATCAGAAGGTTGCTTGCTGAGCAGAGACTTGAAGCAAGTTAATTATGTGATTATAGTATTTAATGTCATCAGGCTTCCCAAGCCTGAAGCACCCATCTCTATGGCAGGTTACAGCTTCAAAAGATGCAGCTTTGATCATCCTCTGGAAATCTCTGCTCTCATCACTGCTGCGTGGACCCCGAGGTCTGCCACCCTTTGTACCCAGAAACTCTTGTTCACTGCTCTTTGGGGAAAAAAAAGGGGGGTTTTTTTTGGGGATGGGCCCGTACTTCTTTAAGCATGATAATATAGCACTTTGAATTAAGACAGTTTTCCAGGTGTAGTGATTCCCTGTCTTCATTACTTATTGATTGACTGTAAAGCTTAACTCAATGCAGTCTTCAAATGCAGAGAATCAAATGATTCTTCAACCTAGGAATCATTTAGGGCACTTTCTTTGAAAATTAAAATAAAATAAAATACAGCTTCTGACTTAGTGATTAGGGAACAAGTTGTATTCTTGACAAGTGTTTAAGAGTTTCTGTCTTCAAGGGTGCCTTAGTTAGGGTTTTACTGCTGTGGACAGACACCATGACCAATGCAAGTCTTATACAGGACAGCATTTAATTGGGGCTGGCTTACAGGTTTACAGGTTCAGTCCATTATCATCAAGGTGGGAGCTTGGCTGCATCTAGGCAGGCATGGTACAGGCAGAGCTGAGAATTCAATTGAATTCAAATAACTTCATCTGAAGGCTGCTAGTGGAAAACTCACTCCGGGCGACTAGGACAAGGGTATGAAAGCCCACACTCACAGTGACACACCTCCTCCAACAAGGCCACACCTCCTTTTTTTTTTTTTTAAATTTTCTATATTTCTTTTTATTTACATTCCCAATGATTTCCCCTTTCCCGGTTCCTCCCTCCCTGAAAGTCCCATAAGCCCCCTTCCCTCCCCCTGTTCTCCATTCAACCCCCTCTCACTTCTCTGTCCTGGCATTCCCCTACATCCAGTCTTTCCAGGACCAGGGGTCTCTCCTTCCAACTTCTTGGAAATCAATTGATATGTGAATTGTGTCTTGGGTATTCCGAGTTTCTGGGTTAATATCCCCTTATCCGTGACTGCATACCATGTGTGTTCTTTTGTGATTGGGTTACCTCACTAAGGATGATATTTTCCAGTTCTGACCATTTGCCTAAGAATTTCGTGAATTCATTGTTTTTAATTGCAGAGTAGTATTCCATTGTGTAGATATACCACATCTTCTGTATCCATTCCTCCATTGAGGGGCATCTGGGTTCTTTCCAGCTTCTGGCTATTATAAATAAGGCTGCTATGAACATAGTGGAGCATGTGTCCTTATTGCATGCAGGGGAAGCCTCTAGGTATATGCCACACCTCCTAATAGTGCCACTTCTTGAGCCAAGCTTATACAAACCACCACAAAGGGGATTAGAGAAGCCTTGTTTACCATACAAACAGACACACCTTGTGTTTGGCTCTTGACTTCACACCCCCCACCATGACTCACACAGGCACACTCATTTCCAAGTACACTTTTGGAAGCACTCATAGCATTGATTGTTTCTCATCTGAGAGATATTAGAAAACAGGGGTTTAGAGAATTGCTTCTCAAGTGGAGTGTGCACATAAGTCACCTAGAAATCTTATTAAAATGAAGATATTGATCATAAGTCTGGGATGGAGCCCAAGATTCTGTATTTCCAACAAATGCCCAGGCATGTTGATGCTGCTGCCTCCTCAGACAGGCTGTGGACAGCACAGCTAGGGGGAGAGTCTTTGAACCAGTGCCTTGCTTCAGCTTCTAGTTTTGAAGTTCACCACCAATTTCCCATCAGCATGTCTTTAGACACCTTCCCCAGTGTCACTAACCAGTTTATTTTTAGAATGAGCATAAGTACTTCCTCGTGGGGTTTATTTTTAAAAAGAGAACTGAAGAAATGCTAAAGTCCTTCAGTGAAGTCCTATGGGAAGTTCTACATAGTGATAGCTGTCTTTGATATTGTTGTGCAATGGCTTGGTTTCAGCTTGCTAATAATAAATACAGAAGTAACATCAAGGAGATGGTGCAACCAGTAAAAAGGTATTTGTCACACAAGCCTGATGGCCTGAGTTCTGTCACCCAGAACACATGAGTGTGCAAGCACAAATACTAATTATATAATAATATTACATTTTCACAAAAGAAAACTGAAACCACGGTTTTCTATGGAAGACGGTGACTGGTTTTTCTTAATATAAAGTAGATGGTGAGCTTGCATTGTACTGATTCCAGGAATCCTCTCAAAATTTCAGTTTTTAGAGACTAGTCAGAGCCTAAGGTTTCCAGTTGAAAGAACTGTTTCCACTGTTTCCATCTTATACTGAGCCCCAACTGATTTTTGTTTGTTTGTTTTTTGTTTGCTTGCTTTTGTTTTGTTCTGTTTTTCTTTTTGCTTTGCTTTGTTTTGTCTCTTTGGATTATTCTTACAAGTAACAATCAAGTTTATAGTCTTCAAAAGATATTTTCTATAATTTAAGATTGTTACCAGAAGTCAGAGTCTGTGTCAGTATTTCGATGCTCTTGGTCTCTTGCTAAAAAAAAAAAAAAAAACAAAAAACAAAACAAAAACAAAAAAACCCTGAAACAAAGGCCTACATGGGTTACAAAGTAGCAAGAAAACTTTATTCAAAGCCAAACGATAGGACAAATCTGCAAGAGAATACACTGTCTAAAGTGATAGCTGGCCACAGAGTATTCAAGGGCCTTAATTAGTATGGGATTTCCTTTTTATGAGTTTCAAGAGAATTCAGAAGTTTTTTGCTAAGGAGTGGATTTTAAAGGCTTTTGTGTTTTGATGACAGTCTTGGGTTACATAAGTCTGTGTTTACTACTTCTGTCCTTTCCCATGATATATTTGACAGTAGCCATATGAATGTGCTATTACAAATATACATAAGGTGGAAAATTGGTAATTCACTATAAAAGTTCATTTAGGGGTCTGAGGAGATGGCTCAGCAATTAGAAACGCTTGCTCTCTTGCAGTGGTCCTGAGTTTGGTTAGTTTGGTTTCCAGAACCCACATGGGTGACTTAAAACAGCCTGAAACTCTAGCTCAGGGAGATCTGACACCCTCTTCTGGCTTCTGAAGGCACTGGAATAAACATCTCTCTCACTCACACACACACACACACACACACACACACACACACACACACACACACACTCAAAAGCACTCACATGCACTTTTTAAAAAAATCACTTAGAGGACATAGCTTGCCTTATTGTACATGCACCCCAATCCAGTATAGACTAGATCAGTCTTCTACCTTCATACCCAGATATTACTGAAGTATGATCAAATAGAAACTGCCTGTGTTTGATGGGGGAAAAAACATATTCTACTGTTTGATGTGGAGTAAGCATGTAGCTCAATGCAGGTAGGGGTCCTGGATGACTAATCGGTTGGTGGGTGCATGGTTCTCAGGGGTGGGTAAATAGTACATGCAGGTAAGAATTGTAAGCATATTAGAACATGGGTGTGTATAATCCAAACCAAGTGGAGACCCAGATTTCTCAGCTTTTCCTATGCTTCTTTCTTCAAAAGTATAAACCTAATTTAGGTGCTGATCTAATAAAATTACCCACTTTCTGGAACAAACAAATTGGTAATTTTGTAACAGCACTATCCTATATGACACTTCTGTGATGATAGAAGTGCTCTCTGTGCATTGTTCAGCAAGACAGCCACTAGCTACAAGTAGGTTCTTACTACTTGGAATATGGGCACTCAGAATAAAAAAAAAATGGTAGCTTAAATTTCACCTAACTATTGTGTGTTGTTTGTGCTTGTACTTTGAAACAGAGTTATGTTTGCGCTTATATTTTGAAACAGGTTTACCTAGTCCAGGATGTCTGTGAACTTGCTCTAGCAAAGGACATCCTTCAGGTCCTGATTTTCCTGCCTCTGTGTCCTGAGAGGTGAAACTACAAGTACCCCTGCATTCAATTTTACACAGTGCCAATTAAAAAAATGTAGGGCTTTGTGCATGCCAGACAAGCATTCTACCAAACCAAGTTTCAATCAAGTTTAGGTATTTAGAATTTAAATTGACATGTGGCTGCCAAATGATGCATTATTCCATAGAGGAATTAGCATGTAGGCTTCATTCCAGTATTCCCTGTAAGCTTTCATTGGTGGGTGCACTAATGTTACTGGAATTTGTAAGAGATTTGTAGATGTATTTATCTACTCAAATAATTAACAGCCTAATGCTCAATGAGTCCACTAGCTAACACAACCTGTTTGGGGAGTATTCTTTACACCATAAAGATGGAACAAACTGACTCAGCCTAATGTAGGACACACTGGAGCTCAGTGAACCTCTGCATAAATTATGGTTAAATACAGAATAATAAGGCAGTTCCTTGGAGTCCTGTCCCACCTTCCTTTCAAAAACAATCTGAGATTGCACCTCACAATACTATATTATATATAGTACAATATACATATACATATATATATATATATAGTACAGGGAAGAGCTTCATTTCAAGTGTACTTTCTTCTGTCTGGCATTTTCGTTTTTAAAAAACAAGATTTATTTTATTACTTATTTATGCTTATGTGTCTGTATGTGTGCACATGCGCCTACATGCAGGTGCTCTTGAAGGCTGAAGAAGGTACCCAATCCCCTCGGAACTGTAGCTGCAGGTGATTAGGATCTCAGAAATGTGGCTGCTGGGAACTGAAGGCTGCTCCTCTGAAAGAGCAAAACCTGCTCTTATCTGTTGAGTCATATCTCTGTAAGGGTCTGAGAATCACTGAGAGAAGACCCCAGACTCAGTATGCAAAAACAAAGAGTGTTTATTCTGTATAAACAACCAGCATGTGTGTGGGGAGGGGGAGGGGGGGTGTCAATCATTCTCCAAAATGGCTGTCCCAGACAAAGGCACTGGGGCCTTATAGGAAACCAGAGCAACTCTCTGGAAGGATTAGGTAATCTAAAATTTTATTGGTGGGTGCTAGGGTGGGTCACAGGTGTTTTGCATTCCTATGTCATGAACGTTCAACCATGTGATGAAATAGGGCTGCCCAGCGCAGATGGTCCATCCTGAGATATTTCCCCATTTTTGTGGTTATCCCCAGGTTGTTCTTTGGGATGGGGTATTATTATCTTGTTCTGGATTTTATGGTCTGTTTCTAGAGCTGGTGTATTATGACTTAGTTTCTGGGATGTATGGTCTATTCCTGAACCTGGTGCCTTACGATCTTTTTTTGGAAAGCAGGCCTGGTCCTTAAAATGGAGACAAATGGAGTCCTAAATAAATAGAGACTAATGGGGTCTATGTTGTCCTTTCATCTCTAGCCCCCACTGTAGCATTTTTTTTATCAGAATTTTAGATGCATATTGAAATTATGTGGGGGAAATTATACTAATCCGAGGTTTCATTGATATAAATAATAAGAATCACTAACAATGCAGCATAAACACAGGGGCTTCTAAAGTTCCTCAGGTGTTTTTAATAAGTAGCAAAGGCTGAAATCCATGGTTCTGATTCCTAAGAATAGTTGATATTTTGCTGAAAAATGTAAGTTCAAAAACAATTTGCAACTCCAGAGCCTTATTAAATTTGTTGGACTTTGGTTCCGAAGATTGAATTATAAATTGTGTTGCCTCCATACAGATCTCACAAAAACTTGTTTTACAATCACCGACCAATTGCAGTTGGAAAGAAGAGCTTTTAGAGAAATGGAATAGTGATTCTAAATGATGTGAAAATCAAGTTATTCTCTAGCCTTTATATTTATAACCATATTTAAAAACTAATACTGAAAAACAGATGGGTGCTCAACCACCAAATGCAAGAGAAACAGATGATCCCACTTACGGCCATTATTTTCCAACCGGCCCCCAGACCATCCCACTCACACCATTGTTTTCAGACCCTGCTCCCCAGGTATGATATATAAATGATGGTGATAAACTCTCCTGCTTTGATTTTTTAACCAGGTGGCTCTGCAGTTCTTCGAGGTAACCAAACGCTTCTCAAGTATTTCTCCCATCTGCTTTGCAATTGAGCTATTCTTTGTTTTCTTAACATAAAACGTAGAATATGAATCGTGTTGCTCTGTTCTTAGGGAAGAGGCTTTGTCTCAGTGTCGTGGTGTGTTCATCATTTAAATCCCACCTAGCAATCCAATTAAGTCATTAAGACATTATTTGATATACCAGTGAGTGGAAACTACCACATAGAGAGTTTTCTTAGTGAGTCGATGGATTTAAACAAAATGACAACACAGACATACGTGACTCATTCTGTCGATGTCAGAAGCACAAAAACTGAGGTTCTCTCAGTTCAAGCAAGCAATGCCTTGAATGATTTTCTCCTTTGTTTAAGTTTAAGTATCTTTTGATTAAAGCAAAGTATTATAATGCTTATATTAAGCATACATGAAAGCACCCTTAAAGGAATATCGTATAAATCAGTGGAATATGATGTAATAGAGACAAAATTGTGTAGGCAAGCCAAAAATATACTAAAAAAGAATAAAACAGCAAGTATTTATAAAATTTATAAAAATTTATTTCATTGGTGTTTAATTATATAATATTCAATGATTTGCAACTCAATCTCCCATAAAACAACATATTTCAGAAAATATTAAGTTGAATTTTGAGTCCAGTCCTTTGGGCTCCCTCCTCACCTCACCAGAGATGACCATCATAATATCTTTAGTGTGTTGCACTTGAGAGTTTTAAATTGGGGGCTGAAAAGATGGCTCAGTGGTTAAGAGTATATTTCCTCTCTTCCAGAAGGACTGAGTTCAATTTCTCGCACTCACATTGGGTAACTTACAACTTCCTTATCTCCAGCTTTAGGGGATCCAACATCCTCTTCTGGTTTGTATACAGATACATACATAATTAATAAAAATCACAAAAATTTTAAAAGTTTTAAATTAATGTACACATGTATAATCACAAGCATGCACAAAAAGAAACGGCACAGAGTTGGACCTAAATCTGTGCTTTGTTAGATACATTGTTTCTATAAAAGCAGAAATGACAACAGATCAAAATCAAACCATAGCTCGACTCTACAACATCAACAGACTCACAGACAGAAGAAGGACTGAAATCCTGCTTCTAAGAGACAGCGTTTGGGGCAGTAACACAATCCCTTGGAAGTAAAGGGGACTAAATTTAACTCAGATGAGATGAGGGGAACCAGGCTCAGTTAGTTCAGTGTCCATCATTGAGCCTTCCTTTCTTTAGATACATTGATTTCCCTTAGCATACATAGAAAAATCAGATCAAGTTGGATGTGGTGGATTGAATATACTTAGCCTAGGGAGTGGGACTATTAGGAGGTAGGGCCTCATTAGAGTAGGTGTGGCCTTGCTGGAATAGGTGTGGCCTTATTGGAGGAAGTGTGTCACTGTGAGTGTTGGCTTTGAGACCCTCCTCCTAGCCACATGGGAGCCAATCTTCTCCTGTCTGCCTTTGGACCAAGATGTAGAACATTCAGCTCCTCCAGCCCCGTGTCTGTCCTTGATAACAGACTGAACCCCTGAACCAGTAAGCTAGCCCCCAGTTAAGTGACCTTTATAAGAGTTGCCATGGTCATGGTGTCTCTTCACAGCAATGGACATCCTAACTAAGACAGAGAGGGAAATCAGATAATTTGCGAAGTTCTCCCAGGAAAGATGTTGGCAGGTGTATAGAGGGTAGTGATTTTGAGATAAAACCCTCCGTCTTGGAGGGAAGGTCCTTAAGGCATGAGGGTTCCCTATAAAGGGAAGTGAACCATTCCACTCTGTAGGAAATCTCCTTATTATGCTCAAGAAACAAGCAACTCAAAGGTTTCAGGAAGTTCTGGAAACTGACACTAGGCTTCGCCTCCCAAGCTTATATAAGCAGTAAAGACTATTGAGAGACATAGGCCAGCCACATTGCCCCTTTGCGCTACGAGAATTCAGACCGCTCAGCCCAGACATATGGACAGGTCTGGAGGAGGTCAGACTACCTGAACAGCTTGGAAGAGACACTCTCCAAACCTGTTGAGCTGCTTTCAGACTGAAGTGTATTTCAGGTTTCCAGATTTCATGAGCTGTCACTCATCCTGGTGTAGGCTTTGGTGATGCAACTCTCTCTGAGTCATTTCAAGTAACTCTTCACTCATACTCCTATAAGTGAACAGTAAAACTCAGAGTTCACCAAACTGAACCAAAGTATCCATAATTTGGTCTCTCACTGGTTCCCTATATGAACTTGTTGTCCCCACAGGAATAGTGTTAATCAACAGGGTACTAGGAAGTTCAAGTGTGTTCATGACAGTTCTTTCTCACCTGTATGCCCTCTCCCTTCCCTTTCCTATGCTTTTCCTCAGTTGCTCAAGGTGTGTGTGTGTGTGTGTGTGTGTGTGTGTGTGTGTGTGTGTGTGTGCATGCGCCCGTGTAGTTGGGGGGTATGTCATGTGTGTATGGTATATGAGGCGTGTGTGTGTATAATGTGTATATGTAATTTGTGTGGTTATATGTACATGTATATGTGGATATATATATGGTATATGAGGGTCTGTGTTTGGTGTGTGTGTGTGTGTGTGTGTGTGATCTGTGTGATCATGTGCATGGTGTGGTATATTATGTACATATAGGAAAATAGAATAAAACCCATTATTTAGCATAATTAATGTATATTAATAAAAAAAAACCACTAAAATGAGTCAGGAAGTGGGATCTGCCACTGCAGTGCAGGCAAAATTAGGATCCTATCTTTGTAGAAAATCTAAAAATAGTAATAAGACCAATTAAAATGATTTTTTAAATTTTAATTGCATGTCTTTGACTCCAAACAAAATCCACAGGCAATATTGTTACTAGGAATGCCATCTTTCACAGGGCTAACTTTGAAATGGTTGACAAGGCTACTAATGGGCTTTACTAATATACTTGTGTATATTCTGGAAAACCAAAGTCAGATGGGAAAAGGCAGTTGAGATGCCAACATCCAGGCCAAAAGGATGCAAGGGATCCACCTTCAGTCACATCTACCTCCAAGTACACTTTGACCCTGGGCATACTGCTGAATCCTGTTACTTCCCTGCTGAGAGCTATACTTTTCATTGGAGCAGAACATTATAATCCTACAAGTAGCCACCAGGGTCATCTCACTCCTAACCCCTGTCTTTACTGAAGATTTCTTTGTTCTTGTGTTCCCTCCTTTCTTAAAATGCTATAGTCACATTCTTTAAATAACTGAGTCTATTATAAGACAACTTGGTAACTTCCTTGCACCAAACTATGTTCTTGAGAAAGAAGATATATACTATCTTGTGTGCATATTACATATATCAAATGTAATATCTTTTACAATATATTCATTATAAGAGTAAGTCATATTGAAAATGAAGAGGCAAGAAACCACTCAGGTCTGTCATTCATAAATTCCACATTTCATTAATTCTGGGTTTGGACATCTTATCATCTGTTTGTCTGTCTGCCTGTCTGTCTTTCTACCTACCTACTTACCTACCTTCCTATTTAGTATTGGGGGTTAAACCCAAGTCATCCAGCATATTAAACAGGGCACACTGCCACTGAGTTACTCTTTCGGCTCCCAGGTATTTATTTTTATGATATTGGTGATAGAATCCAGGGCCTCATGCACCTTAGTGGAGCATTCAGTGTTTAACATCTTTTGATAGCAAGGCCATTTGAAAGTGGCTACGATCAATCCTAAAAAGAAAAACAAATGGAGAATATTGTGATACCTAGGATTTATTGTGAAATAAGATTATTTTTTTCAGGACTGGAGAGATGGTTCATCGGTTAAGAACAACAGCTGCTCTTCCAGAGGTCCTGAGTTCAATTCCCAGCAACCACATGTTGGTTCACAACTATCTGTAATGAGATCTTATGCCCTCTTCTGGTGTGTCTGAAGACAGTGACAGTGTACTCACATACATAAAGGAATAAATGTTTTAAAAAAGATATTTTCAGCATAATATTTTTATTGTTTCTTTGAGAATTTCACATCATTCATGCCTATCACACTCCTTTTCCAGTCCTTTCATGTCACCCCCTTGCCTTGTAATCTCCCCCAATTAATTAATTAATTACTTTTTAAAAGTCCAATTTGTGTTATCTATATACTCACTGAAGCAAGGTCAAACTTTCAGTAGCCTGACCCTTAAGTAGAACGAAGTAGTTTCCCTCCTGCACTCCCACAGGGAGCCATCAGTTGTAGAGTGCTAACATTAGCATCCTTATCATACCTTTTTTAAAGATTTATTTATTTATTTTATGTATATGAGAACACTGTAGCTGTCTTCAGACACACCAGAAGAGGGCATCAGATCCCATTACAGACAGTTGTGAGCTACCATGTGGTTGCTGGGAATTGAACTCAGGACCTCTGGAAGAGCAGTCAGTGCTCTTAACCACTGAGCCATTTCTCCGGCCCCCTTATAACATTTTTTAAGAGTTTTCTCTCATGGCTTCTTGTCTAGGCTGTGACTTGGGGTTGGGGGGGGGCGTGGTGTCACAGAAGCCTTCCATGTCCCTCTTTCTCAGCTATGAGTTTGCAGTTATTGAAATCACTGCAAAAGTAGCTTCCTTGCTCCTTATAGTCAGCAGGAGCGTGGAGCATGGGCTTCCACATGGTTTCTGGTGACAGCACAGACCATGAACACAGCCCCAGCTATGGGAGGACCACAAACCAGACAAGGCCCTGGGAGGCAACTCAGACTACAGATATTGGCATAGCCTCAATATGGCCTTTATATGGCCTCAATATGGCCTCTGGCAGCAGCATACAGAAATCAATATTGTTTCAGGACCATGAACATCTGCATGGCTTTCAGTGGTAGCAGGGGTACCATAGACATCAACACAGACCAGGCTGCAGAAGGACCTCAGACCCAGACAGGGCCCTCAGTGGCAGCATGGGTCCAGATATCACCGTGGCCTCGGTGGCAACAGTGGCCACTCACATCAGCCCGGTCCTCACCACCATCACGGCTTCAGTTCTGTCTTACTCCACAGTACAAGTACTGCACTGTTTTGTCTGTATTTCCCATCTTTCTATCACATATTTGTTCATAATAGTGGTGGCCACTGTCTGCAGCACAAGGCAGAGAGTCCTAAAATGAGATTTTTATAAACCCATGTTAAATTTATTCCTAGTTTCTTTCTATTATTTGTATAGTTGTTGCTTTGTGTCAGAGAAACATTTTGAAATTAAAATTAATAAAGCCTGTTCTTGGACCAACTAAGAGTGAAGAGAGTGTAAATGATTGACTTACCTATGATAATGAACTTAAATATCCAAAAGTGATAAAGTCATTGACAAATTTGCAGAATACTTGAATGCAGGGACTATTTGATGTAATTCACTGAATGACAGACCAATACCTACATGTCAATTTTCCCTTTAAAGAACTCATGATAAATGAGTATCATTGCTTTCTTCTTTACTGATATTTGTTTTATTATTTAAATTTATTAATTTAACTGATATGACTATTAAACTTAATAAAAAGAAATCTGTAGTGTTTCTATTGCTTTAAAGATATTGTTTCTATTTCTCAAATGTATTTCATAATTTAATTTTCTGTATCTTCAGGGAATCAAAGCCTGGGTCTGTAACATGCTAATAAAGATCATGCTCCCTTGGTTCCTAGTCATGATTATTAGAAATAATTTTGTGTGCGTAGCAAGATAATTCAGCAGGTGAAAGTGCTTTAACGTATAGGCATGGAGACATGAGTTCAAGTTTCTGGCAACTTTGTAAAATGCCAGGTAGTATAGTATGGAATAGTGTTGTAGTAAATATTTAATATTAATTGGGATTTCTACCCCGCCTTTGATCATCCAGTCCCCAAATAAAAGACACAAATCCATTATATTTATTTATAATAAGCCTTAACATCACTAGTTCTGGGAAGATAGCACCTCTCCAAGCTATTCTGTCTACTCCCTGTCAATAACCCCAAGATATTACTTGTCATGTTCCATCTGGGCTGCTCTTGCTCTGACTGGCCAGCCCTCATGGCCAGTTCTCCTGATCCCTTACCCTATGGCATCTTCTCTCTTCCCTTTTTTTCTTTTCTCCTCTTGCCCTACCTCAGCTTGGAAACCAAAAGCCTACTTACCTCTCTTCTGTCCAGCTCTATAGGCTATAGGTATCTTTATTCAACCAATAGTTTTAAATGAAGAAGCATTACATAACATCACTTGCTGTACGTGACAATTTCCTCATACCTGAGGGCAACCAGACCTTGCTGGCAGTATTTAGCATTACAATATATAGCAACAGACCAATCCTCTACAATGTATTATGGTATAATAAAGCATGTTATAGTGTAGCAAAGTATGGTATAGTGGTATTGAGTGTTATAGTATGGTATAGTGTGGTATAGTGTGCTATGGTATGCTATAATGTGAGAACTCCTGTCTTAAGGAACTATAGTAGACAATAATAGAGTAGTTCTTTGGCTTCTACATACATTCATATACATGTGTCTCTACATTACACACATATACTGTATATACTCAAATAAGAGTTTTATAACTTATAGAAGGGAGATACCCTCAGAGTCACACATGCTAGATAAGTCCCTGTTTGTCTCACCTCAGTTCATGAAGCTGATATGTAAAAGGGTACTGATCAATAAAAGATACTATCTCTGGAAGAGAATGTTAATATTTCTTCATTATTTACATGTGAAAAACTGGACTAATACTGTAAAGAATTTGACTAGAGATATGGTGAACCAAAAAGTCACCAAAAAAGGACTCTATAGAAAGATACATTTTAACTAATTTGTGCAGTGTTTCAGAAAAGAATAAAATATCAGCATATTATATTCTAATTTTTCATTTAAGATTCAAATTTCTGGTTCTTGAAAATGACAAAATCGGACATCACTGAGTCACCATCTCTGTATGATAAACATTGATTGCCCAAGGGCAGTTTTCAGTCAAATGCAACATAAACTAATCACAGGCACAGTGGATCTTTCCTTTATTTGATTATGCTCCAGACACAAGAAATTCTTGAAACTGTGACTTGCCACATTGCCCTGCAAGGCTTATTCCTGCCTATCTTATTTTTAGTGTTTTTGTGTATGTTGGTTTGTTTTCTATATTCTTCAGAAAGGGGCTCATTATGTAGCTCGTGGCTGGCAGGGAACTCAATATGTAAACCAAAGATCCTTCTGCCTCTGCCTTCTAATATTCCAATAATCCCTGCTTTGGAGAATGGAGGTTTTCTGCAGGTATGTTTAGTTTATGCTGAGGATTTACTCTGGAAGTGAACTGATTTAACAGTGACTTGGAAATGACACATTTTATAGAGTGAATAGGCAGAGTTAAAAGATGCTTTCTAAGTTCACACAGAAACTGAGCACAAGAAAGCAAAGCTAAGCACAAGATGCTCGTCACTAATTGCTTACTTTCTTTTTTTGAAAGTTATATTTAGTGTGCGTTGGTGGGAGAGGGATGCTCACATGTCACAGTGTACATGGAGAAATTGGAGGACAGCTTGTGGAATTTGGCTCTCTCCTTCCACCACTGCTGGTCTGGGACCAGTCTCAGCTTATTAGGCCAGACAGCAAGCATCTTTACCACCTGAGCCCTCTTCCTGTCTTGTTTGCTTATTTCCTGGAAGGAACTAAAGGAAAATCAGACTATACTCTCATTAGCCAGACTAAAATCAAAACAGGTCCTTAAATATCTGCTTTCCTAGCAAGACTCAAACGTGCTCAGTTACTACATCCTAGGGC
The DNA here is from genome assembly GCA_036184795.1 of Tokudaia tokunoshimensis. Classification (NCBI taxonomy): domain Eukaryota; kingdom Metazoa; phylum Chordata; class Mammalia; order Rodentia; family Muridae; genus Tokudaia; species Tokudaia tokunoshimensis. The sequence goes on along the minus strand of BTHU01000016.1, from coordinate 74,031,641 downwards.
TCAAGTCCATACCATCAAGTCGACAGTCTGTTCAAATGGTTTGTACAAATCCCTTCCCTGAACTACTGTCTAACTCAGAACAAGCTCATTTTGCAGAAAGAACAGCTGGAGGCTTATTATGTTTCCAAATAGACATTTAAGGGAAAGGTCAAATGTCATTGTTCAAGAACAAACAGTTTCCTCCAGTTTCTCAGAAAAGAAAGTCTATGCAGAAGGTACTTTTCCCCCAGAATCAATATTATATGCTTTAGCCTCTTCAAAAGACATAGCATTCACTAAGACTTCCAAAAGAAAAAAGAAACACAGCACAGGAAATTTCTATCCAGGATCTATCTAACAAACACCTCAGAGGGACCCAGCACTGGGCGGGAGCCTACCAGCTTTCCTTCCGCGACCTCTGTTCCCGCAGACTGCGCTGAAGAGACAGGTACCCCAAGCTCCCTATCCCCAATATAACATCACTTGGGACACGGCCTGTTGGGGCTTCCGTCTGTGCCCGAGAACGGGTCAGCGCTGTGGTCGTCTGGGTGCCAGATCTGCAGGCCATCATATCTGCAGGTGAGCGGTGCCACGGAGAGTGTGCAGATTGCACTCCGCCATCTTTGCTCCAGTGACTGGGAAGTTGGGACAGCCAGGTTCTGAGACAGACAGGCATAATATCGCTTGGGTCTCGGGCAGGAGCCTACCAGCCTCCCTTTGGCGACCTCTGCTCCAGGAATCCACTAGGCTGAGCCTTTGGATGTGCAAGGCCTCCCCAATATAAGATCACTTGGGGCAAGGCACATTAGGGCTCCAAAGTCACTCAGGAGCAGGCAGGCCCCAGAAATCGGTGCCAGGGGAATCCTGGCAATCCGGGGGGGGGGGCAGAAATAGCTTTGCAGGCTCACAGGAGGTCCAACCAACAGCCAGTGGCAGCAGGACCAACTAACATCAGAGCTATCCAGATGGCAAAAGGCAAACGTAGGAATGTTACTAACAGAAATCAAAGTAATGTGGGACCATCCGAACCCAACTCTCCAACAGCAGCAAGTCCTGGATACCCCACCACACCCGAAAGACAAGATCTGGATTTAAAATCACTTCTCATGATGCTATTAGAGGATCACAAGAAGGACACAAATAAATCTCATAAAGAGTTACAGGAGACCATGAATCAACGGTTAGAAGCCCTTACAAAGGAAACACAAAAATCGCTTAGAGAAATACGGGAGAACGTGGATCAAAAGATGGAGGCGCACAAGGAGACAACACAAAAATCGCTTAACGAGATGAATCAACGGGTAGATGCACTCACAAAGGAATCACAAAATTGGCATAAAGAAATGCAGAAGAATATGGGTCAACAGATGGATGCCCATAAGGAAGCAACACAAAAATTGCTTAAAGAAATGAATCAACGGTTAGATACCCTTACAAAGGAAACACGAGAACTGCTTAAAGAAATGCAGGAGACAATGGATCAACAGATGGAATCCCATGAGGAGGAAACACAAAAATCACTCAGAGAAATGCAGGAGAACGTGGGTCATCAGGAAGAAATCCTGAAAGAGGCAATGCAAAAGTACCTTAAAGAAATACAGGAAAATACAAACAAACAAGTGAAGGATCTCAGCAAATCCATCCAGGAACTAAAAAAGGAAGTAGAAACAACTAAGAAATCACAAAGGGAGACAACTTTGGAGATAGAAAACCTTGGGAAGAAATCAGGAGTCATAGATGCAAACATAAACAATAGAATACAAGAGATGGAAGAAAGAATCTCAGGTGCTGAAGACTCCATAGAAAGCATCGACTCAACAGTCAAAGAAAATGCAAAATGCAAAAAACGTGTAACCCAAAACATCCAGGAAATCCAGGACACAATGAGAAGACCAAACCTAAGGATTATAGGTATAGACGAGAGTGAAGATTTGCAACTTAAAGGGCCAGTAAACATCTTCAACAAAATTATGGAGGAAAACTTCCCTAACTTAAAGAGAGAGATGCCGATGAACGTACAAGAAGCCTACAGAACTCCAAACAGACTGGACCAGAACAGAAATACCTCCCGTCACATAATAATCAAAACACCGAATGTTCTAAACAAAGAAAGAATACTAAAAGCAGTAAGAGAAAAGGGCCAAGTAACATACAAAGGAAGACCTATCCGAATCACATCAGACTTCTCACCAGAGACTATGAAAGCCAGAAGATCCTGGGCAGATCTCATGCAGACACTAAGACAGCACAAATGCCAGCCTAGACTACTATACCCAGCAAAACTCTCAATCACCATAGATGGAGAGACCAAGATATTCCATGATAAAACCAAATTTTCACAATATCTTTCCACAAATCCAGCCCTGCAACGGATAATAGGTGGAAACCTCCAATACAGGGAGAGAAACAACACCCTGGAAAAAATGAGATAATAACCTTCTTGAATCAAACCCAAAAGTAGATAACCACTCAAACATAAAGATAGCGTCAAGAATGGCAGATGGCAATAATCACTATGCCGTAATCTCTCTTAATATCAATGGTCTCAATTCCCCAATTAAAAGACATAGACTAGCAGACTGGATACGTAAACAGGACCCAGCATTTTGCTGCATGCAGGAAACGCACCTCAGTGTCAAAGACAAACACTACCTCAGAGTAAAAGGCTGGAAAACAATTTTACAAGCAAATGGCCCCAAGAAACGAGGTGGAGTAGCCATCCTAATATCGGATAAAATTGATTTTCAACCTAAAGTCATCAAAAAAGACACAGAAGGACACTACATACTGATCAAGGGAAAAATCCACCATCAAGAACTCTCAATTCTGAATATCTATGCTCCAAATGCAAGGGCACCCTCATTCGTAAAAGAAACTTTACTAAAACTCAAAGCACACATCGCACCGCACACAATAATAGTGGGTGACTTCAACACCCGCTCTCTGAAATGGATCGTTCAGGAAAGCAGAAACTAAACAGGGACACAGTGAATCTAATTGAAGCCTTGGACCAAATGGAACTAACTGATATATATAGAACATTTCATCCTAGAGCTAAAGAATACACCTTTTTCTCAGCTCCTCATGGTACCTTCTCCAAAATTGACCATATAATTGGTCACAAATCAGACCTCAACAGATACAAGAAGATAGAAATAATCCCATGCCTCCTATCAGATCACTATGGAATAAGGGTGGTCTTCAATGGCAACAAAAACAAAAGAAAACCCACGTACACATGGAGGCTGAACAATGCTCTACTCAATGATAACTTGGTCAAGGTGGAAATAAAGAAAGAAATCAAAGACTTTTTGAAAGTTAATGAAAATGAAGGCACAACATACCCTAATTTATGGGACACAATGAAAGCAGTGCTAAGAGGAAAATTCATAGCCCTGAGTGCCGCCAAAAAGAAACGGGAGACAGCATACACTAACAGCTTAATGGCACACCTGAAAGCCCTGGAACAAAAAGAAGCAAATACACCAAAGAGGAGTAGAAGGCAGGAAATCATCAAACTCAGGGCTGAAATCAATCAAGTAGAAACAAAGAAAACCATACAAAGAATCAACAAAACGAGGAGTTGGTTCTTTGAGAAAATCAACAAGATAGATAAGCTCTTAGCCAGACTAAGCAGAGAGCACAGAGATAGTATCCAAATTAATAAAATCAGAAACGAAAAGGGAGAGATAACAACAGAAACTGAGGAAATTCAAAAAATCATCAGATCCTACTACAAAAACCTGTATTCAACACAACTAGAAAATCTTGAGGAAATGGACAATTTCCTTGACAGATACCAAGTACCAAGATTAAATCAGGATCAAATAGACCATCTAAACCGTCCTATAACCCCTGAAGAAATAGAAGTTGTCATTGGAAGTCTTCCAACCAAAAAAAGCACAGGTCCAGATGGTTTTAGTGCAGAATTCTATCAGACCTTCAAAGAAGACCTAACACCAATACTCTTCAAACTGTTCCACAAAATAGAAACAGAAGGAACACTACCCAACTCGTTCTATGAAGCCACAATTACACTAATACCAAAAGCACACAAAGATCCGACAAAGAAAGAGAATCTCAGGCCAATCTCTCTTATGAATATCGATGCAAAAATACTCAATAAAATTCTTGCCAACCGAATCCAAGAACACATCAAAACGATCATCCACCACGATCAAGTAGGCTTCATCCCAGGGATGCAGGGATGGTTCAATATAAGGAAATCCATCAATGTAATCCACTACATAAACAATCTCAAAGAAAAAAACCACATGGTCATCTCATTAGATGCTGAGAAAGCATTTGACAAAATTCAGCATCCTTTCATGCTAAAGGTCATGGAAAGATCAGGAATTCAAGGCCCATATCTAAACATAGTAAAAGCAATTTACAGCAAACCGGTAGCCAGCATCAATCTAAATGGAGAGAAACTTGAAGCAATCCCACTAAAATCAGGGACTAGACAAGGCTGCCCTCTCTCTCCATATCTTTTCAATATAGTACTTGAAGTTCTAGCTAGAGCAATTAGACAATAAAAAGAGATCAAAGGGATACAAATTGGAAAGGAAGAAGTCAAACTATCACTATTTGCAAACGATATGATAGTATACTTAAGCGACCCAAAGAACTCCACCAGAGAACTCCTACAGCTGATAAACGACTTCAGCAAAGTGGCCGGATATAAAATCAACTCAAGCAAGTCAGAAGCCTTCCTATACTCAAAGGATAAGCAGGCTGAGAAAGAAGTAAGAGAAATAATACCCTTCACGATAGCCACAAACCATATTAAGTATCTTGGCGTGACTCTAACCAAACAAGTGAAAGATCTGTATGACAAGAACTTCAAGTCTCTGAAGAAAGAAATTGAAGAAGTCCTCAGAAGATGGAAAAATCTGCCATGCTCATGGATTGGCAGGATTAATATAGTAAAAATGAGCATCTTACCAAAAGTAATACACAGATTCAATGCAATCCCCATCAAAATCCCAACTCAATTCTTCATAGAGTTAGAAAGAGCAATTCAAAAATTCATCTGGAATAACAGAAAACCCAGGATAGCTAAAACTATTCTCAAGAGTAAAAGAACCTCTGGGGGAATCAGTATCCCGGACCTCAAGCTGTACTACAGAGCAATAGTGTTAAAAACCACATGGTATTGGTACAGTAACAGACATGTAGATCAATGGAACAGAATTGAAGACCCAGAAATGAATCCACACTCCTATGGTCACTTGATCTTTGACAAAGGAGCTAAAACCATCCAGTGGAAAAAAGATAGCCTTTTCAACAAATGGTGCTGGCTCAACTGGAGGTCAACATGCAGAAGAATGCAAATTGACCCATCCTTATCTCCTTGCACTAAGCTCAATTCTAAGTGGATCAAAGATCTCCACATAAAACCAGACACACTGACACTAATAGAAGGGAAACTAGGGAAGAACCTTGAACATATGGGCACAGGGGAGAATTTCCTGAACAGAACTCCAATAGCTTATGCTCTAAGATCAAGAATAGACAAATGGGACCTCATTAAATTACAAAGTTTTTGCAAGGCAAAAGACACTGTCAAAAAGACAAAGCGGCAACCAACTAACTGGGAAATGATCTTTACCAACCTTACATCCGACAGAGGGCTAATATCCAATATATACAAAGAACTCAAGAAGTTAAACTCCAGAGAGGCAAGTAACCCTATTAAAAAATGGGGTACAGAGCTACACAAAGAGTTCTCACCTGAAGAATATCTAATGGCTGAGAAGCACCTAAAGAGATGTTCATCATCCTTAGTCATTAGGGAAATGCAAATCAAAACAACCCTGAGATTCCATCTCACACCAGTCAGGATGGCTAAGATCAAAAACACAGGAGACAGCAGTTGTTGGCGAGGATGTGGAGAAAGAGGAACACTCCTCCACTGCTGGAGGAATTGCAAGCTGGTACAACCACTCTGGAAAGCAGTCTGGCGGTTCCTCAGAAAAATGGGCATGACACTCCCGGAGGATCCGGCTATACCACTCCTGGGCATATACCCAGAGACTTTACCTGCATGCAATAAGGACACATGCTCCACTATGTTCATAGCAGCCTTATTTATAATAGCCAGAAGCTGGAATGAACCCAGATGTCCCTCAACGGAGGAATGGATTCAGAAGATGTGGTATATCTACACAATGGAATACTACTCTGCAATTAAAAACAATGAATTCACGAAATTCCTAGGCAAATGGTCAGATCTTGAAAATATCATCCTTAGTGAGGTAACCCAATCACAAAAGAACACACATGGTATGCAGTCATTGATAAGGGGATATTGACCCAGAATCTCGGAATACCCTAGACACAATCCGCATATCAATAGATTTCTAAAAAGATGGAAGGAGAGACCCCTGGTCCTGGAAAGACTGGATGTAGGGGAACGCCAGGACAGAGTAACGAGAGGGGGTTGAATGGAGAAAAGAGGGAGGGAAGGGGGCTTATGGGACTTTCGGGGAGGGAGGAAACGGGAAAGGGGAAGTGATTTGGAATGTAAATTAAAAAAATAAAATAAAAAACAAACAAACAAACAAAAAAAAAAAACACCTCTCCTACCCAGAATTCCAAAAGAAGAGAGGGGGATGAGAAACTCAGCAAAGAAACTAGAACGATGAACGTCATTGAGTTAGGTGTGCTTTCATGACTGTTTACGTGTGCTAATAGACGTTCTGATGCTTAATTCAGAGGGAGCTGGCTCATTTCATAAGTTCATGTTACCACATTGGGAGGTTTCATTTCTTACCTCCACCACCAGCCTTGTCATTCTGATTTTTGGCACCAAAAATGATCTCGTGGCCTTTTCCCATGGCCATCACTCCTTGCTGAAATGTTGTTCTGTGAAGGATATTTCTTTTTGTCAGTAAGAACCTTGGTTTTCCTTTTTAAAAAAATATTTTTAAAAAGGTATAAATCCTGAAAGTGTAATTAGTCTCACTCTTTAAATATTTTTATCATTTATTTTGTGTGTGTGTGTGTGTGTGTGTATGTGAATGTGTATGAACATGTGTGTCACATGTCACATTGTTCATGAGTGGGAAGTCAGAGGACAACTTGTGTGATTGGGTTGTCCTTTCACCTTATGGATCCTAGGGATTGAAATTAGGTTGTCAGTCTTGGAGGCAAGCATCTTTAAATTCTGAGCCATCTCTTTGGCCCAAGAGTTTATCCTGGCTATCTTTTACCTGATTATTTTAAGTAGTTTTAAAACATCCCGCTATTTAACATGTTTTACAATACAATCCATTTTCATCAGTATTTGTAGATCTAAAATGTTTCACACTTAAAGGAAAAAAATAAAACTTTGTCAAATGTTGCAGAAATTATCTTCTGATTATTTTCAAAAGAATATAATGAGGAAGTTCTTAATTGTATAAACATGCTAATTCTTGTCTGTGAAAATGAATAGAAACTTGCTTATAATGCTCTAGGCTTCAGGGGTGGAACAAAGACTCTCTCAGAGAAAGCAAGGCGTTAATACAATTAACGCATGATTTTCCCAAGAATCATAGTTTATGTTGAGATCTGAAGTCAGATAAAGAAATGATGGAAAATGTTCCCCATTTACAAAGGAGTCTGCCTAGGGCCAATTATTGTCTACTTCTTCCCACAAAGCATGTGTTTAAATTAATTTTATAAAGTAATTAAAAAATAGCTATAGACCAGACTATTCCCTCATTAAATTGAAGAACCAGTATCTACAATTTGCACATTCCTTCTTTCCGCTTATTTTTCATTTCAGCCAGAGAAGGACTATAATTGAGAAATGAGCATGTTCATAAATATGCCTATAGGATATAGTCCATAATAAAGTCCATAATTAATTGTAACTAATGTCTTATTGAATATTCCCAGGAAGATCATGGTGGAGACCTGTGGTCATAACCTGAGGGAGTGAGAGTCAGATCACTCTTTCTCAGTGATTTCTCTTTCCAGTATGACTTACTGGTCATATTTCTGGAAAGACTGGCTAGAGTTTAAATATCACCTCTGGATGGTGGAGACATTAAACCAGTTTTGACCTTAAATGTATTGGGCTATGTTAACATCAGATTAGCCTTAAAATAATCTAGAACAGAAGAAAGATTTGGAGTCTTGGTATTCCTCTACCCTCCTCCTGTATTCTGACATTGTTAGTTTCCTGGGATGGAATATTGGCTGGCAAATGCCCTGTGTTTATGTGTGAACATTTAAAATGGGGATTTCTCATTAAGACCTCATTTCAAACTTCTCCTGGAAAGTCCTATCTATCACCATGGCTTCTCCCATTGCCAAGTTAAGTGGAAAGAGCCAGCAGACCTTCAATGCAGCTGCCTGTTCCAAACCCAGAGTTTCTCCCAATCCTGGTGCTAAATGTCAGTTTCTCTGAGGCCTTTTCTCACCACTCAAACTGAAGAAATCTCCCCACTCCCCAAACCTGATGTTTTCACCCATGTTATTCCTTTCTGTTTCCTTGACATTTATCATTTGCTGAAAGTACTTTTCTTGTTTCTAGTTTACCTGTTCATTCTTGTTGGGGATGGGAGCGTTCTTTGGGAAGGGTGAACAATCTACATGTGTGGGTAGGTATCTTAGTATTCTATTGCCGTAGACAGATACACCATAGCAACTCTTATCATGGAAAGCATTTAATCAGGACTTGCTTTAGAGCAGAGCAGCTTTAGAACTTTAGAGGTTTAGTCCGTTGTTATCATGTCAGGGAGCATGGTGGCATATAGGCAAACATGGTGAGCTGGGAGCTCTACATATGGTTCTACAGACAGCAGAGAGAGAACCACTGGGTGTGGCTTGGCCTTTTGAAACCTCAAATCCCACCCCCCAGTGACACACTTCTTCCCAAAAGGCTACACCTCCTAACCCCTCCCAAGTAGTGCCATTCCCTGATTACTAAGCATTCAGACAGATGAATTTATAGGGAACGTTTTTATTCAAAGTAAATGTGTTTGTGTGTACATGCCTGTGCAAAGGCTGGAGGTCTACATCAAGTTGTTTCTTCAATCAGTTGTTTATTGTTTTTTTGTTTTGTTTTGTGAAAAGATCTCTTGCTGAAACTGGGATTTGCTAGATTTTTGGGTGGATTTGCTAGATTAGCTGGCTGGCCAGCCCTGGGTATTCTCTTGTCTCTACCTTCTGTGGAAGATTTTTACATGGATATTAGGGATCTGAATTCAGGTCATTATGTTTATGGGGCAAGCACATTTCTGAAGGAGCTATCTCTCCAGCTCTCTCTATAGACCATGGTGCCCTCAGTTCTTAGAATGCTACCTGACAAGTACACTAATCTTATTTGTAAGATAAACTCATGTTTTATCATCCACCCACAGATGTTAAATTACTAGAGACACTGTTTAAATATTTTATGTTTAATTGATAAATTAGATTTTATTATATACAGTTATAGTATGCAATAGGATGTTTTGATATATGCAGAATATGAGTCAATTACCTGTCTCATCACAAATTTATGTTTTTGTGATGAGAATGTATAAGATTAACTCGATTAGCAGTTTTGAAATATACATTATTACTAACTGTGGTCACCACACAGTTCATGACCTCAAAAGCTTATTGCACCCACTGGCACCTTTGCACCCTCCACCTTCCACGTTTTCCAGCCTCACTTACAGCTTCTGGTAACTATTGTCCTCTTTTTTGCTTCTATGGGTTTCACAGTTGCAGATTTTACCAATAAGTAAAATCATGTAGGATTTTGTCTTTCTGTGCCTGCTGATTTCCCTAAGCATTATGACTGTTTTCATTCAAATTTCCATAAGCAGAAGGGTTTTGTTTTTTAAGTGTGAGAAATACTCTTTGTCTGTTTGTCTATCCCTCTGTCTGTTTGCCTGCCTCTTTCTTTCTCTCTCTCTCTCTCTCTCTCTCTCTCTCTCTCTCTCTCTCTCTCTCTCTCTGTGTGTGTTTTTGAGTGTCTCTGTGTGTGTGTCTGTGTCTCTCTGTTCCCCTCCACCCCATGACTCTAGACAAAATCATTCTGACAGCATCACACCTACAAAAATAACAAAACTGAGCAGCAAGACTAGAAAGATGTAGATCGTGGTTGACAACACTGTGTGCTGTTCCAGAAGACCCGAGTGTGATACCCAACACCTACATGGATACTTACAACACTCTAACTCTGTCCAAAATGCTCTTCTTACCTCCTTGGGCAACAGGCACACACATGGTGCTCATACATGCATGCAAACAAAACATTCATACACACAAAATAAATGTTAAAATGTCAACTCAGAGTGTATTAAGGACTTAAAGAGGCAGCCAATATTTTAAATATTAGAATCCATATGAGTTTAACAGAATTTGATTATGTGATATTGGACAGTCCAAACAAGTCTCTACATAAGTTCAGTGGACATCCCTGAGAGGCCTGCCCTGTTTTGTTTTGGTTTGTTTTTGAAGGAAATGGAGGAGGAGTGGATCTTGGTGAGAGGGGAAAAGGAGGGGAGGACTAGGAAGAGTGGAGGGAGGGGAAACTGCAGTTGGGATGAATGAATAAAAGTCATGCTTGAGATGAAACTGGAAGGGACTGTACATTTCTGTCTATTGGTGTCACTGGAGAATCTCTCCTAAAACAAGTTTCAGAGTTCTCCAATGGATCCTAAAGAAAATGCTAAAAGAGAGAAAAAAAAGATTGGAAGTTGAGAGCAGAAACTCCAACCAGTTCACTGCTGTTTTTCCAACATCCGTGAATATATAGTAGGTGTTTGATAAACATTTACTTACTTACCAACAGATGGAGCAATCAATTGTTGTACTCTTAATGACCAGTGCTGACTTCAATGCTTCAAAGGCTTAAAACAACTATATCCAGCTCAATTATGCTACAATGTAATAACTACTGGCTTTATTGTATTGTGTCTTGGAGGGATAGCATTTGTCCCCATGATAAACAGTGATTGCCTTAAGAGCTTTGGAATACCCTGTTGGGATGCATCCAGCTCCAGTCACTTGAACATGATTTCCATTTTGGTTTAACACACTGAGCTCCACACATTTTTAAAGCCTATAAAAAGGCTCTGTGTCCTGTCACCAGGCAAATCTAGGTGGAATTTAGACATTAATATTCATTAGTTTTTCCCCTCCATCTCCCCTTAAAAATACTCCATTGAAATGGAGATTTTGACTTTTAGAATAATGAAGAATATTAAGAGCCTTTATTCTTGAAAAATTAATAGATTATTAAAATGGCATTTCTCTACATTCATTATGATGGTTTTGCTTTTTTAAATAAATTTTGATGTAGTGTGCTTGTTTGGGGTGGGGAAGGATCTTTTCTTTCAGTGTTTGGAATAACTTCAGCATCATGTGCTTGGTGCTCTATGCTCTCTATTAATCCTCAATTAAATGCAGCTCAGAACGCAGTTATTTCAGTGTTTAGGAGAAACTTCTACAATGTCCTCTTAGAAGAAAATATAGGAGGTTTTAGATTTCTGTCTCTTTACTTGGGGACTTTCTAAACTATCTTAAGTCCCTTCCCAATTCTCAGGATCGCTTTTCTTTCTGGTCAAAAGACATAAACAACAAAATAAGACATCCTAAGGATGGCTCTTTGAATCCCCATTGACACAATGTTCTTGCCTGACATTTTTACGGGAAGGTGTGTTTGTTTAGATAGAACTGTATTCTTTTAGAATAAAAGTAGACACCTGTGATCAAAGAAATAAGCTTTCAGAAAATTTCAGTGTGGGAAGATTAAGAAGAGGGTGTGCTCTTTGTTTTGTTGTTATTTCATTTGCTCTTTTTGTCACCTTTTTTTTTTTCCTGAATGGCGTTGTCCCAATCTGGGAAAATCTAATCTAACTTGTCTCTTGAGTGAATCAAGGCAAGCAAAGAGAGGATTCTGTATTGTTGTCCTCTGCCTCTCCCACGGTGCCCGTCAAATCTAGCGTTGGCTTGTGCAGAACAGGTGCACTTATGTTTTCAGTTCTGCATCTGCTGTGGAATTTAATTGCAGCATTGATTGTCTCTTGCATCTGATTGGCTCCCATTGTGCCTTGTCGTGCTGGGGTCTTGTTTCCTAATCATTTTACTAGTCGGTTGGTCTTTGCCGTGTCCCATTGAAAGAATGTGATTTAGTTTTTCAATTCATCACATCTTATTGTTTTTATTATTTGGAATTGTAGCATCACAATATGGTTTCTTTGTCTGAGGATGTTTAAAGGGAATCTAACATTTTAAAGAAATTCAAAAGATTTAATTAGAATCTTCCATAAAACATATCTGTCACTTAATGATTCTAATTTCTTTTCAAAACCAAGCAAAAGTTTATTTTAAATGAAATTATACTTAATTCTAAGTAACTTTTTCTTACTTTGCTATAGTTTGTATATGCAATTTATTTCAGGAGATCATGTCTCCATCTGATGTTGTGATGAGGAGGTGGTAGAACCTTTAGAAGGTTGAGTCTAGAAGCTCACTGGGAGCATGTTCTTCAAAGAGACAATAGGCACTTAATCTTAATAGCTGTATGTATGTATGTATGTATGTATATATGTATGTATGTATGCATCATTTGTCTATATATCATCTATCTAATCTATTTATCTATCATCTATCTATCTATCTATCTATCTATCTAGCTAGCTAGCTACCTACCTACCTACCTACCTACCTACCTACCTACCTATCACTCGGTTACCTGGCCATGAAGTAAAAGGTTTTCCTCTATTCTGCTATCCTCCTCAAATGTGACCCATTGACAACTGGCCCCCCAAAATTGAACCAACCAATCATGTATTGCAATCTCAAAAAAAAATCCCTAATAATTCTTGTTTCTCTCTTTCTAATTTATTATCTCTAGCATTTTTTTTCATGATGACCAACTAACACACACCAAAACTGGCTGGGGGTGGGGGTGATTTAAGGGGCTGGCAAGAGGCTTCAGAGGTGATGAGTAGACATTGTTTTTACAAAAGACCTGAATTTGGTTCCCATAACTCAATTAGGGAAGCCCACAATTGCCTATAACTTCAGATACAGGCAATCAAACACCCTCCCCCTGTCTTCCTTGGACATTGTATTCACATGCACAAACTTATATTCAGACATACACATTTATTAAAAAAAATCTAAAAATCTAAAAATAAAAATAAAATACTTTTAATATATTATAAATTATTGACAGGCAGATGACATTGTCCTCTACTGTCTTTTTTTTTTTTTTAAATCAAATACTTCCTGGCCCAGATATCATTCTACTAAAAACTGACAAAATGTCACATAGAATTTTCTTAACTTTCCTTGCAGATAGATATACCATAGGCATGTGACCCAATTCTAGCAAAAGAGACCCACTAGAAAGTCTGCTAGGAAGCTTCTGAGAAAAGTTTTCTTTTCTGCTAAAGTATGAAGCAAAGAACTGTCCATCTTTCATGGCAAGCAATGTCATCTCTATATACCATACCTAAGCTACAGCTGTACATATAGAATCAGGAGATTAAATAAAGCTAAGAATTAAGATTCTAAGAGATGAGAGCTGAAATACAGACAGACTTGAATCCTCCATACATCACTACTCTTGTTAAGTAAATCCCAAAAACATACGTTTAGGCTTCTTTTGGGATGAGACAATGCATTTGCTGAGTCATTTAAGTTGGGTGCTCTATTACTTTTACTCAAAAGAATGTAACAGAAAAATTTCCACACTAGCTAATAGGTAATTTGATTATTTTTAGGCAGCACAGAGCTATATCCATATCAAATAATATTGTCCTAAATTTGTAAGTTCTGTGCATTTGGATAGAGGTTAGAACATTTTCATACTTAATCTAAAATGGACTTCTGAAATGATAATTATTTTTCTAATTTTATGTGAAGAATCATATTTAAATAGATTCAGATTCTAATGACATGTTGCTTCTTGTAGAGGGGATTTTGATTATTTACTTGGATTTTGTTTTTTCTGGGGAGAAAGTTGGGTAAAGAGAGAGGGCAATCTATGATGGCAAATAGAGCATTAAAATCTCCTGGCATCCAGCGCTGGCTTAATTAATATAGTGTACAATAAAATAGGCATAGATCCAATAGCATAAATTGCAGAATGTCAGTGATCAAGTTCTTTATCTGGTGCGATCTAATGTTACACTCTGGTTCAGGTACATACAAAGAATCCTTACTTTACTTCTGGGAAAAATTCTTCAGTTTATTATACCAACCATCATGAAGACTGATACCTAAAAAGCCCATCACCTACTCACAACCCACAGTAACAGAGGCACCTGGCTTTTTTTTTTCCCCCCAGCAAGGTCGGAACAGAGGGACAGTGTGCAGTGGGTAATTTGGAAGAAGAGATTGGCTTTAGGAAGTAAACAAGGGTTCCACTTTGGCTGATAGCCTAGATAAATGGAATGTGTGAGTGGAGTCATTGAAATGGGATGAGGATTAATGGAGAAACGGAAACATGAATTTCACATTAAAAAGATTAGGGAAATCCAGACCTTTATTATAAAATATCTGTGAGCCTATAAAGATGATTTATAATACTGGAAAAGCTTTGGCTAATGCTCCTGGGAGGCTCAGAAAACATAATCCAATTTACTTGTGGTGTACAAAAGAGATATACTTTAAAATAATTGCTATTTTAAACTGTAACCTTCATGCAGCTTTGGCACCTAACCACAATGTAAGGATTAACCAAAACTGTTAAACTGCTGTTGGTTAAGAAAATGTAATACTGTGTGTGATGCATGCCACAGCCCGTGGTATGAAGAGCCAGCTGTGTGAGAGAATCCTGACAATGAATGCATCACCTAGCATTGGCTGAATCACCTTGGTGGGGAAACTCGGGAGTCACAAACTCATGTCTCCTCTTAAGGAAGCTTCTTGACTCATGAGATTGCTCTTCCTTGGGAAAAGAAAACTTTGATCATTGTACAATGACTGTATTTTTTTTTTTTTGCAAACATTTCTTTCCTTCAGGCATTTAGACTAAAGAAGCTCCCTAGAAGATTTGGGATCATTTCAGTTTCAGAATTATCTGTAGGAGCAAAGTGGATCACTGTGGAGGCATATTTACCTGCCCAGCTTCTTGGGCACTCTTATTTATCTGTGACCTCATTGAAGAACTAGATTCTTGGAGGATTTCTCTAGTTTGACTTGTGTCTCAGAAGGAAAGCAAGCTCCAGGAATTTGAGTTACCTCTGCTTTACTTTCTCCCAATCAGCAGCCCTTAAATGTTTTTCTGCTGCTACAGGCTACTCCGGTTGTTTACTCCATCTCGACAGCCCGGTTTATGACTCATGTATTCAATAGCATCAAACCAGAGTCATGCAATTCTGTTCTAGTGCCATTACGGGTATGATGGACTTTTCAGTATTCAGTCTAATACAGACTTTAGTAAACAGCTTCTGAAGGTTTGAAATCTACCAAGTTGAAGGTCATTCTCATTGCTAATTTACCCAGAGCTATTGCTTCATAACCAAAGAATCCCAGCAACTAATCAAGAGATATTAGCTCCAGGAAAAAGAAAAAGCTGTAATGTTTCTAAGCATTTACCATCCCTCTGACAACAGATACAGATGCCAAATTGATAGTTTTTAAGTAGCTTATGATATTCATATTTAAATTGAGCACAAAACTTGACTTCATTTATAGGTCCCTCACAGCAATGATTTTTCTTAGTTATAAGAACATAAAATAATTTTTATATAAGTGAAATATTCAGTCACTCACTAAATACTGCATATTGCTCATATTTTGGACACTTCTTTGAACACTAGAGCTAATATACACATATATGAATAAGAATGTATATATATATATATATATATATGAATAAGAGAGATACAGTCCCAGTCTTGCTTTAATATGATGGCACATGTCTATAAACCCCAACACATAGGAGGCTGAAACAGAAGGATTGCAAATTTGACTCTAGCCTGGGCTACATCCTGTTTCACAAAGCCAAGTGTAAAATAAAATTAAACAAACCAAAGTAAAATGAAATTAACCAAATTAACCAGTTGTGAGTGTGGTGTTGGATTTAGAAGAAGTTAATAGATGAAGCATACAGATTTTTAAAAATGATTTTGTTGAGGGGTGAGCGGCGCCACCGAGAGTGCCCTCCGCCATCTTTGCTCCAGTGACCAGGTAGTTGGGACCGCCAGGCTCAGAGACAGACAGGCATAATATCGCTTCGGTTTCAGGCAGCTTGTGTGTAACCTGCTCCCAGGTGCTGGGCTGATCTGCAGTAACCAGCGCGCCAGTTCCACGGTGGGACCTTCTGCCTGGTGGAGGGACCCCGCGCAGGGAGGGAGCCTGCCAGCTTCCCTTCCGCGACCTCTGTTCCCGCGGACTGCGCTGGAGAGACCGGTACCCAGGCTCTCCCCCCAATATAACATCACTTGGGACACGGCCTGTTGGGGCTTCCGTCTGTGCCCGAGGGCGGGTTGGCGCTGTGGTCGTCTGGGTGCCAGATCGGCGGGCCATCGTGACCACAGGGTGAGCGGCGCCACGGAGAGTGCCCTCCGCCATCTTTGCTCCAGTGACCAGGTAGTTGGGACTGCCAGGCTCAGAGACAGACAGGCATAATATCGCTTCGGGTTCAGGCAGCTTGTGTGTAACCTGCTCCCAGGTGCTGGGCTGATCTGCAGTGACCAGCGCGCCAGATCTGCTGTGGGACTTCTGCCTGGCAGAGGGACGCCCCCTCCCCCCCCCCCAGGAGAGATCACACACCCCTGCACAGGGCAGGAGCCTGCCAGCCTCCCTTTGGCGACCTCTGCTCCAGGAATCCACTAGGCTGAGCCTTTAGATGTGCAAGGCCTCCCCAATATAAGATCACTTGGGGCAAAGCACATTAGGGCTCCAAAGTCACTCAGGAGCAGGCAGGCCCCAGAAATCGGTGCCAGGGGAATCCTGGTAATCCAGGGGGGGCAGAAATAGCTTTGCAGGCTCACAGGAGGTCCAACCAACAGCCAGTGGCAGCAGGACCAACTAACACCAGAGGTATCCAGATGGCAAAAGGCAAACGTAGGAATGTTACTAACAGTAATCAAAGTAATGTGGGACCATCCGAACCCAACTCTCCAACAGCAGCAAGTCCTGGATACCCCACCACACCCGAAAGACAAGATCTGGATTTAAAATCACTTCTCATGATGCTATTAGAGGATCACAAGAAGGACACAAATAAATCTCATAAAGAGTTACAGGAGACCATGAATCAACGGTTAGAAGCCCTTACAAAGGAAACACAAAAATCGCTTAGAGAAATGCGGGAGAACATGGATCAAAAGGTGGAGGCGCACAAGGAGACAACACAAAAATCACTTAACGAGATGAATCAATGGATAGATGCACTCACAAAGGAATCACGAAATTTGCATAAAGAAATGCAGAAGAATATGGGTCAACAGACGGATGCCCATAAGGAGGCAACACAAAAATTGCTTAAAGAAATGAATCAACGGTTAGATGCCCTTACAAAGGAAACACGAGAACTGCTTAAAGAAATGCAGGAGACGATGGATCAACAGATGGAATCCCATGAGGAGGAAACACAAAAATCGCTCAGAGAAATGCAGGAGAACGTGGGTCATCAGGAAGAAATCCTGAAAGAGGTAATGCAAAAATACCTTAAAGAAATACAGGAAAATACAAACAAACAAGTGAAGGATCTCAGCAAATCCATCCAGGAACTAAAAAAGGAAGTAGAAACAACTAAGAAATCACAAAGGGAGACAACTTTGGAGATAGAAAACCTTGGGAAGAAATCAGGAGTCATAGATGCAAACATAAACAATAGAATACAAGAGATGGAAGAAAGAATCTCAGGTGCTGAAGACTCCATAGAAAGCATCGACTCAACAGTCAAAGAAAATGCAAAATGCAAAAAACGCGTAACCCAAAACATCCAGGAAATCCAGGACACAATGAGAAGACCAAACCTAAGGATTATAGGTATAGATGAGAGTGAAGATTTGCAACTTAAAGGGCCAGTAAACATCTTCAACAAAATTATGGAGGAAAACTTCCCTAACTTAAAGAGAGAGATGCCGATGAACGTACAAGAAGCCTACAGAACTCCAAACAGACTGGACCAGAACAGAAATACCTCCCGTCACATAATAATCAAAACACCGAATGTTCTAAACAAAGAAAGAATACTAAATGCAGTAAGAGAAAAGGGCCAAGTAACATACAAAGGAAGACCTATCCGAATCACATCAGACTTCTCACCAGAGACTATGAAAGCCAGAAGATCCTGGGCAGATCTCATGCAGACACTAAGACAGCACAAATGCCAGCCTAGACTACTATACCCAGCAAAACTCTCAATCACCATAGATGGAGAGACCAAGATATTCCATGATAAAACCAAATTTTCACAATATCTTTCCACAAATCCAGCCCTGCAACGGATAATAGGTGGAAACCTCCAATACAGGGAGAGAAACAACACCCTGGAAAAAATGAGATAATAACCTTGAATCAAACCCAAAAGTAGATAACCACTCAAACATAAAGATAGCGTCAAGAATGGCAGATGGCAATAATCACTATGCCTTAATCTCTCTTAATATCAATGGTCTCAATTCCCCAATTAAAAGACATAGACTAGCAGACTGGATACGTAAACAGGACCCAGCATTTTGCTGCATGCAGGAAACGCACCTCAGTGTCAAAGACAAACACTACCTCAGAGTAAAAGGCTGGAAAACAATTTTACAAGCAAATGGCCCCAAGAAACGAGGTGGAGTAGCCATCCTAATATCGGATAAAATTGATTTTCAACCCAAAGTCATCAAAAAAGACACAGAAGGACACTACATACTGATCAAGGGAAAAATCCACCATCAAGAACTCTCAATCCTGAATATCTATGCTCCAAATGCAAGGGCACCCTCATTCGTAAAAGAAACTTTACTAAAACTCAAAGCACACATCGCACCGCACACAGTAATAGTGGGTGACTTCAACACCCCGCTCTCTGAAATGGATCGTTCAGGAAAGCAGAAACTAAACAGGGACACAGTGAATCTAATTGAAGCCTTGGACCAAATGGAACTAACTGATATATATAGAACATTTCATCCTAGAGCTAAAGAATACACCTTCTTCTCAGCTCCTCATGGTACCTTCTCCAAAATTGACCATATAATTGGTCACAAATCAGACCTCAACAGATACAAGAAGATAGAAATAATCCCATGCCTCCTATCAGATCACTATGGAATAAGGGTGGTCTTCAATGGCAACAAAAACAAAAGAAAACCCACGTACACATGGAGGCTGAACAATGCTCTACTCAATGATAACTTGGTCAAGGTGGAAATAAAGAAAGAAATCAAAGACTTTTTGAAAGTTAATGAAAATGAAGGCACAACATTCCCTAACTTATGGGACACAATGAAAGCAGTGCTAAGAGGAAAATTCATAGCCCTGAGTGCCGCCAAAAAGAAACGGGAGACAGCATACACTAACAGCTTAATGG
This sequence comes from Tokudaia tokunoshimensis, assembly GCA_036184795.1. Lineage (NCBI taxonomy): Eukaryota > Metazoa > Chordata > Mammalia > Rodentia > Muridae > Tokudaia > Tokudaia tokunoshimensis. The sequence continues at coordinate 74,012,185 of BTHU01000016.1, read as the reverse complement.
CACACCTGAAAGCCCTGGAACAAAAAGAAGCAAATACACCAAAGAGGAGTAGAAGGCAGGAAATCATCAAACTCAGGGCTGAAATCAATCAAGTAGAAACAAAGAAAACCATACAAAGAATCAACAAAACGAGGAGTTGGTTCTTTGAGAAAATCAACAAGATAGATAAGCCCTTAGCCAGACTAACCAGAGGGCACAGAGATAGTATCCAAATTAATAAAATCAGAAACGAAAAGGGAGAGATAACAACAGAAACTGAGGAAATTCAAAAAATCATCAGATCCTACTACAAAAACCTGTATTCAACACAACTAGAAAATCTTGAGGAAATGGACAATTTCCTTGACAGATACCAAGTACCAAAATTAAATCAGGATCAAATAGACCATCTAAACCGTCCTATAACCCCTGAAGAAATAGAAGTTGTCATTGGAAGTCTTCCAACCAAAAAAAGCACAGGTCCAGATGGTTTTAGTGCAGAATTCTATCAGACCTTCAAAGAAGACCTAACACCAATACTCTTCAAACTGTTCCACAAAATAGAAACAGAAGGAACACTACCCAACTCGTTCTATGAAGCCACAATTACACTAATACCAAAAGCACACAAAGATCCGACAAAGAAAGAGAATCTCAGGCCAATCTCTCTTATGAATATCGATGCAAAAATACTCAATAAAATTCTTGCCAACCGAATCCAAGAACACATCAAAACGATCATTCACCACGATCAAGTAGGCTTCATCCCAGGGATGCAGGGATGGTTCAATATAAGGAAATCCATCAATGTAATCCACTACATAAATAATCTCAAAGAAAAAAACCACATGGTCATCTCATTAGATGCTGAGAAAGCATTTGACAAAATTCAGCATCCTTTCATGCTAAAGGTCTTGGAAAGATCAGGAATTCAAGGCCCATATCTAAACATAGTAAAAGCAATTTACAGCAAACCAGTAGCCAGCATCAATCTAAACGGAGAGAAACTTGAAGCAATCCCACTAAAATCAGGGACTAGACAAGGCTGCCCTCTCTCTCCATATCTTTTCAATATAGTACTTGAAGTTCTAGCGAGAGCAATTAGACAAGAAAAAGAGGTCAAAGGGATACAAATTGGAAAGGAAGAAGTCAAACTATCACTATTTGCAGACGATATGATAGTATACATAAGCGACCCAAAGAACTCCACCAGAGAACTCCTACAGCTGATAAACGACTTCAGCAAAGTGGCCGGATATAAAATCAACTCAAGCAAGTCAGAAGCCTTCCTATACTCAAAGGATAAGCAGGCTGAGAAAGAAGTAAGAGAAATAATACCCTTTACGATAGCCACAAACCATATTAAGTATCTTGGCGTGACGCTAACCAAACAAGTGAAAGATCTGTATGACAAGAACTTCAAGTCTCTGAAGAAAGAAATTGAAGAAGACCTCAGAAGATGGAAAAATCTGCCATGCTCATGGATTGGCAGGATTAATATAGTAAAAATGAGCATCTTACCAAAAGTAATACACAGATTCAATGCAATCCCCATCAAAATCCCAACTCAATTCTTCATAGAGTTAGAAAGAGCAATTCAAAAATTCATCTGGAATAACAGAAAACCCAGAATAGCTAAAACTATTCTCAAGAGTAAAAGAACCTCTGGGGGAATCAGTATCCCGGACCTCAAGCTGTACTACAGAGCAATAGTGTTAAAAACTGCATGGTATTGGTACAGTAACAGACATGTAGATCAATGGAACAGAATTGAAGACCCAGAAATGAATCCACACTCCTATGGTCACTTGATCTTTGACAAAGGAGCTAAAACCATCCAGTGGAAAAAAGATAGCCTTTTCAACAAATGGTGCTGGCTCAGCTGGAGGTCAACATGCAGAAGAATGCAAATTGACCCATCCTTATCTCCTTGCACTAAGCTCAATTCTAAGTGGATCAAAGATCTCCACATAAAACCAGACACACTGAAACTAATAGAAGGGAAACTAGGGAAGAACCTTGAACATATGGGCACAGGGGAGAATTTCCTGAACAGAACTCCAATAGCTTATACTCTAAGATCAAGAATAGACAAATGGGACCTCATTAAATTACAAAGTTTTTGCAAGGCAAAAGACACCGTCAAAAAGACAAAGCGGCAACCAACTAACTGGGAAATGATCTTTACCAACCTTACATCCGACAGAGGGCTAATATCCAAGATATACAAAGAACTCAAGAAGTTAAACTCCAGAGAGGCAAGTAACCCTATTAAAAAATGGGGTACAGAGCTACACAAAGAGTTCTCACCTGAAGAATATCTAATGGCTGAGAAGCACCTAAAGAGATGTTCATCATCCTTAGTCATTAGGGAAATGCAAATCAAAACAACCCTGAGATTCCATCTCACACCAGTCAGGATGGCTAAGATCAAAAACACAGGAGACAGCAGTTGTTGGCGAGGATGTGGAGAAAGAGGAACACTCCTCCACTGCTGGTGGAATTGCAGGCTGGTACAACCACTCTGGAAAGCAGTCTGGCGGCTCCTCAGAAAACTGGGCATGACACTTCCGGAGGATCCGGCTATACCACTCCTGGGCATATACCCAGAGACTTTACCTGCATGCAATAAGGACACATGCTCCACTATATTCATAGCAGCCTTATTTATAATAGCCAGAAGCTGGAAAGAACCCAGATGTCCCTCAACGGAGGAATGGATTCAGAAGATGTGGTATATTTACACAATGGAATACTACTCTGCAATTAAAAACAATGAATTCACGAAATTCCTAGGCAAATGGTCAGAACTTGAAAATATCATCCTTAGTGAGGTAACCCAATCACAAAAGATCACACATGGTATGAAGTCACTGATAAGGGGATATTGACCCAGAATCTCAGAATACCCTAGACACAATCAGCATATCAATAGATTTTTAAAAAGATGGAAGGAGAGACCCCTGGTCCTGGAAAGACTGGATGTAGGGGAACGCCAGGACAGAGTAATGAGAGGGGGTTGAACAGAGAAAAGAGGGAGGGAAGGGGGCTTATGGGACTTTCGGGGAGGGAGGAAACGGGAAAGGGGAAGTGATTTGGAATGTAAATTAAAAAAATAAATTAAATTAAAAAAAAAATGATTTTGTTAACACATCACTAGTTAGTTCCTGAGAGTTTGTTACTCATTTTTTAGTTACCTTTGAAATATTTCATTAAGGTATTTGTTAAAGAAAATAGCATGGATGATGGTGTTCCAGAAGTTAGAAAGAAAGAAACAAACAAAGAAACAGTGAAAGAAATAAAGAAGAAAAGAAACAAAAAAAGAAACCAAGACACAGGATCTGCTATTAAAGGATGTACAGGAAGGTATGTGTTTTACAAGACCTTGAAATTATTACGAAAAAAATAAATATACCATCATCAGTCATTAGGAAAACATTAACTAAAGCATCATGATTCAGACTACTAAAGTGGCTAAAATAATTAAGAATGAAAAATATGAAAACATGGAACAGTTATGAATTCTCAGGTACTCGGGTGAAAAACTCATTGGAAATCTACTTGGAAATTTATTTGAAAGTTAGACATTAACCTACAACATGTTTCACCTATTTCACTTCCAGCTAACTGTCTAAGAAAATGAAATCATGCCTATACAAAGCCTCAGGTGCAGATGTGCACAGAACATACTTAAAACAGCCCCAAACTGCAGATAACCAGAATTAACTCAACAAATTGGGACATATTTGTATAATGGAATCCTGCTTGGTATTAGCAAGAATTGAACTCTTGATATGTGTGGAATGTGTGAATTTCAGAAGCATGTGGTAACTGAGAGAAAGCCAGTCTAAAACACTATAGAATCTGTGTGTATGCTGGACTGTGCACATACAGCATTTGTGAAGAACTCTAGTTAATTCACAGCATGCTAGAGGTCAACATGACTCCGAGCACATACAAAGTATGTAGTTGCCATATGTGTGACTGCTCTCAATGGCTAGGGATTTTCTCAAAACCAGAGAGGCTTCAAAAGAAAAGTGGACCCTGGTATCTTAAGAAAATAAGGCCTGAGGACCTCAGTTTTGACCCTTTTTCACTTAAATTACTTTTACAGTTTTTGTTGAAACATTGCAGAAAGAGTGGGGTAGGAGACTGGTCCAATCGATAGTGTTTGCAGTGTGTTTGCATACCAAGAAGTAAAATATGAGCTGATTTGGTCTTATGCAGCATCCATGCAAGTACAGGTCATAAAGTACATAACACATAATTTTGGCCATTCTGCAATTTGAAATTTACATTTAAAGCTGCTATTTAACAATATAAAAATGAACAGTAACTTTTGCCCTAATAATTAAAAAAAAATTTAATGTTCTCCATTTAAAACATTTAATGGCAAATGAAAATACTGTGCTAAGTTGAAAGGGATTCCAGAAGGAAAACATGTTTTATTTTATTACCCTAAATAGCATTTTTCCATACTTTTTGAACAGAGCACAGTATATTTTTACTTTGCAATGAGATGTATATAATCTCAGTCCTGAAGGGTGGAGGGAAACTTGCTATTGGAACAAAGTGATGTGCAAATGTGAGGGTAAATGCATTAGACACAAAGAACCCAGATCAAATGATGGACATAGATGTAACATACAAGGCAGGCAGAAAGAGGAGGGGTCTGAGTGTTCTGTGATAAAACCCACATTGCTTGTTGAGAAGCTTTTGTTCTCTATCCTATACTGAGACCCAAATCCTGAAAGTACACTCAAAACTGTCTTCTAATCAGTGTTCCCCAACTTTCTGATAGCTGGATATGTGTCAGAGAGAGAGAGAGAGAGAGAGAGAGAGAGAGAGAGAGAGAGAGAGAGAGAGAGATGGGCATTCTAAGTAAAATCGTCAATTAATGGGGGGAGGGGAGACATAGCCCCAATTGGGCATCTCTTGTCTCTAAATGAAGCTTCCAATACTGGAATTGGGTTACATCTAACTTAGTTGTGGCCAAAGAGGTCGCAAGGGAATCCCCAAATATCCCAAGCCATTTTGAAGACTATAGTTTGCTCTTTACAAGCTGACGGCAAGGCCCCATTGCTGAAGACACCTACACAATTCATTATACACAGAGTAGAGCTGATGCCTACATAGAGACTTTTGCCCTACATGTCAGTATCTTTGGTATAGGAAGGTACTCTGAACAATACCAAAGGAGAAATGTAAACACCAACCCAGTCATAAGCCTTCTGCGTGCAACATGTGCTGGGTAATGGTGACACAGCTTGTGGGAGTAACCAACCAATATCTGAATTAAGGTCCTGTCTTAGTCAGGGTTTCTATTCCTGAACAAACATCATGACCAACAAGCAAGTTGGGAAGGAAAGGGTTTATTTAGCTTACACTTCCACGTTGCTGTTCATCACTAAAGGAAGCCAGGACAGGTACACAAACAGGTCAGGAAGCAGGAGCTGATGCAGAAGCCAAGGAGGGATGTTACTTACTGGCTTGCTTCCTCTGCCTTGCTCAGCTTGCTTTCTTATAGAACCAAAGACTACCAGCTCAGGGATGGCACCACCCACAATGGGTCCTCCCCACTTGATCACTAATTAAGAAAATGCCTTACAGCTGGATCTCATGGAGGCATTTCCTCACCTGAAGCTCCTTTCTCTGTGATAACTCCAGCCTGTGTCAAGTTGATACATAAAACCAGCCAGTACAGGTTCATTTCATGAAATGGAACTCATATCAGATACTGTTCAGGTGATAAAAACCCTGAGATTAAATAGCCTGGGGACTTAGGGTAAAACCAAATATTATTGTACTAAAAACAAACAGACAAAAAGGTAGCAGTAAAATAACTCCTAATGACATTCTACTATATTTTAGTGCCTTTCTCACCTAGCATCAAAGATTCCTCCTGCAGCAGATAAGAACAAATACACACACCAACAGTCAGACATTGCACAGGGTATAAGAGGCCTTGGAACACTCATCACTAAATGGAATAACTCCATCAAACCCCTTCCCTTGGGCTCAGGGAACCTCACAGAAGAGGAGTTGAGGTGACTTAGCAGACAAATACAGTCAGGTACTCAGAGATCACCTGAGAATAACATCACTTGGGACACGGCCCACTAGGGATCCACCTGCACCCAGAAGCTGGGCAGTGCCACAGTGCCACGGCTGTATGTGCACCTACCCTGCCAGGGGACATATGCCCTGCAGGGAGTCCTGCAGTTAGAGAGAGTCCCAAGTTTAGAGGTAAGGCCACCATCTTTGCTCCTGTGACTGAGCAGACAGGTGCAGTCAGGTACACAGGGAACACCCAAGTGAAAGATCACTTGGGACTCGGTCCGCCAGGGCCACACTTGCAACCAGGAGCTGGGAAGCCCCACAGCAATCTGTGCCAGGGAAAAGCTGGTCACCCAGGGGTGCTGAGATAGACTTGCAAGCACACAGGAGGTTCAAGCACCAGTCAGTGACAGCAGGACCAACTAAAAACAAAGATAACCAGATGGCAAAAGGCAAATGTAGGAACATTACTAACAGAAATCAAGGCAATATGGCACCATCTGAACCCAATTCTCCCACAACACCAAGTCCTGGATACCCCAACACACCAGAAAGGCAAGATTTGGATTTAAAATAACATCTCATGATGCTGTTAAAGGATTTCAAGAAGGACATGAATAACTCACTTAAACAAGTACAGGAGAACATGAGTCAACAAGTAGAAGACTTTAGAAAGGAAACACAAAAATTGCTTAAAGAAATTCAGGAGAACATGGGTCAACAGATAGAAGCCCATAAAGAGGAAAGACAAAAATCACTTAAAGAAATACAGGAGAACTTGGATCAACAAGCAGAAGTCCTGAAAGAGGAAACACAAAAATCTCTTAAAGAATTACAGGAAAACACAAAAAACAAGTGAAGGAACTGAGCAAAACCATCCAGGATATAAAAATGAAAGTAGAAACAACTAGGAAATCACAAAGGGAGACAACTTTGGAGATAGAAAACCTTGGAAAAAAATCAGGAGTCATAGATACAAACATCAACAAGAGAATACAAGAGATAGAAGAAAGAATCTCAGTTGCCACAGATATCACAGAAAGCATTGACTCAACTGTCAAAGAAAGTGCAAAATGCAAAAAGCTTGTAACCCAAACATCCAGGAAATCCAGGGCACAATAAGAAGACCAAACCTAAGGATTATAGGTATAGAAGAGAGTGAAAATTTACAACTTAAAAGGCCAGTAAATATCTTCAACAAAATTATGGAAGAACACTTTCCTAACCTAAAGAGAGAGATTCCCATGAACATACAAGAAGCCTACAGAACTCCAAACAGACTGGACCAGAACAAAATACCTCCTGTCACATAATAATCAAAATACCAAACATACTAAACAAAGAAAGAATAGTCAGAGCAGTAAGAGAAAAAGGCCAAGTAACATATAAAGGAAGACCTATCAGAATTACACCAGACTTCTCACCAGAAACCATGAAAGCTAGAAGATCCTGGGCAGATCTCATACAGACTCTAAGAGAACACAAATGCCAGCCCAAACTACTATACCCAGCAAAACTCTCAATCACCATAGATGGAGAAAACAAGATATTCCATGATAAAACCAAATTTACACAATATCTTTCCACAAATCCAGCCCTACAAAGGATAATAGATGGAAAATACCAAAATAAGGAGGGAAACTACACTCTAGAAAAAAGCAAATAGTAATCTTCTTTCAACAAACCCAAAAGAAGATAACCACTCAAACATAAAAATAACATCAAAAATAACAGGAAGGAACAATCACTAATCCTTAATATCTCTTAACATCAATGGACTCAATTCCTCAATACAAAGACATAGACTAAAAGACTGGATATGTAAACAGGACCCAACATTTTGCTGCATACAGGAAACGCACCTCAGTGTCAAAGACAAACACTACCTCAGAATAAAAGGCTGGAAAGCAATTTTACAAGCAAATAGTCCCAGGAAACAAGCTGGAGTAGCCATTCTAATATGGAAAAACATTGACTTTCAACATAAAGTCATCAAAAAGACATGAAAGGACACATCATACTGGTCAAAGAAAAAATCCACCAAGAAGAACTCTCAATTCTGAACATCTATGATCCAAATGCAAGGGCACCCTCATGTGTAAAAGAAACTTTACTAAAGCTCAAAGCACACATTGCATCTCACACAATAATTATGGGTGACTTCAACACTCCACTCTCCTCAATGGACCGATCACAGAAACAGAAACTAAACAGAGACACAGTGAAATTAATTGAAGTTTTGAACCAAATGGATTTAACATATATGTGTGTATATATATATGTATATATGTGTGTGTGTGTGTGTGTGTGTATGTGTGTGTGTGTGTGTGACTGTGTATACATATATAGATGTACCTTCTTCTCAGCACTTCATGGTACCTTCTCCAAAATCAACCATATAATTGGTCACAAAATAGACCTCAACAGATATAAGAAGACTGAAATAATCCCATGACTCCTATCAGATCACTATGGAGTAAAGGTGGTATTCAATAGCAACAGAAAGCCCACATACACATGGAAGCTGAACAATGCTCTACTCAGTGATACCTTTCTTGGTCAAGGAAGAAATAAGGAAAGAAATCAAAGACTTTTTAGAATTTAATAAAAATGAAGGCACAACATACTCAAACTTATAGGGTACAATGAAAGCAGTGTTAAGAGGAAAACTCATAGCCCTGAATGCCTCCAAAAAGAAACTGAAGAGAGCATACATTAGCAGCTTAACTGAACATCTGAAAGCTCTGGAACAAAAAGAAGCTAATACACCCAAGAGGAGTAGAAGGCAGGAAATCATCAAAATCAGGACTGAAATCAACCAAGTAGAAACCAAAAGAACCACACAAAGAATCAACAAAACCAGGAGCTGGTTCTTTGAGAAAATCAACAAGATAGATAAACTCTTAGACAGACTAACAAGAGGGCACAGAGATAGTATACAAATTAACAAAATCATAAATGAAAAGGGAGATATATCAGAAACTGAGGAAATTCAAAAAATCATCAGATCCTACTACAAAAGCCTATACTCAACACACCTGGAAAATCTGGAGGAAATGGACAATTTCCTAGACAGATAACAAATACCAAAATTAAATCAGGATCAAAGAGACCATCTAAACAGTCCCATATCCCCTAAAGAAATAGAAGTGGTCATTGAAAGTCTTCCAACCAATAAAAGCATAGAACCAGATGGTTTTAGGGCACAATTCTATCAGACCTTCAAAGAAGGCCTAACACCAATACTCTTCAAACTATTCCACAAAATAGAAACAGAAGGAACAGTACCCAACTCATTCTATGAAGCCACAATTATGCTGATACCGAAACCACACAAAGATCCAACAAAGAAAGACAACTTCAGACCAATTTCCCTTATGAATATCGATGCAAAAAACCCTGTAAAATTCTTGCCAACCGAATCCAAGAACACATGAAAACGATCATTCACCACGATCAAGTAGGCTTCATCCCAGGGATGCAGGGATGGTCCAATATAAGGAAATCCATCAATGTAATCCACTACATAAACAAACTCAAAGAAAAAAACCACATGGTCATTTCATTAGATGCTGAAAAGACTTTTGACAAAATCCAGCATTCCTTCATGATAAAAGTCTTGGAGAGATTGGGAATTCAAGGCCCATATCTAAATATAGTAAAAGCAATATACTATTGGTATAGCCAACATCAAACTAAATGGAGAGAAACTTGAAGCAATCCCACTAAAATCAGGCCCTAGACAAGGCTGCCCTCTCTCTCCATATCTTTTCAATATAGTACCTGAATTTCTAGTTAGAGCAATTAGACAACATAAGGAGGTCAAAGGGATACAAATTGGAAAGGAAGAAGTGAAACTATCACTATTTGCAGATAATATGATAGTATACTTAAGCAACCCAAAAAACTCCACCAGAGAACTCCTACAGCTGATAAACAACTTCAACAGAGTGGCCGAATATAAAATTAACTCAAGCAAATCAGTAACCTTCCTATACTAAAAGGATAAACAGGCTGAGAAAGAAATTAGGGAAATGACACCCTTCACAATAGTCACAAACAATATAAAGTATCTTGGTGTGACTCTAACCAAACAAGTGAAAGATCTATATGATAAGAACTTCAAGTCTCTGAAGAAAGAAATTGAAGAAGACCTCAGAAGATGGAAATATCTTCCATGCTCGTGGATTGGCAGGATTAATGTAGTAAAAATGGCCATCTTACCAAAAGCAATATACAGATGCAATCCCCATCAAAATCCCAACTCAATTCTTCATAGAGTTAGAAAGAGCAATTCAAAAATTCATCTGAAATAACAAAAACCCAGGATTGCTAAAATTATTCTCAAGAGTAAAAGAACTTCTGGGGGAATCAGTATCCTGGACCTCAAGTAGTACTACGGAGAAATAGTATTAAAAACTGCATGGTACTGGTAAAGTGACAGCATGTAGATCAATGGAATAGAATTGAAGACCCAGAAATGAACCAACACACCTATGGTCACTTGACCTTTGACAAAGTAGCTAAAACCATCCAGTAGAAAAAGATAGCCTTTTCAACAAATGGTGCTGGTTCAACTGGAGGTCAGCATGTCAAAGAATGCAAATCAATTCATTCATATTTCCTTGTAGTAAGATCAAGTCCAAGTGGATCAAGGACCTCCACATAAAACCAGACACACTGAAACTAATAGAAAAGAAACTGGGGAAGAGCCTTGAGCTCATGGGCACAGGGGAAAATTTCCAGAACAGAACACCAATAGCTTATGCTCTAAGATCAAGAATTGACAAATGGGACCTCATAAAATTACAAAGTTTTTGTAAGGCCAAGGACACTGTCAATTGGACAAAATGGCAACCAGCAAATTGGGAAAAGATCTTTACCAACTCTACATCTGACAGAGGGCTAATATTCAATATATACAAAGAACTCAAGAAGGTAGACACCAGAGAGCCAAATAACCCGATTTAAAAAATGGGGTACAGAGCTAAACAAAGAATTTTCACCTGAGGAATATCAAATGGTTGAGAAGCACCTAAAGAAATTTCAACATCCTTAGTCATTAGGGAAATGCAAATCAAAACAACCCTGAGATTTCACCTCACACCAGTCAGAATGGCTAAGATCAAAAACTCAGGAGACAGCAGGTGTTGGCTAGGATGTGGAGAAAGAGGAACACTCCTCCACTGCTGGTGGAACTGCAAGCTGGTACAACCACTCTGGAAAGCAGTCTGTCAGTTTCTCAGCAAACTGGGCATGATACTACCAGAGGACCCCACTATACCACTCCTAGGCATATTCCCAGAGGATTCCCCAGCATGTAATAAGGACACATGCTCTACTATGTTCATAGCAGCCATATTTATAATAGTCGGAAGCTGGAAAGAACCCAGATGTCCCTCAATGGAGGAATGGATACAGAAATGTGATATATTTACACAATGGAATATTACTAAGCAATTAAAAACAATGAATTCATGAAATTCTTAGGCAAATGGGTGGAACTGGAAAATATCATCCTAAGTGAGGTAACCCAATCACAAAAGAACACACGTGGTATGCACTCACTGATAAGTGGATATTAGCCCAGAAGCTCAGACTACCCAAAACACGATTCACATATCAAATGATGCCCAAGAAAAAGGAAGGAGAGGCCCATGGTCCTGGAAAGTCTAGATGCAGCAGTGTAGGGGAATACCAGGACAAGGAAGCGGGAGTGGGTTGATTGGGGAACAGGGGCAGGGGGAGTGGGCTTATGGGACTTTTGGGGAGGGGGAACCGAGAAAGGGGAAATCATTTGTTATGTAAATAAAGAATATATCAATTAAAAAAAAAAGAGAGGAGTTGAAAACAGTGTAAGAGCTAGTGGATGAAGGATACTAAGGAAACAAAGCTCTCTAAATCAAAAATCAGTGTATATATGAACTCACAAAGACTAAGGCAGAATACATACAGCCTGTATGGTCCTGCACAAGATAGGTTCCTAGAGCTGCAATAAGAGAAGTAGACACATGTTGCCTGTACTGACTGGTTTTATATATCAACTTCATATAAACTAGAGTCATCAGAAAGGACTGGAGATCCCATATAGACCAAAAGAGGGCATCATGTTCTCTGGCACTGGAGTTAATAGAGAATTGTGAACTGTTACATGGGTGCTGTGTTAAACCCAGGTCCTTTGAAATGACAGCTACGCTAAACTGCCCTATTTGTTTGTTTATTTTCAGACAGTCTACTGCATAGCTTTCTATAAGGCCCATGCTTGCCTCAAACTCATAGAGATTTACCTTTTCCAGTCTTCTAAGTGTTGAAATTACATGTGCATAACACTGTTCCTGGCTGACACTGAATATTTATTAAGAAGGAACAATTCAAAGACTTGGTTCCTTCTTTATTTTTATGTGGCTTTAGTACCTTTGTCTGTCCCTTCTCAGGAAAGATTTATGACAACATGTTTTGTTTAGTTAGACTTCCAGTGGCCTAAAGGCTCTGAATGCTAACAAGATAATTTAGCAATAAACTCCAGACTGATGCAATTAAATCATGACCTGTAACAAGCTAATTGTGCCTTAATTGCAAGGTAATTGAAAAAAATTTTTTTAAAGAAATGTGAGATAGAAGAGTTTATTTAGTCACCTGGACTAACTTTTATTAAAATGGAATCACTAATTACACTAAGTACAATATCTATTTTAGGGGGAAGAAATGTATAAATTGCTTTTTCTTGTTTATTATCTTCTAAATATGGGCCAAAAAAACACTGTTTATGATGATTCTTGATTGTAACTTAGAAAAGGTATAAATAGTAAAAAAGTGTTAATCCATGAATTGAAGTGTTCCTGGTAATATCTAAGAAACATTAATATATGCTTTTATCCTTTGAAAAGATATATGTTGAATCAAAGTTGTACTTTTGTGGTATTTTAAATGAGAATTTTCCCCATAGGCTCATGTATTTGAATACTTATGTGTTTCCCAGCTGGTGGAACTGTTTGGAAAGGATTAGGAGGTGTGGCCTTGTTAGAGGAGGTGTGCCACTAGGGGTGGGCTTTGATGTTTCAAAAGCCAGTGTTATTCCCAATCTCTTGTTCTCTGTCTCCTGTGTGCAGATAAAATGTAAGCTTTCAGCCATTGCTTAATGTCATGCCTGGCTGTCTGCTGCCATGCTGCTTGCCATGATGATCATGGACTCACCCTCTAAAACTGTATAAACTCCAGTAAACTCTTTCTTTTATAAACTGCAGTGGTCGTGTTGTCTTATCACAGCAACTGAGCAGTAACTAAATGACTATGATTCAGATGTTAAATAAATTAGTGAAAACACCCAGAGCCATAAGTCAGCAAGTGAGAACTGCATTGCCTGGTGCCCTCTTAGGACACAGTAATATCTGAAGAAGCCTCCAAGAATCAGTGTGATGGGGGACTCTTGGCACAATTGCCAGATTTTCAATTTAATCCGCTGCTTAGCCACCTGTACACCCCCCCAATAACTCATATATGTGGAAGGTTTGATCCCTAGCTCATAGAATCTTTAGAAATTGGGGGCAGATAAAAGAAAATTAGGTCCCTGGGGGCCTAACCTTCAAGTAGCTGTGGCACTCCAGCCCCTCCTCTGTCTCTCCTTGCTTCCCTGACAGCATGAAGTGAAGGGACTGTTTTAGCAGACCCATACCTCCAAAGTCAACTCACAGACTAGAACCTGTGAAATTTTGAGCCAAAACCACGTTTCTACTCTTCAAGCTTATTAACTCAGGTGTTATTAAAGCAATGGAAAACAATAACACAAGCCACAGAATAAGCCAGATGACTAAATTGACACTTGGTAAAATGAGTTCATGCTGACACTGGAAGTTGAGACAGTGAAAAAGCACATGATCATGAAGAGGCCCACCCCAGAGCCCCCCAGGTATGGCTCAGATACTTGGCAATGCCGTTTATCCATGAAGGAGCAGAGCGTCCTGGCAGGAGGAGAAACTAACGAAAGCTTGGATTAAAAGTTCAGTAGTCAGGAAGTCAGCACTGGAAATGATCCCACACAAAGTGGAACACAGCATCAGCAGATTCTTGTGCAGTGTCCGACCACTGGGTGCTGCCTGGACTCTGACTATGAAGGATTTTAGACATATGTTTGTCATCATAAGGCCTCTAATAACAGAAGTCTAGCATGAAACCAAGTAACAGGAATTATAAAAATTGGGGGGAGGGGTTCAAGAGAGAGAAGGTCACCTGTAATTACAAGATAAAAAACTTCAGCATCAGATCTACAGTACCGATGGGAAAATGTCAAGCCTCTGAAGGCGGTCGTGTAAGTGTTCATGTTTCTATTGACCTAAGAGTTGGGAGTGAAGTTGAGTCTACAGGGATGTGTATGACAGGGGATAATAGATTGTGGGGAAGAGGAGAATGTTAACAGGGTATGCAAGCGATTTGGCTCAACAGCTGCATTATTTCTTAGTATTGTCAGGAACTCATCTCTAGCAGCATCTTGCATTTCTGGGAAATGTATTATCAACTGAAATACCACAAACTGCGTATGTTCTAATGGTGTGTCAGGTAAAAAGGGAATGGGTTCTGAGTCAGACCAGACTGGCCCTCTCCGGAACACATAGATAAGGTTGAATGTGTAGACCTTAGACTGCTATTTTGGCTGCGCTGCAATCCTATCAGCTCTGCTCAGTGTTGCGCCGTATGCTGGAGAGAGCCAATTAAGAATTGTCAATGCAGGGTGATGTTGACATTATTTCCATGTATTCCCTGCTTTCCATTCAACATTCTCACAAAACTGACTCAGACGCCCTTCCTTCCCCAGTACAATGACAGCGTGTTTTTCCCCTTTTAGGGAGGTTTGAAGTCTGCTCTTGCTGTCTCTATTGAATGCTCTCCTGTCAGACTTATGTCGTGCTGTGGCTCACCCCTCTTAGTTTCCATCTTTGTGGGGCACTACCCTTCTGAAATGCCAGCCAAGTCCTGAAATCTGTGTCATGGTGCTTTGTGGTGACCAGGAAGTTTATAAGGTCACAGCGAAGGGTCACGTGTATCCACAAATGCTTTGTCATCTCTCTCATCAAGAGACATAACTTAGTTCTTCTGCTGTTCAATGCACACTGGCCTTGGAGACTTATTAAATAGGAAGATGTAACAGAAATGACATTTCAGAATTCCTAAGATGGGGATAAAAGAAGCTTCCTGCTCACTCTCGCATTCATAGCTTCTGTGTAAAAAAAAAAAATTCGACATCCCAGAAGCCGTGTTGCTGGCAGACTGTGTGAAAAGAACACTAAAGGAGCCTATGAGACTCATGTGAGAGAGACATACATGCTTAGCTGCCCCTGTCCTCAGCCCTCGACCATCCACCATCCCTGCAAAAGTCCCGTACGATTGCCTGATCCACAAGTACGAACATGCTTGTTGTTCTATGTCTTTCTGCTTTGGAACTGGTTTGGATACAGCAAGAAAACAGCTAGAAAAGCCTTCTCTTCAGTGTTGCTAGAGTTATGGACATTAAATCAAGATTAACACACCAGGTGTTCAGAGAAGTGAACAATTCCTTAATAAAAAGCTAGGGAGATTTCAGGAGGGAGGTTTATCATAGATGGCAATAGGTCACATAGAAGTATTAAGAGATAAAGTACATGTAAAATTTGGGCCTTGCAAAGGAGGTCACCTCAAGGGTATGTTTGTGCTGTGTTCAGCTGCCCAGCTTCCCAGCACCTGAGTGAACGCTCCCCCTTCACCCCACAGATCACTCCACCTCTCCCTAAATCCATCCTCCTTGCCTTAAAATAAACTCCCGTGCTCGATGCTTGAAGTGGAACAGCAGGTCCAGGATTTGACAGGGTGATTAGTGAAACTACTCAAGCCTCACAAACTAGGTAAGGAAGGATGGCACTGAGCTGTTGTTAATAGTAAGCAGAATCAGTGGTGTGTGTGTGTGTGTGTGTGTGTGTGAACATACATGTGATAATTAACTTGTTTTTGTTAATTTATTTTACTTTTGACATTATAATATAATTATACCATTTTCCCCTTCCCTTTCCTCCCTCTAAACCCTCCAATATGCCTCTCCTTGCATGGCCTCTTTTTTTATTCATTATCATCATGAATATATGATATTTATCATCATGAATATACAATATTATCAATAAGTATATATGTTTATACATCCCTAAATATAACCTATTCAGTGTGTATGATGTTACTTTTATGTATGTCTTTAGGGCTGCCCATTTGACATTGGATGAACAGTTGGTGCGCTTTTCCCTCAAGACTCTCTACAGCTCTCGGCACACCTTAGTCACCTGTAGCTCTTACGTTAGGTTTGAAGTCATGGGTCTTGGAGAACCTACAATTACCACTTTAATAAACCAACACATTACATTCTAACTATTCATCTTTATATCTGCATGTACGTGTAGAACTCATCCCTCATTAAGGAAACTTCCCTTTGCAACAGATATAGACCATCTCAGAAACCATAACCAATAAAAGAGTTACCAGGCAGTGGTGGCACATGCCTTTAATACCAGCCTTTGGGAGGCAGAGGCAGCAGACCTCTATGAGTTTGAGGCCAGCCTGGTCTACAGAGTGAATTCTATCATGGCTAAGGCTACACAGAGTAACCCTGTCTTGAAAACAAAAAACAAAACAAAGCAAAGCAAAGCAAAACAAAACAAAGAGTAAAAGGCAGGGTTGTGGAGCCCCGTCCCTGCATCTCAGATTTGGGGGAGATGTCAGCAGAAGGGGCAGAAGTCAGTATTTTTACAGATCCGTGTTTCAGTTGACATGATCTTTCTTTAGACTGTTTGAGTGGCACACATATATAATAGAAACCATTGGGAAAAATATAGCACTCTGAAATAAGAACCATATATTGAGGCTTTCAGGCTTTAAGCAAGTAATGAATGGTATTGTGGTGCTTTGAATAAGAATGGCCCCAATGGGATCATACAGTTGATTGTTTGACCCTCAGTTGGTGATACCATTTAGGAAGGATTAGAAGATGTTGCCATATTGGAGCAGGTGTATCACTGAGGGCAGGTTTCAAGGTTTCACAAAGCCCACACCAGTTAGTTCTCTTTCTCCCTCTGTCTCCTACTTGTGGGACAAATATTAGGTCTCAGCTACTGCTCCAGTGGTGTGCCATGCCTGCCTGCCTGCTGCCATGATCTCCACCATAATAATCCTGGGTTCTTGCTGCCTGGAATCATTAGTCCCAGTAAAGGTTTTCTTATATAAGTTGCCTTGGTTGCCTTGTCTCTTGACAGCAATACAAAAGTAGCAAAGACAAGTATCATGATGGCAGAAGAGGGGGCAGATGGGTAACCATGGCAAGCTGGGATGAGTGTGCATGCATTGTTGTTTCACACCTCCAATGTAGGAATGTAGTTTTCCCACACCTTTCTCTTTCTTCAGGAAACTGAACTGATGCATATACTATCATTCCAATTTTAAAACATTGAACAGGTCAAAAATTAATACATATACATTAAACAGGAAACAGCAAGTGAAAACATAATTTTTAAGTTATGTGTATTTTAATATTAATCATCAATGATGAGACTTGACCCAAAGCCTCATGGAGGGTCACTGAGCTACACTTCCACACCAAACATCTGACATTTTTAGGACTGTATTTTGTTGTGACATTTTCATACATACAACATTGTCTACCACCTGCCATTACGATTCTTGTCCCCACTCTTCCCTCCTCCCCTTCATCTTCCCAAATAGTTCCTTTTCCTACTTTGATGTCGTTTTTAGCATATTAAACAAACATGAGAAAGTATGCTCCTCAACTTTCAGTGGGGTTACCCATTACATTTTGATAAATTTATAAGTTGAAGGTACTATAAAAGGGCACTTAATGCATCAGTTTTGTAGCTGTTTCTCCTGGGCTACAACATCTTGCGTCAGCAGCTGTGGTCACCCTCACAAGATGTTATATGGATTCCCTGGTAGGGGAATGAGGGAGGTCTACCAGAGTCATGAGTCTTTGTGGGGCTCACAGGAATCATGAGGCTGATGAGACCCACAACTTCCCTCCTTCCCCTAGGTTATGAAAGTGGTTAGCAATGACTGAGGTACAGCACAAAGATGCAGATGTTCATTAATTGCCCAGGGGACTCTAATGGTCCAGCTTTTCATGAGTTCTCTATGCTGTGTGTGTGTGTGTGGGGGGGTCTTCCATGACACAGCTGCCTGTCGACCCGGGGATCTTCTAGTGATGCAAATGCCTTTGAATCATGATATTTCTGAGGGCAGCCCAGCAAACTCAGTGGCTCACCAGGCTAGATTTGGTCAGCATTGTTTCTTTGACTTGTTTGGTGAAGAGATTTTTTTTTTCCATCTTCCCAGGAAAATTCACAAACACTGCTACCTCATCTACAGAATAACTTAGCAACAGCCTGCACTATAGGTAACAGTAATTTGCTCACGGGATCACATGGCTGGGAGTCGTAGTTTGTTGCCACCGCTCAGAGTCATCACAAGAGACCAGGCACCATACATCATTTGCCTGAGAAAAGACCAAACTTCAAATACAAAAAAAAAAATGTATTGCTTTAATGCCACTGCAAAATTGAGAATACTTTCTCTAAGAAACAACCCTAAATTAGGAACTGACTATAGCAGTCATAATTCCTAAGATACCTTGGTGTTTCCCCAGCCCCATAATTATACTGAGTAACATTTAGTTTCCTTCTTGCTTCAAAGGTTCCATCTGAATAATAATTACATCGGCCTTTAATATTGACTTCCATTTGTTCCTTAGAGTGACTCTCAGTTATGATTAATTCCTATGCTTCAGTCATCTCCCTGTATGTGGAGAATGTATGTTTGCCAATTTTTTTTCTTTATGAAGTTTTAAAGATATTGAGAAATGACCTCCATTACAACATTAATTCTGAACCTTCCTCTTTTTTTTTTTTAAGATTTTTTTTTTTTTCTTTTTTTTTTGGTTTTTCGAGACAGGGTTTCTCTGTGTAGCCCTGGCTGGCCTGGAACTCTCTCTGTAGACCAGGCTGGCCTCGAACTCAGAAATCCTCCTGCCTCTGCCTCCCAAGTGCTGGGATTAAAGGCGTGCGCCACCATCGCCCGGCTAACCTTCCTCTTTTTAATTTTTAAAAATTATTATTAGTAGTAATAGTAGTAGTATGTATATGCATGTGTATGTGTATATTTGTGTGTGTGTGTGTGTGTGTGTGTGTGTGTGTAATGGATAGGGTCATACTAAAGTGTTTGTGTAGAGGTCAGGAGAAACTTTTATTGAGTCTTTTTTTTTCCCCACTTTACATGAGTTCCAAGGATCAAACTCAGGTCATAAGGCTTGAGAGGCAGATACTTTTACCTACTGAGCCATCTTAAGCAATACTGTATTAATATTTGTGCTTTTATATTGAGAATAATTTAATAAGTATGTCCCTGTAAACAACCTTTGATTAGTTCAGTGTTTAAATGCTTACAAAATTATTTTATTATATGGTGTTAGTAAATCCTGCATTAAGTTTTCCTTCCCGTTGCCCCAACCTGTCCTTGAGGTAATTCTTTACACTGGCATGGCATGTACTGTGTTCTAAGATCTCTCAGTCTTTGAGGTCCCTTTCTCTAGTCTAGACAGTAATTTCAGTAGTTTCATTATATCCATATGGGAAAGGAAGTCATTAGTCTTTATTCTTTATCAGTTGCAACATCAATACATGTCTAGATGATATCAGAAATATTGTCAGTCATCTAACTAAAAACAGGCTTTTAAATCATGTCCATTGCCCTGAATTCCCAGTGAACACTCCTCAAAAGTAGGCAATTGGATCCTGAAATTTAAGGTTATTAACTCACAGAAACCATATGGTTCTGCAACTTTCATAACTTGAGAGTCCTCTTTAAGAAAAGTAAATCAGGGCTGGAGAGATGGCTCAGTGGTTAAGAGCACTGACTGCTCTTCCAGAGGTCCTGAGTTCAATTCCCAGCAACCACATGGTGGTTCACAACCATCTGTAGTGGAATCTGGTGCCCTCTTCTGATGTGTCTGAAGACTATGACAATGTACTCGTATATATAAAATAATTAAATAAACTTAAAAAAAAAAGAAAAAGAAATCAAAATTCCTGGACAAACAGATTCAAGGTATAAACACACAAAACAAACAAACAAAATACAAAATGTGAAGGTTCACTCCTTTATTGTTTGTTGTTATCCATTCACTCCTTTAATGTTTGTTGTTATCGCTTTTTGTAATGTTAAGATTAAACCAAGGGCCACACCCCATCTATGGAAGTATTCTATTGCTGAACTACCTTAGTCAGCCCTATTTATTCTTAGATGGTGAGGGAAAAGGACAATCACTCTCAAGAAGTAAAATCAGGAAAAATGATCCAGAGAGCTACTGGTTACTGGATTCCAGCAGTATTGGCTGATTAGCCTAGAACTTAAAAAAATCCTTATATAACAATACTTATATAAAGAGAGAAAGAAATGGCCTTGTGGGAGTGTTTATAATTCCATTTCATACTCATTTTAAAAATATCTGTTAGAGATATCAGAAATGATATAGACTGCTCTAAAGTGCATAGACAGTAGTTTTTATTTTCATGGTATCCACAATTTAGGCTGTGTAAATAATGCTTTTATCATACATAAACTCATTTATTAAAAGTGTGATGGCAAAGGGTATTGGGGGTTGC
Source organism: Tokudaia tokunoshimensis (assembly GCA_036184795.1). Lineage (NCBI taxonomy): Eukaryota > Metazoa > Chordata > Mammalia > Rodentia > Muridae > Tokudaia > Tokudaia tokunoshimensis. The sequence continues at coordinate 73,991,471 of BTHU01000016.1, read as the reverse complement.
AGATATGACCATGATACACTGGTATCTATGAAAAAGTGTTACAATGAAATCAGTTATTTTGTATGCTAACTTAAGTATGAATAAAATAAAAATAATAACGATAAAAACAAACCTTGTGTGATGCCAGAGAAAGGGAGAGAGACTTATCTGTTGATATTTAACTATATCTTAGATATATGGTGTGAGAAAAATAAGGTATCAAGGCTTAGGATTGTATCTATCCTGAGCTGTTCTGAATAAAAGGTAAAAAATAACCTAAGAAAATCCGGATTAAAAATAATCAAACACAAGGGATAAAAAGTAGTCAAATTCATAGATTACTTTATCATCAAAGAGAAAAAGTTGAAACAAAAAACAAAAACAGAAAATGTGTGCAGGACCAAATGATCAAATCTGAAACAGGGGCAGGGAGATGGAGGAGGAAGAGAATCAGTGGGGGAAGGGATGGGAGGAGAAGGAAGGAGAAGGAGAGGAGGAGGGAGGAGAGGGGTCTTTCCAAGGGTATACACAAACTCAAGGCTGGAATCAACTAATTAGAAACAAAGAGAACTATACAAAGAATCAACCAAACCAATAGCTGGTTCATTGAGAAAAATCAACAATATAGACAAACCCTTAGTCAAACTAATTAAAAGGCACAGAGACAGTATCCAAATTAATAAAATCAGAAACGAAAAGGGAAAGACAACAACAGAAACTGAGAAAATTAAAAAATCATTGTATTACTTCAAAAACCTATACTCCTCAAAATTGGAGAATCTAAATGAAATGGATGAATTTCTAGACAGATACCACTTACCACAGTTACATCAAGATCAAATAAACTAATTAAACAGTCCCATAACTCCTAAGGAAATAGAAGCAGTCATTAAAAGTCTCCCAACCAAAAAAGCCCAGGACCAGACAGTTTAGTGTAAAATTCTACCAAACTTTCAAAGAACTAAGACCAGTACTCCTCAAACTATTCAACAAAATTGAGACACAAGGAACGCTACCTAATGAGGAAAGAGACCACATAGACCAATTTCACTTACAAACATTGATGAAAAATACTCAATAAAACTCTGAATCCAAGAACACATCAAAAACATCATTCATCACAATCAAGTAGACTTTATCCCAGGGATGCAGGGGTGGTTCAATATATGAAAATCCATCAATGTAATCCACTATATAAACAAACTGAAAGAAAAAAAAATCACATGATCGTCTCATTAGATGCTAAAAAAGTCTTCGACAAAATCCAACATCCCTTCATGTTAAAAGATTCAAGGCCCGTACCTAAACATAATAAAAACAATATATGACAAGCCAATAGCCAACATCAAACTAAATGGAGAGAAATGAAGCAATTTCACTAAAATCAAGGACAAGACAAGGCTGCTCACTCTCTCCCTATCTTTTCAATGTAGTACTTGGAGTTCTAGCCAGAGCAATAAAATAACGAAAGAAGGTCAAGGGGATACAAATTGGAAAGAAAGAAGTCAAGGTATTGTTATTCCTTGATGATATGGTAGTATCCATAAGCATTCCCCAAAAGTCTACCAGAGAATTCCTACAGCTGATAAACAAATTCAACCAATTGGGTGGATATAAAATTAGCTCAAAGAAATCAGTAGCCTACCTTTATACAAATGATAAATGGGCAGAGAAAGAAATTAGGGAAACAAGACCCTTCACAATAGCCACAAATAATATAAAATATTTTGGTGTAACTCTAACCAAGCAAATGAAAGGTCTATATGACAAGAACTTCAAGTCTCTGAAGAAAGAAATTGAAGGAGATATCAGAAGATGGAGAGATTTCCCATGCTATTGAATTGGTAGGATTACAAAGCGAAAATGGTCATCTTTACCAAAAGCAGTAACTCAGGTGACCACCCATGTCGAGGATGTGGAGAAAGGGAAACAGTTCTCCATTGATGATGGGATTTCAAACTTGTACAACCACTCTGGAAATTGATTTGGCAGTTTCTCAGAAAACTGGAAATAGTTCTACCTGAAGATATAGCTGTACTATTCCTGAGTATATACCCAAAAGATGCTCTACCATACCACAAGAACATGTGATCCACTATGTTCCTAGCAGCTTTATTCATAATATCCAGAAGCTGGAAACAATATAGATGCCCCTCAACTGAAGAATGGATACAGAAAATGTGGTACATAATTGAGTTTTGCAGGCAAATGGATGAAACTAGAAAATATCATCCTGAGTGAGGTAACCCAGATTCAAAAAGACATGCATGATATTTACTCACTGATAAGTGGATATTAGACATAAAGTATAGAATACCCATGAAACACCCCCACAGACCCAAAGAAATTAAACAAGAAGGCCCAAGTGAGGATGCTTGAATTATACTTAGAAGGGGAAACAAAATAGTCATAGGGGGCAGAAGGAGGGAGAGAGGAAAGGAGGGAGGGAGGGAGGAGATTAGGGGACAGGTGTAGGGAAAGACAGGAGAGAGACCCAGAGGACTAGTAGAATGAATAGAAATCTGAAGCTACTGGGCTGATAGTGGGGAATCCTTAGGAAGTCCCAGAGACCTGAGTTGGGGGAGGCTCCCAGGAGTCAATTCGATGGCCTTAGCCTAGATGCCTAACAGTGGGGACATGGAACCTGAAGAGGCCACCTCCTATAGCCAGGCAGGACCCCCAGTGGAGGGATAAAGACTTCAACCCACCTACAAAACTTTCAACCCAAAATTGGACCTGTCTACAAGAAATGCAGGGACAAAGATGGAGCCGAGACTGAAGGAAGGGCCAATCAATAACTGGACCAACTTGAAACCTGTCCTATAGGCAAGCATCAATCCCTGACATTATTAATGATACTCTGTTGTGCTTGCAGACAGGAACCTAGCATAACTGTCCTCTGAGAGGCTCCATCCAGCAGCCGATGGAAAGAAACAAGACACAGATACCCCCAACCAAACTGGAATACAGTAGATGACACATATGTAGTAGATATGCAGCTCAGTCTTCATGTGGGTCCCCTGACAATTAAAAGGCTCTCCCTGATGATGTGCCCTGACTGTGGTATTTGTTCCCCAAGAGGGCTGCTTTGTCTGGCCCTAGTGGAAGAGGATGTGCCTAATGAGACACCAAAATGGGGGGGATTCCTAGTGGAACCCCACCCTCTCAAAGAAGGGGAGGGGGATGGAGGGAGGGTCTCTGTGAGGGAGGGGGAGCATTTGGGATGTAAATAAATAAACAAAATAAAATTTTAAAAAGTAGTCATGTAACTGCTTCCCACTAGAATGTGGGTCTTAAAGGTACCCAGCACTTCCCAATCCTTCCACTCTGGACACCAAGGCTCTGTACATGAACTTTGGGGAATATTCGGCACCAAAACCACAGAATCGAAACACATGAGCTTAATAAAATCCAATTAAAGCTTCCTCATGGCTAATTTGGAAATAGGAAGGTAGACATTTCTTTCTTGTCTTTGAGGCACGCAGCCAAAGAAAGGGATCAAGGAGATGGCCTAACTTTATGAAAAGAGAACAAGGGACAAGACTCATGCTTTCTTGGGTCAAATACTCAGCACCTATTTCTAAAAAGGAGATTCTGAGTTTGAAAATCCACTAGTTCAGTGGGAGGAGGAAGAGAGCTGTTAAGTGTTGGTAAGGAAGTTATCACGAATTTAACTGAACATCATGAGGAGGCTCTTAAGTAGTGATTCTCAACCTGTGGATTGCGACCCCTTTCACAGTGAATGACCTTCTCACAGGGTCGCCTAAGACTATTCAAAAACACAGACATTCACATTACCATTCATAACAGTAGCAAAATTACAGTTATGAGGTAGCAACCTCATATGGTTGGGGGATTATCACATGAGGAACTGAATCAAAGGGTCACAGCATTAGGAAGGTTGAAACTCACTGCTCTTGAGTATGTCTTTTAATCCTGTCTCTACTGCTTTGTTCTAACAAAATTCTAATTCATCTTTTATTTTTTTTATTTTTTTCTCATTTCTTTATTAGATATTTTCTTTATTTACATTTCAAATGTTATCCCCTTTCCTGATTTCCCTTGTGAAAACAGATTCCCCTTCCCCCTGCTCACCAACCCACCCACTCCCACTCTACCCTGTGCTGATATTCCCCTATTGAGCCTTCTTAGGAAGAAGGGTCTCTCCTCTCATTGATGTTCCACAAGGCCATTCATTGCTATGTATGCATTTGTAGCCATGGGTCTTTCCATGTTTATTCTTTACTTGGTAGTTTAGTCCCTGAGAGCTCTAGGTCACCCCATCTTTTAAACTGCCCACCTATCAGCTTCAGCTTTTATCTATAGTCATATTTCTGTGAAGATACAATATGCTTTCTACACTATCATAGTGTTCATATAGAAAGAACCATTTTCCTTTAATCCCAGCACTTGGGAGGCAGAGGCAGGCGGATTTCTGAGTTCGAGGCCAGCCTGGTCTACAGAGTGAGTTCCAGGACAGCCAAGGCTACACAGAGAAACCCTGTCTAGAAAAAAACCAAAAAAAAAAAAAAAAGAAAGAACCATTTTCACTAAATATTTACCATCTTTTGTAGAAATCCTTTTGGGGTTTTATTCTGGTTCTTTAAAATTATCAGCTACTATGTCCCCTTAACACATTTACTTCTGTGGCTCACTTTATGTATTTATGTATTTATTTATCAATTTATTTATTCTTGCACAGCCTGTGCCTTCTACACTCTTTCTGATATTTCTGCAGGTTTCCTCCCTTGCTGTTTGATACTTGTTCTTTGGCTGGGATTTTTGTGTTTTCTTGTTTAGATTGTTCTCCCAGTGGGTCTCATTCATAGTATAAATGGACATGATGCAGCCACTTAGGCCATCTTGCTCAAAGAAAGGTACTCACTGCTTTCTAGGGTCCATCTTTGCCCTTTCAGAGCGATGGTCTTCTCATTCACTTTAAAGCATACTGGTGCTCTCTGAGCCAGATAGAAACTTCACTTTGCAAGTCCTTTAAGCTTTTCCTCACCTAGCAACCATTTTTAAAGGCACAGTAATTGAGAATCCCTGAATAAACACAGCTGACTAACAAAGGAGTGTTCCCAATGGAGCTACCAAACACTCTGTAAATTAATGAGCATGAATGAGTATGAATGCCATTTTCTTACTCTAACTCAGAACCATGTGGAAATGAGCTGGCCACTCTGGTCTTTGTCTTCTTCTCAATGGACATAATTTATAGCCTGTCTTCTACCTGAGCTCTTCACAATCCCTATAATGAAGCTTGTTACGCAAAATTAAGAGACAGTATTCTATTTGTAAAATAAAATGCAGTCCTCGTTGACAGTGGCCAGTGGTGACTATGACACACAGTAATGTTTCAAAGCATCAAGTCTCCATCTGCTAAATAAAGGGCAAATTGGGTTGTATCACTGATAAATACTCAGTTATTCAAACAAATTGGCATACTGAATAAGCAGTGGTATGGACTGTTGCAATTTTTTTCTACCTCGATTTTCCAAACTTACTTTTGAAGCTATACAATTAATCCACTAGTTCAATTTTTAGGCAAGTCAGTTGGTATGTTCACAGTGGCTGGTCTGAACTGTGATTTATCTCATGTACACATCCAATTACTTCTCACAGAACAGGTTCATAAAAGAATAAACACACCAAAGCAAAGCCCCAAATTGTGAAAATTTGCATATGTTTGTGTTTTTCAAGTTATTTTTGGAATATTGTCTTAAACTTTAAGAAAACTTTAGATATGCCACCTTGGGTAACTCCCCCTAGAGAAGGATATTGAATTAACATGAAAGTGAACCAGAGTCTAAATCAGGTTATATTTCTGGGATCCTGCAAAGATTTAGTATGAACCAGTCAGAGGTTATGTCAGGAAGCTGTGAGGAATGAATTTCAATTTATTGGTAACTGAGAAAATAGGATTCAGGTCACAGCAATATACTATAGATTAGTTCAGAGGTTGGCACTCTATTTAGTTCTGAATGACTACATCAAAGTGATGTAGAAAAATAAGACAAAAAAGGGAACAGTCAGAGAAGGTTTGGAGAGAGAGAAACCATTCGGTGGAGGGGGAAAGGGTCAACATGGGGGAAGGAGTAGCATTAGAGTCAACTCAGGGTGCTATGGGCTGATTATGAGTTTTAATGCTGGCTATTTGATTTGTTTACTTTCTTGTGCATAGAAAAGACTGCACAGTGTCAGCATCATAGGCAGAGGAGGGCAGATAATGCAACCCATGCATGGAATACTACCACAGGTGTGGGCAGAATACAATGCTGTATTATTACTTCCTAATTCGGCCTCCAGCAGCATCACAAAATCCCTCTACTAAGGGTGTCTGTCATGTGCTGTGACCATGATGCATACGCTCCTTCACTTCAGGCAAACGATGACATCAGAATGCAACTTGTTTTTAGCACAATGGAACCAACATCCCAAGAATATAATGATGACAATATAGATGTTTCGGGTTTTGTAGTGTTCCTAACAATGAGAAGAAAATGATGGCAACAACTGAAGAAAGAGTTAGAACCAATTAGGGCCGAGTCAGGGTAAAGTGGAAACACTGGTGCCCCTGCCTAGCTTCACATAACTCTGCTTCATTTTCTGTCCTGTCCCATGTCAGTATAAAGTGGGCCATCTCTGCTCTTTCCCCTCACAATGTGAAAAAACCTTTATTTTCCTAGATAAAATTAATAATGATTATCCACCCTAGAGGAATTTGTATTACAGTGAAAATCAAAGCAATAATAAAAAAATCAAATAATATGTCTCCCTGTATTCTTTGATCATGACAACACAGAACAGCATGAAATTCTTTCCCACGGACCTCAGATGAAGTCATAGAAACAACCTCAAAATTTGTGTTCCAGGTAGTCACAAATGACTGAATAAAGTGACCAAGAAACTGAAGGTCTTTTGTTGTTTGTTTCTTGAGGTGGGGTTTCTCTATGTAATCCAGGTTGTTCTGGAATTTACCATATAAACCAGGATGGCTTCAAACTCACTAAGATCTACCTGCTTCAACCTACTGATCCCGAATGTTGAGATTAAAGGCATCTACCACCATGCTGGGTGTTTACGTTTTATTGAAAATTCAGGATCAATTCTATAAAATCGAAATGGTTACATTGAAAGAATAAATTGAGGTTATAAATGTGGAGAAAAATTGAAATATATGGGATGATTTAGTGATTGGGTTGGAAAGATGACAGTCCGTACAACTGAAAGTCTAAGTCTATATGTACTATGATATTGAAGTATGGTATTAATGAAATTGATAGTTACCAAGGGAACTTTTGGTAAGGGTGAGATAAACTGATATCTTAGGGTTTCTATTGCTGTGAAAAGACACAATGACCATGGCAACTTTGATAAAGGAAAACATTGAACTGTGACTGACTTACAGTTTTAGAGGTCAGTTAATTGTTGTCATGGTGGGAGACATGGTGGCATGCAGGCAGACATGGTGCTGGGAAAGGAGTTCAAAGTTCTATGTTTTGATCCACAGGTAGTAGGAGACACATTGTATGTAACTTGACCATATGAAACCTCATAGCCCACCCCCACAGTAACACAGTTCCTCCAACAAGGTCACACCTCCTAATAGTGCCACTTCCATAGGCTAAGCATTCACACACATGAGTCTATGGGGGCTATTCCTATTCAAACCACCACAACAGACATAGCCATTAACAGAAACTGTGGAGACCAGATTCAAAATCTTAGGTGTCAATTGTTGTGCAAAGATTGAGGCACTGGCTGAAACTATTTAAATTTTTATTGTTATGGTTGTTTGCAGAATGGATGGCTATCATTTCCTGCACACTTGATGTATAATGTGGTTCCACTGTTCAAGAAACAAAGCAGAAATTACAGATTCAAATTGCCATATCTTTTTCAAGTAGCTGCCCTGACAGGAGACACATTTATTCCAACAGTACAGACATTGCTTAACGTAGTTTGAGAAGTCCTCCTGAAATTACTTTCAGAGCCTGAAGCTAATTTCCTTGACTATCTTCAATAGTAACAAATCTCCATCCTTTGACAGGGGATTTGATTTTTTTCTAAGAGGTTGTTTGCCAAAAGTCAAGACTAGCGAATAAAGTAGTTGGTTAAATTGGATTATACTGCTTGGTTTCATAAATAAGGTAAAGGACAAAGTTATCAGCCTGGTTTTCTCTTGTAGCTCACAAACCACTTTAGAAGTCAATTACAAAAGAGACACTTTTTCCTTTTATTGAAAATAGTTTTTCAGAACATATCCTGAATGTAGTTTCTCCTACCTGAAGTGGAAACTTCAGGTTTCTTTGGAAAGTCAGTTATGTCAAATGATGGTTTTCTGGGTCATCCAGGTGAAAGGATGTTTTGCTATAGCAGACACATGAAAGAATGTGTGATATTTAGAAAGAATATAAATATGACCTCACAGACAGCGGGAGCTTGAGTATTGGTTTGCCTTGTTCTGCCTTGATTGTCTTTGCAGGCATAAACTTTTTGCAACCTACTTTTAAGAAACATTCAACCTCTCCTCTTGCCTAATACCCACCAGAGGTAGTGGAAGAGAAAAGTTATTAGGACATGGGGGAAGAGGACCTGCTTACCAGTGGTTCTTTGGAGGCAAGGTTGACCTTCTTTGGCAGCAGTTCAATTCCATAGCAAACACCAAATATAACTCAGCAGCTGCAGACCGGTCCTCTGGGTAGCAGACACCACATAGGAACCTGCGGCTTCTGACCAGTCCTCTCAGCAGGCAGACACCAGGCATGAACCAGCATCTGTAGGTTCAGTCCTGAAGAAACCAGACGGCTCACCAACTTGCCTGAGGTGAGGCCGTTGAAGACGCAAGCTGCAGCAGGAACCTCACGAACAGTTATTGGATGAATTTTTATCAATGGCCACATTACCACAGTTGCGCTCAACAAAACTATGTAAGGTAAATCAATACATGCTTATTGTTAGCAAAGAATAGTGAATTGGAGCAAATCAAACCAAAGTTCAGTGCTCGTCTTCATATTTATACTCCTTCATCCTGGGTTCTATCATTGCTATCACATGAAACATCCCCTCACCTGTGTCTACTTCAGGAAAACTCTTTCATGTGTCTACTTTAGCAAGGCATCCTTTCACCTGTGTGCCCCAGCAAAATATCATTTGACATAACTGACTTTCCAAACAAACTACAAGTTTCCACTTCAAGTCTTCTCTGACAACACATGTATTAGTTTGCCTTACATTACATGGCTGTGCTTTGCTTGTGGAGACGTCATAGAGAGAAATTCACCAAAGAACCTCTCGTGAGGTTCCTATGGCTTCTTACTGCTTCACAGACTCAGGCTGATTGACTTGCCATTTCTTCTGGATTGAACTTCCCTTGCTGATTCATATATAGTGTCTGCTCATGAACTGGACTACAGCTGCTGGTTCATGTTTGGTGTTTGTAGTAGACTGAGAACAACAAAGATTGGAATTGCCCCAAAGAACTATTTCTAAACAGGTCTACATCTCCCATATCCTAGTAACCTTTCTTTTCTACTACCTCTGGTGGGTTGTGGGCTAGAGGAGAGGTTGAACCCTTATTAAAGTAGGTTGAGAAAAATATATGCCCACACCTGCCTCTACCCCTCCCAGTTTCCTGTAACCTTGTCTCCCATACAGACCCCGCCTCTTTCTGTCTCTTATTAAAAAACAAAAAAAGGTAAAATATAATTAAAATAAATTATAATACAGCAAAACAAAAACTAAGATACAAGATTTGCACAAAATAAACAAACAGAAAGAAAGAAGCCCAAGAGGAGGCACAGAAAACAGAGACCCACTGGTTTGCATGCTCAGGACAACAATAAAAATACTAAACTGGAAGCCACAAAAAAAACCACACATACACACAAAGGACTTGTAGGGAAGAGACAGAGAAAGAAAGGGGGGATTATATAGGGGATTTTTTATATATATATATATATATATTTTAAAGGAAAAGTCTCGACATGGTATTATGAAACAGGGTACCTTCAAGATGCCCTTGAATTCCTTTTCTGTAGGTTTATCTACTGCTGGGCATTTAGCCTAGCCTTAGAAGTAGTTGGTTTCCCCAGGGAGACTCTCTTGGAGGAAATTAATTTTTATTTGCCAATGGTTATTAATTGGAGCTTATGTCCAGGTTAGGGATGGGAGAGTGTGTCCACTTTAAGCTCCAGAACCCCATTTTGGGCATATCCATGCTGGCCCCATGCAGGCCCCATGCCAAGCTGCCTCAGTCTCTGTGAGTTTATATTAGCTTTATTCACATTGATTTAGAGGGCCTTATTTTCTTGGTGTCCTCCATCCCATCTGGCTCTTAGACTCTTTCCTCCTCTTCTTCTGTGGAGTTCCCTGAGCCTTGAGGGGAGGGATTTGATGGAGACAGCCCATTTGATGCTGTGTCCTAAAGTCTCACAGTCTGTATCATGTCTGGCTGTATATTTGTTCACAAACTGCTGTAGGAATGTGCTTCTCTGAAGATGGCTGAGAACAGCACTGATCTAGGAGTCATCTTATAGCTGCATTTTTGTGGGGAGTTTTGCTTGTTTTTATTTTGTTTTGTTTTAGAAGAGTGGGATTTGGTTTTACCCCAGGCTCTTAAACTATCTAGTCTCAGATTCTTGGTCACCCAAACAATGTCTAGTATATATTTCATCTCATGGAGTGGGCCTTAAATGAAATCAGATATTGATTGGTTATTCCCACAAACTTTATGCCATCATTGCACTAACATATCTTGCATGCAGGACACCATAGTAGATCAAAGGGGTTTTTTTTAGCTAGGTTTGTGTTTATGTTCCTCCTTTGGTAGAATACACAATACCTTCTTGACAAAAGACCCTAGCATATGGGGTGAAGGGTCTATGTAGGCACCGGTTCAACTTCTCCTTGTTCAATGAGTTGTATGGTTGTTGTCTGAAGACAAAAAAGGCATTGGGCCTTTTTGAAGATCAACCTACAGTCTTGGGAACAACTTGGGTTGTTTGGGAGTGCCTATGGTACCCACTTGATCAACAATTCAATTAAATGTAACCCAATCTCATCACCGGAAGTTTCATTCAGTTAAGAGATATCCAGTTAGGGCTCTGTCTCCCCCAGTATTTGGTGACTACCGTCATATATGTATATATTTTATGAAACTTCTACTGTGTTAGGTTTCCATTCTATATGTCAAAAGGCCCTTAATTTTACTTGTCTTTCCCATCATTCTTCCTTTGTCTCCTACTTCACTCCACCTCTCTACTTTATCCTCTATCCCTTGCCTAAGTCAATCTATCTAAACCCCCAGATACCTAACTTCTGTGGTTCTGTGGATGATAGCTTGGTTAACATTGACATTCATTTATATTATCTACCTACTGTATTTTTCATTTTGGGTCTGGATTATCTCACTCAGAAAGTTTTTTTTTTCTCTAGTTCCAGCCTTTCATTTGTGAATTTCATTTTTTTAATGGCTAAGTAATACTCAACTGTGTAAATAAACCACATTTTCTTAATCAATTCTTCTACTTAAGGACATCTAGGTTGCTATTAATAAATACAGCAGCACAAAACATGGTTGAGCAAGTGTCTCTGTGATAAGATGAAGAATCCTTTGGGTACATGCCCAAGAGTATGATATCCATATATCTGGGAAGCTGCCACACTAATTTCCATAGTGACCACTTGGGGGAAAAAAAGAAAAAAAAAGAAAAAGCGGTGGGCAGAGGCGGAACTTGGGTCTCACTAGGCGGCAAATCCGGCATAGGAGAACTCTTGCAGGTTGAGCCCACATGGGGATAGGGGAAGCCGGCAGGATGCGCGAGTGTCTATGGAGCATGAGGCTGCCTGGCTAGTGGAGAGGGCAGGGAGGTCCCACTCAGAAGGCGGTTCCATTCTGGCATGGACCTCCCAAATACCTGTTAAAGCTTAGTTGGCTGAGATGCGGCTTGGCTATGAGGCGGCTGCTGAGACAGCTTCTGAAGTGGCTTGGATCCTTTCTCTGGGGGCTGGGAACGCTGAGGCTAGCTCCATGTGACAAGTTTATAAGAGAGATGGCTCATAGCTTCGATGTTTTATTATTAAGAAAATAGAAGGAAAAAAGGAGATAGAGAAATAAAGAGAAAGACACCACGTGGAAAGGAGAGAGACGAGAGAGAAGAGCAGGGGAGAGATAAGAGGGATAAAAAAGAACGAGGAGGGGCAGGAAGCCTCCTTAAAGAACGGCCTGGGTTACCTGGCTGTTGCCAGGTGACTGCAGAGGTGGAGTCCAGCCAGAACGCTAGGGGCCTGGGGCATGGCTACACATGACTGATGGCCACAAGATTATGGAGTTGGCTTTGTCTCACACCGCAGTCCCATAACCACTAGCAATGAATGAATGAGTGTTCCCATTATCCCACAGGCTTGCTAGCATAAATGGTTGCTTGATTTACTGATTTTTAGCTGTTCTAAAGTGTGTAAAATCTCCGAGCTGTTTCGATTTTCATTGCCCTGATGGCTAAGGAGGTGAAGATTTTTTTAAATGTCCCTCAGCAATTTTCTTTTTTGAGAATTCCTTGTTTAGATCTATATACCATGTTTAAATTGGGTTGTTTTCTAGATATCTAGAATATATATATGAGAGCCCTCTCCCAGATGTGGAGTTAGTAAAATCTTTCTTCATTCTGTAGGCTGCCACTTTGTCCAAATGACAGTGTCTTTAGCCATGCATAAGCTTCTCAGTATTATAAGATTCCATTTATTAATCGTTGGCCTTAGTTTTTGGACTAATGGTAGTCTGTCCAGAAAGTCTTGCCCTGTGGCAATGAGTTTAAATCTGTTCCACACTTTCTCTCCCATCAGATTCAGTATATCTAGTATTATGATGAGGTCTTTGACCCATTTAGAGTTGTGTTTTATGCAGGTGATAAGTATGGATCTATTTGCATTTTTCTCAATGCAGTCACCCCATTTGACTAGCACTTTTTTCAGTGTGTGTTCCTGACTTCTTTATCAAAAACCAGTTGTTCATAGGTTTGTGAATTTATGTCTGGCTCTTCAATTCCATTAATCAAGTAATAGAAAGTTTTGATGCACGTAGTGGTCTGAACTGTGGTCTCATACAGTCTGTAGACCATCTGTCCAGGCCCTTCTGGCTTTTATGTCTTCATTGAGAAGTGTGCTGTAATTCTAGTAGGTCGGCCTTCATACATTACTTGGTCTTTTTCCCTTGTAGCTTTTAATATTCTTTATTTGTTCAGAATTTGATGTTTTAGTCATTATGCGCTGAAGGGACTTTCTTTCTGGTCCAAATCTACTTGGTATTCTGGACTTTTCTTGTACCTTGATAAGAATCTCTGTATATAGGTTAGGGAAAATTTCTTCTATAATTTTGTTGAAAATATTTTCTGTATCTTTGATCTTGGTTTCTTCTCCTTCCTTTATTCTCATTATTCTTAAAGTTGATATTTTCAGTGTCAATTGTTTCCTGACTATCTTGTGCCAGGAAGTTTTTTATATTTAACATTTCCTTGACCAAAGTATCAATGTCTTCAATGCTTGAGATTTTTTTTTTCCTCAACCTCTTACATTCTGCTGGTAAGTCTTGCCTCTAAGGTTCCTGTTTGAGTTCCTAAAGTTTTTATGTCCAGATTTTCCTTAGTTGGGTTTTTCTTTATTGATTCTTTTTCCACTTTGAGGTCTTGACCTGTTGTAATCATTTTCTTTTACTGTTTTTGTTTTCATAGATTTCCTTAAGAGATTTATTTATTTCCTCTTTAGGGACTTGTATTATATTCATAAAGACTTTTGTGACTATATCCTGTGCTTCAGCTCTTTTGCAATATCAGGACCTATTATGGTAGGGTTTCTGGGCTTTCATGGAGAAATATCGTTCTGCCTGTTGCGGTTATTGATTGCATTTTTATGCTGGAATCTAGGCATCTATTCCCAAAACTTATTTTGGGAATCTTATGAACCTTATAGGTGTGGTCACTTGAGGTTATGGGTCAAATGTGTTTCTAGGTATTTGGAACTGATACATAGAAATGAGGATACACTAGGAAGTGGGGGCTTAGGGACTCCACTGGAGGAAGGAAAGGTAAGATGTTCCTCCAGGATCTGCTTAGTTCCTGGTTAAAAAAGAGTGAGAGAGTGAGGGAGTTTACAACCAGTAGTCTGCTAGAGAGCTGGACTTGAAACTGGAGGAGTGGATTTGGAGGGAGAGCGCAGATATGAAGCTAGCCTTCCTGTTTCTCTGGCCTCTTTGTTTCTTTGGCAGGTTTGGCTGGCTGGTTCCCAGGGAATGTCTGCTGGCATTGGGGGCTGAAATAACAGGATGAGTAATGAGGGACATTGGAGAAGATCTGAGAGAGCCGCTAGAGATGGGGACAGAGAGGAAAGGAGATCATAGTAGGTGGTTTGCTAGAGATGGGGGTGAGAATGAGGCTTGCTTCCTTGGCTGAAGTTGTAAAAGTAATTCTGGTTTTTCTATGCCTACTCTAGCTTCTAAATAATGACAGAGAGACCTTGTATTTATTAATAAGCTCTAAGCACTATAGCTGGGCAGATATCCGTGTATTCTAGCCCTCTATGGCTGCCTACTTCCCAGCTATGTGTCCCATTACTTGCCATCTTAGTCTTGCCTTGGCTGCTCCTGCTTCATCAGTGTGCTCATGGCGACTCCCCTGGTGATCTGCTCATGGTGAATCCTCTCTCTCTCTCTCTCTCTCTCTCTCTCTCTCTCTGGTCCCCACCAGAGACCTCTCCCTGGGACTGGAAGCCCTGCCTCCTCTCTCTTCTCCCAGATGATGGCTGATCAGCTCTTTATTAACCAATTGAAGGTGATAAAAAAACAATTTTTACCCAACATTGACATAGGGAATGCTTGACAAAGCCAATATCCAGATTGCAACCAGATCTCTGGGAAAAAAAATCAGCATCTGAATACACAGTGCATAAGATCATCCCCCAACAGAAGAGAGAAAAGTGAATTTAAAGTAGGTTTTTCATTCTCTTCTCCATAAATAAGTGGATTTCACTAGCTAATCCCCATATTCCTTCTGGCCATATGAATCTGTAATTCTGTAATTTTTCTTTTTAGGCACCTTAGAAAATTTACCACTATTTTAAAGGAAAATAAAATATCTCAATGTGACTGAAAAATCTTTAGTATTTTCTTTTTTGTTTCCAAAAACATTGTTTTAATTCTAAAGAGACCATTAATCATCTTATATAACACAGACATGTTCAGTGTACTTATCCATCATTAAGATTCATTTTTCTCTGTCACAAAATGAGAGAAGTTCTTGGACAGATGACCCTCCAGCTGTACAGTGATATGCCATTGTACTAGTGTCTTAATTGCTCTTTATGATGTGTAATAAAATACCATGACAAAACCAACTTTAAGAGAATGGGATTATTTTGATTCAGTTCAAGGGTAAAGTTCTTTAAGGTGGGGAATAAGGCAGTTGATCACTGTACATCCCCAGTCAGGAATCACAGAGTGATGGATACTTGTGCTAAGTTCAATTTCTCCTTTTCACATGGTCCAAGATCACAACCCAGTGAATGGCGTCAGCTACAGCAGGTGGGTCTACTCTTTGAGATTAACCTAATCAAAGTAATCCCTTGCAGACACGCCAAGAGGCCCATCTCCTAGATGATTCTATTGCCCATCAAGATGACAATTGAGATTAACCATTTAACAATTTAGTGCTCTTAGGACTGAGTGGTCCCTGCTTAGTTGTGTGCTCCACTTCAGAGCCTCTCAGCAACTACCAGCAAGGTGCTGTCTGGGTTACCATCCTTACAATGATCAGGTGGGGAAGATTGGTTTCCAAATTCAGTTGATTTGGTGCCCAATGATTCTTAGTCCTTAGGGATGTGCTAAAGGTTGCTCCCATTTCTTTGTCGCATGAGCCTCTCCATGAGAAATCTCACAAGATAATTTGTTTTAGTGAAGAAAGAATAGTCAGAGAAAGGAATTGTGAACAAGATGGAGTCATGATCTGTACAACCTCACCTTAGAAGTGATAGGTGACATATTTGTTACATTCTATTCTTTGTAAGTTAATAATTAGGGGAGGAATTGTATAAAGAAGTTAACAGCAGAGATCTATGTAAGGACACTGGAAGAAGGAAGATTTACTCTCTCTCCTTTGCCTTGTGGGACTGAGCAACTGCTAGATCCTTGGACTTCTATTCACAGCTGCTGCTGACCACTATTGGGAGTTAGATTACAGACTCTGGCAATACAGGGGTTGGCAAGTAATGAAGACTTGGTTGTCTCTGCTCTGGAGGACCTGCCCAAAGTGTTCTTCTTTCCCACTATTCAAGGAGGCCTTCATTAAGAGATGAAGAAAGATTGTGAATCACATGGTAGCAACTTGGCCTTACCTCCACCTCGATCTTGGCTCCCTTATGGACAACTTCCATATTGATAGTTTCCAGGCTGTGTTGGATGGAGTAGGTTGGCTGAGTGACCAGGAGGTTGGGCCTAGGAGGTGTAGACCCAAAGAGCTCTATTTGCTCTATGTCAATGATGACTTCCTGGAAATATGGAGTCCAACACAGGACAGGATCTCCGAGTTCCCCAGATACAATCAGAGGAAGATCACACAACACTGCTGATACAACCACTACATGTTCATGCTAATGATAGCATCCTGTTGGACATTCTCAAATATTATTATCATAAGAGATTCGTGGGGTCCACCTCCGGAGCTCTACCAACTTTATCCAGGAGATTAGTTAAGAAATACTGTCAGGGATCACTAGAAAAGTCCCTGTGCTTCAGAGTTACAGTGTGGATCCACCACACATCTGTTTTCAGTTGAAGAAGACCCTAGCCAGCAAGAGGAGATTTCAGTCTCAAGACTCTCTCCTGTCTACCACTGATGGACCCCTACCCATGCCCTAGGGACTCCACAAAGTCATAGCCTGTTACTGTTTTCATGATGCCACAGGAAGTCCCATGATTGGGAATTCTAGTCACAAAAGAAAGGGGCTAATGAGAGGCCAAATCTTTTAAGTTCAGACTCTATTTTAGAGAACCTGACTGACGGTTGAACTCAGGTAAACTTACAGGCTTGTAAGTAGCATTAGTTTACAAGTTGCCTGACCCCCCACCCCAACAAAACCAGAGCCTAGCTCCAGTCTCTAGGTTAATACCAACAAGACCATTGTCTCCAAGTTACACCCTTAACAAGACCAGCATCTCCAGGTATTTCCCCTCCCCCCTCCCCCACAACCCTGCACCCCAGGTTACAAGCCCACCCCTTCCCTAATGACCACCAATGCAGAAGGGAGCAGAAATTAAGTTTATGATATGACTTCCAGTACCAGTCAATTATGGTAAAGGCTACAGTAACTTTCCAGTTAGATGCTTGCACACTTAACCCCTGTTTGCTGCTTACTATAAAGCCTATCCTCAATAGATATTCAGGGCTCCCCCCTCTACCAAAACCATCCTGCATGATGGCAGTGCACTGGGGGGAGGGGGTCCCAAGCTAGCTCTAATTGATTAAAGACCCTGATATGAGTTTCAAAAAAAAAAAAAAAAGAAAGAAAAAGAAAAGAAATTAACAGCAGACTGTAGAAATGAGAGAAGCGATTGGTTGGAGTGGGATGGGGACAAGAAAAGAAATTGAATGAATCTGATAAAACTGAGTTATATATGTAATATATTATATGTATTATAAATAAATGAAATATAAACAAATATTATAAATATATAAATATGTGTTGTGTATAATTATATATTATAGTATATAATATTATATAATATATTTACATATAAATATGTATAATATATAAATGAAAACATTATGATAAACCCATGTTATGTCTACTTAATATATGTTGATTTATTAAACAAAATTTTAAAACAAGACATGCACTCACATAAAGTAAGAGTCAGGAATCTGGACTTCAAGTTAGTTGCTAGCCACAGAATTAAGAACTGTGATGGAATGAGTTTATAATATTATACAGTATAGTTTTTTAAAGTTATTCTGGTATTATATTTGTTCATATTTATATGCTGAAAACATTTTACTAAGTCAGCCTCAACCAATAATACCTTTGCAGACAGCAAAATTACATTGTTATAAACTACATAGCTTCAAAAATAATACTTTCATCTAATTTGGAAGAGATATGACTTCCATGAAGGGGTATTGCATGGCCCCCTTAGTGCTGGAACTAGCTAGACAATTTGTGATATTGTGTAGAAAATGAAAACACTGGGGTAAAAATAATTAGGAATTTCAAGTTGGCACCGTAGCTCAGTAAACTGCATGGAAACTTCTGAATGATAGCAGGGACCACATACGTACAGAGCCAGTCCAACATGGGAACAAACGTTTGGATGAAGCTTCTGGAATCTATTTCGTGGCCTTTCAAATGATACCGAGGATCACTTTTAAAATAAAACAAAACAACAAAAAGCCACCTGGGATGGCAGATTGTATTATAATAGCAGCCTGTTGACCTTCAGTAATTCTCAGTTCTTAAGCATAGAACTTGTTATATAGCACATCTCATGTTCTAAAACTCACCAATTACAGCATCAGATCAAAGCCTTCTCACTTTGTATCCAAATACAGATGACCTGTCTAGATTCCAAGATTGTAGTTTCTTAGGAGCAATGGCAGGAATACTGTTCCTCTACATCTGTGAGCTTGTAAACCCTGAAAAAAAGCTCTCTGTCTCACCCCATACACCTCGGAAATAGTGGCAAGATAGACATACTATATCAGAAATAAATATTCTTATTTCAAAGGAAACTATCTGGGACAAGATGCATTTTTACCTCTTGTCTATTTCTGATCTTGCTGTAATGTTAGTTAAATTTGATTTGTGTGTGGTTGGTTGGTTTGCTCATTGTTTATTGTGTGTGTGGGCTTGCAATGCCATGGCACACGTATGAGGACACATCAGAGGACAACTTTTTACAGTAAGGTCTCTCCTTGAATTGTGTGGGTTCCAGGAATTGAACTCAGGTTATTGGCTTGCTAACAATCACCTTTCTTTATTGAGCCATCTCACTGACTTCTTTGTTTTTTAAGACATAGTCTCATGCAAGATGGCCATGAACTCATTCTGTAGCCAAGGATGACTTGAAATTGCTAATCCTCTTGCCCACGGGATAAAAATCTGGGAACATTAGTACAGAACACTATACCTGTGGCAATATTTTTGTGCTGACATAATTTCTCAGAAATTCTGCGGATTTTCTGTGAATCCCTTTGATGTCTCTACACCTTGTCTAACAAGGTCACACCTTGTCTAATGCGGTTCTTTGTAAAAGACCTTTATTCAGGGTTTCTATTGAGACCCTGAAACTCATGTACTAATTAAGCTTCCTAGAGGTCTCTCATGTGTGAAAAGGATCTAGGGAACACATCCTCAACCTCTTCAAAGGTTGTTGACAGCCAGTCAGATTGCTCAGCTTGCTAAGGCCCCTGGCAACCCAAGCCTAATGGCCCAACTTGCCTGTATGGTGGAGAAGAGGATGAACTCCTACAGGTTGTTCTCTGGCCTCTTTCTTAGTTCTCAAGAACAGGGCTTCTTAAGAGTTCTCTACTTGTGACCCCAGGATTACATATATGTGTGTGTGTGTGTGTGTGTGTGTGTGTGTGTGTACAAAAACATTTACTGAATATAAACTATAAAGAAATCTATTTTAATTCTTTGACATAGATACAATTTACTAGTTATTAAAGACAAGAGCAGATTTTATGACGCTGATGTTCTTATTTATTTACATAAAGAATTAATTTTGACTGACTATTTTATACTTTAGGATATAAGAGCATCTTCGGGGTTTTTCTGATTGTTGATTGATCTTTTGATTCTATAATAGTCAACACTGAGAATGCCACTTCTTACAAACATGTAGTAGAAAATGGCAGAAACACAGGAGGATCTCGGAAGTTGTTGAGAATTCTTTTCTAATCTCAATCCAAAGTTCATTTAATAATTTTTAAAAAGAATTTCATGTGTATGAGTGTTTTGCATTTATGTCTGTGTGTCTGTCTGTCTGTCTGTCTCTCTCTCTCTCTCTCTCTCTGTGTGTGTGTGTGTGTGTGTGGGTGTGTGTCTGCCTAGTGTTCTCAGAGGCCAGAAAAGTGGACCAGATACCCTGGAACTGGGATTATAGATGGTTGTAATCCTTTAGCTGGTTCTGGGAACTAAACATGGGTCCTCTCTAGAGCAATGAGTGCTCTTAATTGCCAAACCATCTTTCTAACCCCTAAAGATTTGTTTTTAATGAAACACAAGTCAGCAGCAATTTTTAAAATCAAACATTCTAATATTATATACTCTAAAGACACATGTTATACATGCCAAAGAAAAGATTTTAGGAAAAACTACCAAACATAAAATATTTTAAAGGAGCTGGGCTCTAGAACATGCTTCCTTTAAAAATATATATGCTGATGATTGAACCAGTGGCCTTGCAAGTACTAAGCATGTGACCTACCACTTAGCTACACCCCAGCATGCATCTTAGTATAGACTAGTATAGATTAGACTCCTAGTACACTTATCTTGTTACATTTGCGTTGTCTGGTTGGTGTAATACAATGCCAGAAATGTAGTGCACTAACATGATGTTTTATTGTATTCATTTGTCCATGTCTGTCTAGAAAATGTGCTAGGAGGTATAAAAGTTAACCTAGTAGCTGGGGGTGTAATTTGATGCTAAAGGTGTTTGCATAGAGTGCACTGGCTCCTGTAGTTGCTCCTCTGTAAAAAGAAAACTAAAATGTTATCTTAGAAATGTAACAAATCAGGGAAGCTTATCTCATATGAATACAAACTGTTTCTGATCTTTTCTGATAGAGATTTTTATTTGATTGTTTGAAACAAGGTTTCTCTATGAAATCCTGGCTGATCTGGCACTTGCTATGTAGATTAGGTTGACCTCAAATTCAGAGAGATCCACCTGCCTCCCAAATACTGAAATTAAAGATACATGTCACCACACCTGACTTCTGATAGAGATTTTTTAAAGGAATAGGTTTTCTAGATTAGACTTCATTCCATGCATCTGGAGGATATTAGTGTTAGCATTCTGTCTAAACTCCATCCCTACAGCTACCTGGCAACAGCCAGGTAGACCTGACCCACTGTAAAAGGGGCTGCTGGCCCCCTCCTCCCTCTCTTGATCTCTTGCTTCCCTCTTGCTTCTCTCTTGTCCTCTTGGGCTCTTCCCTTCCCCCCCTCTTCCTCCTCTTTCCATGTGTTCATGGCCAGCCTCTACTTTTCTCTTCTCTTCTCTTCTCTTCTCTTCTCTTCTCTTCTCTTCTCTTCTCTTCTCTTCTCTTCTCTTCTCTTCTCCTCTCTTCTCCTCTCCTCTCCTCTCCTCTCCTCTCCTCTCCTCTCCTCTCCTCTCCTCTCCTCTCTCTCTCTCTCTCTCTCTCTCTCTCTCTCTCTCTCTCTGCCTCTTCTACCCTCTTAACTCCCCTCCCCATGCCCTGAATAAACTCTATTCTATACTATATTGTCATGTGGCTAGTTGGTCCCTCATAGGGAAGGGATGCCTTGGCATGGGCCCACCAAGATGTTCCTTCCTCCATACCTGACTACGGCCCCATAGAATATACTTTGTCTTTCTTTATCTTTTTATAAATACATCGTATGGTGCCATGATTCAGATTTAGAAACTCGGCAGATTTGCATCCCACCTCAGCTACCATAAGAAATCCATGCTCGCTAGCCAAGAACTGGTAAGCCCCTATCCCCCACTGACCAGACCAACAATTAGTGTATGATGATAAAGATCTTGAACAATAATTACAATTCTATTTTGTTCTACACGTATGTATGGGTGTTTTGCCTCCATTTAAGTCTGAACACCACATGGATACCTGATGATAAGATAAATTGCAATCCGGGGTTGGGCGTAAGTTGGGTAGGGGATCCCCTTGGCTGGCCATGCCAGGGTGTGCCTAGGATAAATTTACACCATGCAACAGATCTAGTGTAAGTGGTTTATTGAGGGAGGAGAGAGTGCAAAGCCATGTCAGAGTGAGGACATATGGGAGAGATAGAGGCAGACAGGGAGTCTGGGAGTAGGGAGACAGAAAAAGAATGGGAGGGGGAGAGAGAGGGAGAGAGATAGAGAGAGCGAGAGAGCAAATTACAGCTTCAACAAATTGAAGTTTTGCTGCCACTTGAACTAGTTGGTTGAATTTATACTAATCTACTTTAATCTATCCAGATTCATGTTTTCTACGAGCCAAAATAGTGAATTAAATGGAGATATGATGAGACCATGAGCCCTCATCTTTAGGTCTTCTGAAGTTCTCCCCAGAGCATAAAAGACATAAAACCAAGAAGACATCAAAGATTTACATAATACTCTCCACTAGGTTCAAGCATTTATATAACAATTCACTTAACAATAACAGTAAGCATTCTTTTCAAGCATAAATGGAACATTCACCAAGATGGACCATAAATGGATCCATTAAACAATCCCTATTAAATTAAGGATTAAAATCGAATAGACTGTGTTCTCTGGGTATAATAGAATCAAATTAGGAATCAAAAGCAAAAATGTATTTGGAAAAATCCTCACATATTTTGAAGTTAAATAACATCCTTCCAAATATTCTATATGTCTTAAAAGAAGCAAAAATGCTCAAAAGAAAATAGAAAAGTTCAAAAATGCTTTAAACTCAAGGAAAATGAAACGTGGGCAGAACTGATGTGTGCTTGTATTCTGTACCCATCTAAATTATCTGGGTCTGTCTAGAAAATATGCCAGGGAAGGTAGAAGTTAACCTACTAGCTGACGTTTCAAAGGCAGAGCAGATTGAGTCCTCTAGTTAATGTTTCAAGGTGCCTGGCATCACCAGGGAAAAAGTCAGAGATAAGGAAAGGTGAGGAAAGAAAGGGGGAAAGAAAAGGACAGAAAAGGGGGAGAGAGAGAGAAGGAGAGGGAGAAGGAAAGAAAGGGGAAGAGAAGAGGAGAGGAGGAAAGGGGGAGAGGGGGAAAGGGGGAGAGAAGAGGAGAGGGGGAGAGAAAAGCAAGCAGTCTTTTTATGCTCTGCCAGCACCTGGAGGTAGGCAATGGCAGCAAATGATGACCTAAGCTCTTGCTATAGTAAATCCATTCAGATTAATATTGTGCCTGAAAACTAGCTGCATGGTTGTTTTGATAAACCATGGCCACGTGTATAGACTCTAGGAAAAGCCAACAGAAATATAGAATTCATAAAAAAAAAAAACAGAACTAACAAAGGTCAAAACACAAAGTAAATTTTTGTATATTTTAAAACTCTGTCTTAATCAGCACGGGAGCTCCTGCCAGTAAGTTAGTCAAATGAGGTTTGCTGGAGATGGGTGTGAATCCTGGGAGTTACCAGGGATCAATGATTTGATGAATCATTGTCTTCGAACACGCTGCTTTCATTTTTGTCTTAAACTGGTTTATTTTCTCCTTAACAATGTGTTAGCTGTACATTGCCATTAAACTATAGTTGCAATAACTTTTTAAAGGGTTAGGCATACAGCAAAACCTGAGGAGTTATGCTTCTATACTGGAAAATAGTTTTTCTCTATTTCTAGCAAAATAAAAAAAATCTGTTGTGCATCTGAATTATCAACTCCTTTTCCATGTCCTTCATCTGGCTACAGTCATTGTTTTCTATGTGCTCTATCCTAGGCTGCTATCATTTCTGCGGCTACCTCTTCTAACACTGCCATTCTTTTATCTCAATACATATTAGGAAACAGGACCTCTAGTGTCCTGGCTGGTTTTGTGTGTCAACTTGACACAGACTGGAGTTATCACAGAGAAAAGAGCTTCAGTTGAGGAAATGCCTCCATGAGATCCAGCTGTAAGGCATTTTCTCAATTAGTGATCAAGTGGGGAGGGCCCCTTGTGGGTGGTGCCATCCCTGGGCTGGTATTCTTGGGTTGTATAAGAAAGCAAGCTGAGCAAGCCAGGCGAAGCAAGCCAGTAAGAAGCATCCCTCCATGGCCTCTGCATGAGCTCCTGCTTCCTGACCTGCTTGAGTTCCAGTCCTGACTTCCTTTGGTGATGAACAGCAATGTGGAAATGTAAGCTGAATAAACCCTTTCCTCCCCAACTTACCTCTTGGTCATGATGTTTGTGTAGGAATAGAAACCCTAAGACACCTAGTTTATTGTTAGTGCCTCTCACCAAAAATTTCTATTCCCACTTCAGCCTACTCTGGGTACATTGTGCATTTGTGTTTCCTCTTAGAGCTATCTGTGACCTTGAACTTGCATCACACAAGCCTGAGTAGGAGAGCAAAAGGCATGGGTGTTATTGTGGACTTATACCGAAGAGGTAAGTACGTGACCCATCACCTTGTCTACTCCCTTTGGCCAATGTCTGGGCCGTTCATCTTGGATTCTAGAGTGAGCGTATTAATGAGCAAGAGCCCTATCTTGGTACAATAAATTTGTAATATGATCTGGGACTTTGTGAAGCCTTGGAGATTTTTGTGGGTTGGTTGGTTGGTTGGTTTGTTGGTTGGTTGATTGTTTTGCCATTGTTATTACTTCAAAATAACATAGTTCTTTCCAGCTGCTACCTGAACTATTGGTTGTCTCCACATCTCTGAAGCATGGTGTCCCAGCCTCTGTCCTGAGACCTATATTACCCCTCAATGATGGAGGTTGTTTTTCATGTTGCATGTATTCACCCTTCCATGTATCTATCTTTCCTTGTCAGTAATTTGACATACCTTCTGTCATGGCTGTTTATCTTACTTTGATTACACTAATATATATCTAGTAACTGCGACTCTATTTTTAAGGAATGGAAACAAAATTCCTAGGCTCAAAACAGTTATTTCCAGCACTACCTCTTCAAACAAAACTTTGACTTCATCTTTGTGTGCCTGTAGGAGCCAGGATACATGCTAAAACCACAGAATACTTCTGCTCCTGGTAAAGTTGCAGGACTGCTCCCTGGTTAGACCTAAGGTCTGCACACAGACTGTTTTGAGTTCTGCAAACAAGCCTGTTGATCAACAACAAGTCCCGCCAGGAAACCTCAGAGTTTTTCTTACGACAGATAATGGCATATTTTAGAAAGCTTTGACATAGAAATTAAGCTGTCTGTGACCTTTCCGCGCTCTACTTAGGGCAATTACGTCTCAACTTCTACAAGAAAATTGATGTAAATCAAAGTTCCCAATCTCATCAAGATCCCCTAATGTGTCTTAAAGCAATAATATGTGACTTATGTTCTTGCTTCAGAAGCTTAACTATAAATGATATATCATTAGCCAAAAGACTATCTTTTGAATCTGACAGATATTACCCTTCTAAAATCTTATATGGCCTATATATGTCTTAATAAAAATACTAAATTTTCCCATGTAGAAGCCAATATTTAATTATTAGACCAATTCCTTTGAATTTGCAAATATTTAACCATTTTGACCTATAAAATGGCAATTTCATATAATTTAGCTAAATAACTTTGCACATATTATGCTGTTGTATTTTTCTCTATGTACATAATGAAAATGTTTTAAAAGAATCTGGTCATTTTTCTTCCTAAAACTATGCTGGTCCTCCTTATTATTCATCTTAATGGATGTACCATTGGCATCCCAGTCCTCCAAGCTGGACAGGTGCTTATAGCTAAGTCATAATCTTGCTTCACTCTTGCATCCAATGACTAAGGATCTGTTCCTCCTTAACATATGTTTGTTTGTTTGTTTTTAATTCTATTCTGGCTCCATTGCTACTGCATCTTCCTGGGCTCATTTGTAATTTAATGGAGTCTCCAAAGAAGGTGACTAAAATAAGATTGCATGCAGGTGATTTAGCTGGCAGAGTTCTTGAACTTGTAGTATGTTTTGAGGGAAGAGATAGAAGCAGGACCGAGGCAAGGGGAATGCTTGGTTGGTTGTGGTACCCTTACAAAAACTGCAGCAACCCATCAAGGTGTTCTAAGGCTGAATCAGCCATTCTTAATAATGCCAAGTTGGGATAAAGAGATGAAACCCCTGTGCCTCTGCATAACAAGCCATTGAACGCAGTCTGGGTAAGGACCAGCCTTGAGAAGGCTGATCTCTTCTCCCACAAAGTTTCTGTCATGTGGTTAGCTATGGGAAAATAAGCTCTCCAGTTCTAAGGGAATATCTAGGTGGTGCACCACAGCATCTACTAATGCCTATACTTTCTGGTGCTTAGATTGCTTATTAATTCTGGAGGCAGTTCCTGCAGGAGCTCACAGGCATCTTTTCCATGTGAAAGTATGAGGGAGAGGATGGGAATGAAAATACAGTCTTCATTTTGGTCTCTAGTCTAGAACTGCTCCAAAATGTCCTTCTTTGCTGTTCCATCCATATCGTCCTCTCTCACTCAGCTGTCCCTTATGCTGTAGTCAAGTCCCCCTGCCCCATATTGATTATGAAGTCAGTGCCTGGTAACTTTGCCTTTCTTGGATCTCAAATGCTATAGTTGACTTTTAACATTAAAATTGGGGAAGGGTTTACCAAGAAATATTCAAGTGTTTATCTAGATGCCAAATATATTCCTCACTACTCAAATAGGTCAAAACAGCTCTCAATCTTGCTGATTATTAGGGCCAATTATTCTTATGAACAGGATGACTCCATTTCTTGCTTGCTGCTCCCTGGTTATAAAGAGCTTAAGGTTTCTAAGCAACAGCTATAATGGACTCCTGGGTATCTATGAGGTAGAGTCTTCTTCCCTCTGAGAACCAAGCCTCCCTCTAAATTCATAAATCCAAGAATTGAGAGAAATAGAAAATCCTTCCTAAGTACATACAATCATAGTGATAAAAGATGAAATTGTTTCAGCTTCTCATTTATAATTTCCACCCCATTAGGGGTGGGGATATAGCTCAGTGGTAGAACAGCTGTCTGGCCTGTGTAAAGCCCTTAATTCAAGCCCCAGTAATTAAAAACAAACAAACAAACAAATAAATAAAACAAAAGATTACATTGACACAGCAGCTAAAATTGGAAATACTAGTTGGTTGAGCTTCCTGACAGCGTTCATCCTCTAGATCTGTCTAGTTTCTGAAGAGGTAAGGCTGATAGATTAAGCAGAGACACAGAAAGGAATATTATCCTTGGATCCTTCAGACCTTAAGGGGTCACACTAATCTCCACCATTTCTTTGGGATGCACTATTGGTTTTGATTTACTTTATTGGCTGTGCATATCTAATTTTCTACATCTTTTCAACTTGCAATGTTGGCTCAGGTATTTAATATCTTAGTTATTATGGGTCATCATGTTTTTCCATGCTTCGTGAAAAAAAAAAACATATCCTGCAGTCTTTCCCAACTATTAGATTCTATATATTGGAGCAATCAAATCAGTAAGCAATGTATTTGCCCCTTTAATCCAGTGTTCTATGAATCCATTCCCATGTGTATTCTCCAGTTCCTGACAGTATACTTTGGCTATATCCCTCAGCAGTTTGTGGGTTCAATTAGTTTTCTATTTGCTGGAAAACAATTCCAAAAGAGTGGCTGGGCTCTCTCCTCAGGACTCAAGAAAGCCTGAAAACCATGTGTCTACCAGATTAGGTTCTCATCTTAACACCCTTGGGAAAATTTCCTTCCCAAGCTCATTACTCCTACTGACAAATTTTATTTCTTGAAGGTGGTAAGACTACGGTCCCCATTTTCTTGCTGCTGACTACACAGCAGCCTCTCTTAGTAGCAAGAAAGCTTGGGCAGGCATCTCTTGGCCTGTGGATCCCTCTACTTTCAAGCCAGCAGTCCTGTGTTTCATTTCTTGTTTGCTTCAAATCACAAACTTGCTACTTCCCCAACAATTGGAGAGACTTTTTTTTGTCGCCCTGGAGATGGAATGTTTGATACTGCTTCCTGCTAGACTTGGACTCTGCCAGTGTCTTACATTTCTAGCCATGTCTTCAAGACAGGGTGCATTAGTTACTTTACTCATCACTTTGACTATATACCTGTCTCAGAAGCAACTTGAGGAAGGATATATTTTGGCTCACACTTTAGGCTATAGTTCATCCTGGTTGGGCAAGTGTGCTAGTAAGTGAGACTACAATGGCACCAGGAACATGAAGCTGCTAGTCACACTGCATCTGTGGTCAGGATTCAGAGAAAGATGAACACTAGTGTTCCACGCACATTGTCCATTTAATTGGGACAATTTAATTGAATTGTCATTTAATCTGGGACCCCAAACCATAGACTATATCTTCTTACTTCAGTTAAACTTCTCTAAAAAACACCACCTAAGTTTGCCTCCTGGGTGATTTTTAAATCCTCTTACATTGGTAACAAAGACTAAACTATCATCTTGGTACCCAAGACATATCACTTTTAAGTCGCCACATTCTGCTGCTGATTGTTAAACTCTCAAGTTCATTGCATGCAACAGGATGCATTTAGTTCATCGATAAAAGTCTCTAAAGTCAGCCTGGCAGTGGTGGCGCACGCTGTTAATCCCAGCACTTGGGAGGCAGAGGCAGGTGGATTTCTGAGTTCGAGGCCAACCTGGTCTACAGAGTGAGTTCCAGGACAGCCAGGGCTATACAGAGAAACCCTGTCTCACAAAAAAAAAACAAAAAACAACAAAGTCTCTAACGTCTTCACAGTTCGTTGTTCAAAAGTGTAAGCAGAGTCTCTTCTGAGATTCAAGCAATCTCATAAGTGTCAATCCCTGTAAGATCAGAAGTGTGACTTATGTATTTCTGATACGCAATGGTACACAGTAGTATTGTCATCCTGAAAATGAAGAATGGGAGTGTAGCAAGAACTTACCATACCAAAGAAGGGTGAATACCAAAGCCTGCAGCTTTGTCTAGCATTTGGAGTTTGTGGCAGAATCATCAGGGCTCTTACGGCCTTGGATAACCTGACCCATGCAGCCTTGGTGCCAATAAGACGATGGGTGATATTTCTTATGAGCCATTTCCTCTCTGTGCCTATAGCTGCTTTCTCCACACTTGCCTTGTTTTCGTTTTTGACTGGTTCATGCTCCATTCCTCACACAACTGTACAATTTTTCTAACTTTCTTATATCCTGTCCCCTCTCCTCCTCTCCCCTCCCCTCCTCTCTCCTCTTCCTCTTCTTTGATTCTACCCTACTAAAGCAATGGACTAGATCAATGTCAGGACCTGAATGCCATTCTGTCTTAAGATTTCCTCAGCTGAACAAATTATACCCATTACTTCTGAATTCAGTCTCTGTCAAATTCTCCAGGCATGGGTAGGATGTTGTGTGGAAACAATGCCTATCAATAAAAAGCTGATGGCTTATCAGCAAAAAGCAGGAAGTAAAAGGTGGGACATCCGGCAGAGAGACCGGAACTCTAGAAGAAAGAGGTGGGAAGATTTGTTGCTGTGACTCTAGGAAGTTGTTGCCCTTGCTTAGGCTTCTGCTGTTCTCCCTTTTAGTGTTATAGCCCAAACTCTCATCAGAACGGCTAAGCTCTGCCCACAGCATTCAAGGACTTTTCTAATCCACAGATCTGAACTCTTCCACATTGCTTACACAAAAACTGGTTTCCAAGGTCTAAAATCCACATTGTTAGATTCATCACAGCAATAGACCCACTTCTTAGGACTAGTTTTCTGTATCATTACTTTTTTTCATTGCTGTAATAAACACCTGACAAAAGCAACTTAAGGAAGTGCTTATTTTGACTCAGAGTTCAAGGATTTATTTCAACTGGAAGTTCAAAGGTACACTCACATCGTGGAGGAGAAGTGGTGGTAAGAGCCTGGGCCAAGTGGTGACATTCATGGCAAGAGAGGTGGGGAGGGAGGAAGGGAGAGAGAAGAAGGAGAGAGACTGGATGCAGGCTCACTTGCGTGAGACCCCACCCCATAGGAAGGTGATGTCCACATTCAGGTTTGGTCTCCTAATCGCAACTAACCTAATTTAGATCTCTCATGGGCACCCTCGGAGTCTTCTAAGTGATTTTAATCCTACCAAATTAATATTGACAGTCAATATAAACCATCACAGGAACAAAGGGCTTATTTTGGCTCATGGTGTTTGAGAGTATACTCCATTACAGTGAGGAAGGTATTGGGGGGGGGGGAGTCAGGAACATGAGGTGCCTGGTGGCATTGCATCCTCAGTCAGGAAATAGGAAGATATGTGATGGTGCTCTACCCATTTTCTCTGTACAAAGTCTAGGACCAGCCTCCAGGCTGATGGCACTGATGGTCAACCTAGTGAATCTTTCTATCTCCTTTCTACCTCTGGAAATTCTCTAAGAGACATCTCCAAAGGTTTATATTGTAGGTGACTCTACATCCTGCCAAGATGAAAATTAAGATTAACCACTGCACAAGATTTTGATACTATCTAAACTAGCCTTGAGTTTGCTCTGTAACTTATTCAAAGAAACCTTAGACTTTGAGTTTGACTGTATCAACCTCCCCAAGATGCTATGAGTCCAGGCCTGAACCACTGGAAAACTTCATTTTACAGATTCTTTTAGAAGCCAGGTATAGTGTCCCATGTCTATAATGCCAGCATTTGGTGGACTGAGGCAGCATAGCTCTGAGTTCAGAACCAGTCTGGGTTACACATTACGTTTTAAAAATCAGTGAATTTAAAGTTTACTGCTATAGGTCAAATTTGTCCAGGAAAAGAATTCTCTATCTTAAGAACAGATTTTAAACTCTTAATTAAATCTTCAAAATTCCTTCACAATAATATTCATATTGATTTTCAGTTGCATAACTGAGAGGGTGTAGGTGTACTCTTCAGGGGTCTTCAAGACAATCTTAGAAACTCCTCCCGTTTCAAGGGAAAAGAGCATTTATCCCCTTGCATCAATAATATATTAGATGTAGGCTGTCCTGAGTATGTAGAATGACCTTGGGAAAGATTAATCTGTGCAGCTGGAAGCAAATCTACCAAGGACTGAAAACTGAGAACTGAGTCCTGCCTGTCGGTTGTATTCCCAAGAGCTTGGAAGATAAATTCTTCCAACCAATAGAAGGATCAGGACTCTTTATCGCTTCCTTTTCATTGTCACAGATCTTACTAGGTCTCGATTACTCTATCTACATTCCAGGTTTGCCCTCTTCTAATACGTTCTTTACATGCAAATTTCTTCCTACAAACAACACAGACCATGCAGTTCCTTGAATTAAAGCAATCCCCTAACAAAAGGAAATTTTGTGAATAGCATAGCCTTATCCATAAAAATATGATCCACCCCCTTGCATATATGTGCTTCTAATTTGGAATTGATCAATATGAACTATTAGATTGGTTATTATATGATAATATCAGTATCAGATTGTGTATTATACTAGGATGCCAGCATCAAATGCTATTTTCTTACTAATAAAACTTTTATTTCTTCTTTATTTTATAAGAGGAAAAATAACCACAAATATCCTACTGTTTTCTTATTGACTTCACTCTAGAGGCCAGTGCTATAGACACCAGATTTTGAAACAACTTTAAATTTCACTTGAATAAACAAACCTGACTGATAGAAAAACCCTGGTGTACCACAAGGCACCCAGTCTGCTCAAAGGCACTGTTTTGATCCAGGCAATCCAAGGCCTTAAGGTGGAAAGGCAGCCTGAAAACAAGATTGCTCCGGGATTTCTTTATATTGTTGATTGTTCACCCTGGTGACTGCAAATGGAATGAATTGATTCCATGAATTCTTGATTTGAAATCATTTTTAAGCTGTTGGACCACCCTAGACTGTACATGTGCAAACTTGCAGGGACAACCAGGGGGAGAAAAAGATTGAATGCTCAATTAAAAGAACAAAAACATAAAACCAAAACAACACACACACACACACACCACACACACAAGCACACTCCTGCAAATTTGAATTTTTAACTCTAGTTACCATGAATCATATAGTACAGAATATATCACTTAGTGGTCTTGGGATTTATAGCAGATCATGGGCATAATCCATAAGATGATTTTAGCAGGAGGAGGTACTGGTAGGAAACTCACTAGACAAGCTCACTGAAAGAGCTATTTACAGAATTGACTCCTGGCTTTAGAGGTGAGGCCACTATCTTCTCTCCAGTGACTGAGCAGCTGAGCAGCAGGCAGGTACAGCCAGGAGCACAGGAAACACAGAGCAGCTGGGTCAGGGTCTGTCGGGCTCCACCTGCACCCAGAAGCTGGGCAGCATCACAGCACTCTGTGGCAGGGGAGAACCGGTCACCCAGGGGTGCTGAGACAGGTTTGCAGGCCCACAGGAGGGACAAGCACCAGCCAAAGACAACAGGACCAATTAACACCAGAGATAACCAGATGGCAAAAGGCAAATGTAGGAATGTTACCAACAGAAATCAAGGCAACACGGCACCATCTGAACCCAAATCTCCCACAAAAGCAAGTCCTGGATACCCCAAAACATTGGAAAAGCAAGATTTGGATTTAAAAATCACAGCTCATAATGCTGATAGAGGGCTTCAAGAAGGACATAAATAACTTCCTTAAAGAAATACATGAGAACACAGGTAAACAGTAGAATCCCTTAAAGAATTATAGGAAAGAACAAACAAACAGGTGAAGGAATTGAACAAAACCATCCAGGATCTAAAAATGGAGGTAGGAACAATAAAGAAATCACAAAGGGAAACAACTCTGCACATAGAAAACCTAGGAAAGAAGTTAGGAGTCATGGATGCAAGCATCAACAACAGAAAACAAGAGCTAGAAGAGAGAATCTCAGATGCAGAAGATACCATAGAAAGCATTGACTCAACAGTCAAAGAAAATAAAAAATGCAAAAAGCTCCTAACTCAAAACATCCAGGAAAACCAGGACAAAATGAGAAGACCAAACCTAAGGATTATAGGCATAGAAGACAGTGAAGATTTCCAACTTAAAGGGCCAGTAAATATCTTCAACAAAATCATAGAAGAAAACTTCCCTAGCCTACAGAAAGAGATGTCCATGAACATACAAGGAGTCTACAGAACTCCAAATAAATTGGACCAGAACAGAAATTCCTCCAGTTCCATAATAATTAAAACATTAAATGTACTAAACAAAGAAAGAATATTAAAAGCAGTAAGGGAAAAAGGTCAAGTAACATATAAAGGAAGACCTAACAGAATTATACTGGACTTCTTGCCAGAGACTATGAAAGCCAGAAGATCCTGGGCAACTGTCATACAGACTCTAAGGGAACACAAATGCCAACCCAGGCTACTATACCCAGCAAAACTCTCAATCACCATAGATGGAGAAAACAAGGTATTCCATGACAAAAACAAATTTACACAATACCTTTCCATAAATCCAGCCCTTCAAAGGATAATGAATGGAAAACACCAATAAAAGGAGGAAAACTACCTACTAGAAAAAGTAAGAAATTAATCTTTAACAAACCAAAAAGAAGAGAACCACACAAACATAACTCTATCTCTAATAACAAAAATACCAGGAAGTAACAATCACTTTTTCTAAATATCTCTTAATATCAATGAACTCAATTCTTCAATAAAAAGACATAGACTAACAGACTGGATATATAAGCAGGACCCAACATTTTGTTGCATACAGGAAACTCACCTCAGACACAAAGATAGACACTACTTCAGAGTAGAAGGCTGGAAAACAATTTTCCAAGCACATGGTCCCAAGAAACAAGCTGGAGTAGCCATTCTAATGTCAAAGAAAATCAACTTTCAACCTAAAGTAATCAAAAAAAGAAAGCATCTTCAATAAATGGTGCTGGTCTAACTGGTTGTCTGTATGTACAAAGAACTCAAAAAGTTAGACTCCAGAGAATCAAATAACCCTACTAAAAAATGGGGTACAGAACAAAGAATTCTTAACTGAGGAATACTGGATGGCTGAGAAACACCTAAAGAAATGTTCAACATCCTTAATCATCAGGGAAATGCAAATCAAAACAACCCTGAGATTCTACCTTACACCAGTCAGAATAGCCAAGATCAACAACTCAGAGGACAGCAAATGCTGGAGAAGATGTGGAGAAAGAGGAACACTCCTCCACTACTGGTGGGATTGCAAACTGGTAAAACTACTCTGGAAAAGCAGTTTGGCAGTTCCTCCGAAAATTGGAGTTAGCACCACCTGAAGACTCAGCTATACCACACTTGGGCATATACCCAGAAGATGCTCCAACATGTAGTAAGGACACATGCACCACTATGTTCATAGCAGCCTTATTTATAATAGCCAGAAGCTTTAATTAACCCAGATGTCCCTCAACAGAGAAATGGATACAGAAAATGTGGTACATTTACACACTGGAGTACTACTCAGCTATTAAAACCAATGAATTCATGAAATTCTTAGGCAAATAGATAGAGCTTGAAAGTATCATCCTGAGTGAGGTAACCCAATCACAAAAGAACACACAAGATATGCACTCACTGATAAGTGGATATTAGCCCAAAG
The DNA here is from genome assembly GCA_036184795.1 of Tokudaia tokunoshimensis. Taxonomy (NCBI): domain Eukaryota; kingdom Metazoa; phylum Chordata; class Mammalia; order Rodentia; family Muridae; genus Tokudaia; species Tokudaia tokunoshimensis. The sequence goes on along the minus strand of BTHU01000016.1, from coordinate 73,957,113 downwards.
CCCAGAATACCCAAGATGCAATTCATAGACCACATGAAGCTCAAGATGAGGGAAGACCAAAGTGTGGATAATTTTATCCATATTGGAAAGTGGATCAAAACACCCAAGGCTCACAACCAGCCAATAGAATGAGCATTGTGGTCCCCAGTGGAGCAGCAAGAGAGAGGACACAAGGAGCTTAAGAGGTCTGCAGCCCTGCAGGAGGAACAATAATATGTACCAACCAGTACCCCCAGAGCTCCCAAGGACTAAACTGCCAACCAAAGAGTACACATGGAGGGACCCATGACCCATCTACATATGTAGCAGAAGATGACCATTTCAGACATCAACAAGAGGAGAGGCCATTGATCCTGTGAAGACTCAATTCCCCAGAATAGGGGAATGCAAGTCAGGAAATTGCGAAGGGGAGGGGAAGGTCACCAGGGCAGGGAGGATGGGATAGGGGGTTTTTGGAGAGGTTACTCGGAAAGGAGATACCATTTGAAATGTAAATAAAGTAAATATCTAATAAAGAACTCCAATGGCTCCTGCTCTAAAAACAAGAATTGATAAATGGGACCTCACAAAACTGGAAAGCTTCTGTAAGGCAAAGGCCATAGTCAATAAGACAAATTGGCAACCCAGAGATTAAAAAAAAAAAAAAAAAGAACTGTTTCGAAGCAGTACAAAAAAAAAAAATCTTCATTAACCCCACATCCAATAGAGGGTTAATATTCAAAATATATAAAAAAACTCAACAAGCTAATCACCAAAAAAAAAAAAAAACAAAAAAAACTGAAACCAAACTATCCAATCAAAAAATGGGATATAGAACTAAACCAAATATATCATTTCTTTTCCTGTTCTTTACTGTATGTGCTTGAATGATGATCTGGCTATTGTTATCAGGTCTAAGTGTCAAAACTTTATATGAATTTCCATAAAAAATTAAAAATTTGAAGGAATGGATGATATTATAGTCAATATTTACTTCAGAAAAAAATGTTTTCCTTGTTTCCCTTGGCTGCATACTTAAAAAAAAAAGAGAAATTATCAAAGGATAAGTTAAAAAGAAAGAGAAGTCCTGCTTAAATTTTGCTTATAGGATCAGATTTTTCATGGTTTGTTGATTTGACTTTGGTTCGTAGTTTCTTTTAATCCATTTTTCTAGCATGAAACAAATACAACTTTCTTAAAGCACATTTAAGTATATCAAAATCCAATAACATCAGTGGCTCAGGTTTTCAAAGTTGTTTCAATAGTCTGACTTTCGTAAACAAAGTTATGGGTAAGGAGTCATCTCTTTTTAAAGGGATTTTACATAATAAGAATATAGAGCCTAAATTAAATTGATCTCTCCACTACTATTCATTCTGCCATGTTCCCTCTATGACATTGATGCTTCATCTTCAATTGTTTAATTTCAACTGAAATTGGAAAACCAAAGCAACTTAGGCTGTTTAATAATAAAATTACCTTGTGCTGCTACGGTTTTATATATTTCAAAGCACTTTTCCCTTATTAAATTTTGTCTTACAACAAATATAGTTATTATTGTTTCTCTTCTGATGTATGAGTAAAAGGAGGTTCCAAATAATCTTGGTTTAGTTATCCATTTAATCATTGATAGAGCTAAGGCAAAACAGAAAGGCTTCTGTTTCTGTGATAGAATTGTTTTCTTCTCTATGTCATGACTCCCGGCATATCCATGGAAATGAATCAAGAGTTTATCTTCATCCTCTGCAATGAAGAATCCATAGCCATTGTGAATTTGGGTTTAGATAGTGTAATAAAATTAGTAATACAGTCTTTAGATGAAGGAAGAATGATCAAGAATATGTTAACCCAAGTAAGGGTGGGACAAATGCCCCATCGAGAACATTGGTCCAAGTTGAGGAAGCCTGTATGGCAACCCAATGAGGCAGAAACTGATGGTTAATCCAGACTTTAGTTTTTCTCTAATAAGAAATTTTAATTGGGTTTATCAGTGTTGAGAGCTTTTGGTGCCCCTTCTAGGAATTTGGCATTTGTAGCTTGACTCGGACAAGGAAGTAGGCTCAGATAAGAATATCAGAAACAGTGACCATGGGGCTTTGTTTACTACTTTGCTGAATTACTTCCTTATGTGGTCTCTTTGCTTACTACTTTACTTAATTATTATCTTGTGTGATCCTTTTGCTTACTACTTTGCTTAATTACTATCTTGTGTGATCTCCTTATTTACTACTTCACTTGATCACTTTGTCTTTGATCTACGAACTCACCATGGTTTTCAGATATACCTAGAATGATATAAAAGCTGACTGGGAAAGAATACAGCTGTTTCAGCCTCAGCATTGGCTTGGAGTCATGTTATAACGTTGTCTAATTGTCTTTGTTTTTTCAATCCTCCCTCCCTTGAAACCCTCTTGCCTGACTGAGCTGGCTTGGTCATGTGAGAATTAAAACTCGATAGACTGATTGAGGATATTTTGGTCCTTTGGTGTTTAGAAGAGGAGTTTGCAGAAAGAATCTATTAAGTTGCATGTTATTAGTAAGTATAAGTGCTTTTAAGATACCAATATCAGGGTCTAGAAGGGAAGCTAATTTGGTTAAAAAAATATATTAGCATTACGGGTTGGAGAGATGATCTAGAAGTTAGAAACACTTGCTGTGCATGCAGAGAACCCCTTTTGGGGACCTGAATTCACACAGTGTAGCTTACAACCATCTGTAAACTCCAGTTTCAGGAAATCTGATGCTCACTTCTGGTCTCCATAGGTGCTCAAGTGGTACACATACATACATGTAGGTGACATACTTATATACATAAAATAAATAAATCTTTAAAGATATACTAGACTGGGCATGGTAGCATTTGCCTATAGTCTCAGAACTCAAGAAGCTAAGGCAGGCAAATCATGAGTTCCCGGCTACTATGAGCTATGCACAAGATTCTGTTCTGTGTGTGAATGGTTTTTATTTTTTATTTTTTTCCTGGAGATGTATTCATTGAGAATTATTCAAAGTCGTATGCCTCAAATGTCCTCTGCCACCTAAAACAAATACCTGGGTATACAGATATCAAAGAATATCAGGGTTGCCAAGATCTATTATTTCAATTCTGAATATTCAATTATAAGGAAACAAGGTCTCTTCCTGTGTGCTAGAAATAGAGATTGTGCTAACATGGTTTCAAACAAAGTCAGAAAAAGAATCCTAGTTGCTATGCATTATATGTCGCATTTACGTTAATCTTTTGCTTTTGAAGAAGCAGCCAGGTTTCCTATGAGACAGAAGCCATATGAGAAAGAAGTTTATACAAATTATGGTATGAATAAGGGAAATTTGGAAGGAAAGAGATTCGGCTATTCTCAGATTACACAGCCTAGAATGTAGTTTGAGCAGGAAAGTTCTGTTTCAAACTTGGGTAGCTAGAGTTACTTATCATGATTACTCCCCCAGCTTCTGCCCATGACCCTGCAATAATATTTCTCCAAGAGCAGAAAAATAAACCTCAAGAGGATGAACTCACTATGTGACCTAAACCAGCCCATAGGTGACAGGATAGGTAACCCACCTGAAAATGAAGCTCATGGTGTCTGTCTTAGCCTATGCTGCTCTGACAGCTTAAACGATGGCATCTGACGGGGACTTAAACAATGAATATGTATTTTTCTTAGTTATGAAGGGTGAGATATCTGAGGTCAAAGTACCAAGTGCTCCAATTATGGTAGGCTTAATTTCCAATTTGCAAATGACTATCTTTTCACCATGACCTCACTGCTGGAAAGTAGAAAGTGAACCTAGACTCGGAAGGCCTTTCAGACCTTGTAAAGAAACTAACCATGCTCAAGACTAACCCCTTGCCAAGGAAGGTCCCATCTCTCAATACCACCTCACTGGGGACAGGGTTTTCAGTTTATGAATGTCGGGAGACACAACATTCAGTCTATAACACTTGATATTCCAAGGAAAGCAGAGTGTAGTGTTCTCTTTGGGAATGAGAAGATTCTCCACTGAAGGGTAGGCCTCTCTTTGTGTTCCGACAAGGCAAAAGCTATTCGGTCCTCCAGAAATAAGAGAGGATGAAGGGCTCTTCCTTCTTCCTTGGCACTGCCCACGAGGTAGCTGTCATCTGTTTTGTGGCATCATGGCTGCTCTCCGGCCTTTGGTGAAGCCCAAGATCTTCGAAAAGAGGACCAAGAAGTTCATCAGGCACCAGTCAGACTAATATTTGAAAATTAAGCGAAACTGGTAGAAACAAACTCAGAGGCATTGACAAGAGGGTGCTGAGAAGATTAAAGGACCAGATCCTGATGCCCAACATTGGTTACCAAGCACATGCTGCCTAGCAGCTTCTGGAAGTTTCCAGATGTCAAGGAGCTGGAAGTGCCGCTGATGTGTAACAAATCTTACTGTGCTGAGATTGCTCACAATGAGTCCTCTAAGAACCTAAAAGCCATCGTAAAAAGAGCAGCACAACTGGCCATCAGAGTCACCAATCCCAATGCCAGACTACGCAGCGAAGAAAATGAATAATAGATGGCTTGTGTGCATGTTTTGTGTTTAAACAAAATCACAAAAACTGCCAGAGAGACAGAGAGAGAGAGAGAGAGAGAGAGAGAGAGAGAGAGAGAGAATGAAGTCCCTAGGAGATTTGATTTACTAGGTGTGTCTTCTCACTCTCTTCCCCCATACTTACAAGGAGCCTGAGATAGAGATTGACATCCCAAAGTATAACTTTAAAGACAGTAGGAGGTAGGGAATGGCAATAAACATGGAGATGAAGGTTCTGGCTTTGGGGTAAGTGAGGAACCAGCTGAGACTTTGAACCTATTCTAACAAGCAACTTTATATCCCCAGGTGCTTGTAATGAGCTAATAAAAATTCAGATTAGCCAGTCTGCAGAACTACAGAAAAAAAAAAAAATTCTAGACTGGGAGGTGAGGTAGGGTGAACAAGATGCCAAGGGGGAAGAAGTAGAAACATTTCCTGTATCCAGATGTTTGCTCATCCTAGCGTGATTGGTTGAGTCCTGAGATGAATGAAGCTTGAGAACCACTTGTAAATCTTGTGTTTTCCTTCCATTCATTCAGACTAAAGAAAGCAAGTTGATAAATGATTTGTTAAAATGACAAATCTTTTCTCAGGGGAATATATAGTACCTGGAGAAAATGTTCTTTCCCAGCAGCTACTTAAGAAAAATTCCTTTGTAGAAAAACGTGGAGATTTGTTGCAGGGATATTCCACTCATGACAGTGTCCCATGAAGCATCCTGTTGTCTACAAAAATTTATTGGCAGGAAAAACACTAACTTGTATAACAAAAGAAAGAGGATAACCTTAGGATCTGAAGGACACAATTTTCCAGGATGAAGAAGGCAACATATTTAGTTGTCTGGCTTATCAGATATTAGAGAAAAGAGAAATCACTAAGTCATTGGCTAAGTGACTTGTGGAGTGAATTCTGCCAGTTCCATTACAGAGTTACTTATAATTAATATCTTCATAGAAGGGTGTATATTGTATGTGAGTGTGTGTACATGGGTGTGGGCATGCATGTGTGTGTGTGTGTAACCTAGAGTAATGAATTATCTGCCAGACATTAGAGGTAGCTTATGTGATAATTAATTTTCTGTGTCAAGTTCACTGGGCTAAAGGATTCAAACAAAACATTTTGTGACAGTGAAGATACTTTGCGGAGAGATTGGCACTGGAATCTGTATACTAAATAATAATGTCCCCATTCCTGTTGTATGTGTAAGTGTATGTGAGGGTGTAAGGGGTAGAAAGAATCTATTGATAGTCAACTCTCTTCTTGGCTCAGAACATAACACAAGAGTGCTGGGAAACAGTCTTCACATGCTACTAGAATGAATCCTTGAAGTCTGAAGATGAAGACAATCTGAAGACACCAGAGAGTCCTGAGCAAAGGGTCCCAAGGCTCAAAGAGATGTGTTTATTACATAAGATCATAACCCTGCTTCTGTTACTTGGGAAACCTGGGAAGATATTCTCTACTGAAATCATAAACATTATGCCAATAAGGAAGTAAGGCAGGAGTGCAAAACAGATCAGCAAAAATGTCAGATTTGGGCCAGAATTGACAGTCGAAGGGACAATTATAAATCCAAGTGCCCTAGTAATAGCTGAAATAATATGATTTTATACTGTCAGAACCCAGGTGCCATCACTTCATAATTAGAGATGAGGTTGACATAATTAGTATAGCAGACACAGGGCATATAGTAACCAAGGAAACTTGGCCAACAGGAAGATATAAAGCTGGTTAGTTGGGAAAGCAGGGGATGGGAAACAAATGAACACAAAGTATAATGACTCATACATATGAAAATGTCATATAAAGCCAATTATTTTGTATGCTAAACTAAGAAAATACTTTTTAAATTAAGATTTTAAAAGCTCAACATGCTTTCCATGAAGTCTAATCTGTTGGTTGATTTTTTTTCTCTCCAAAAGGGTATTTCTTGGAGTTAGATTAATAAGCCACCAATAGCAATTATGATTTTTATGACCAAACACGTTTAAAAGCTAGAAGTGAAATCACTAATTCCAGCCACTGCAGTAGAAAATCATGCTGGTGTCTAGATAGAGTAAGTGGTCAGATTTAGGAGTCTGTGTTTAAGAAGCCATGTTAATTCAAAAAGACCCTGTACCACCATATTAAGTATATAAAATAAATATTTCACAAACCTTTTATTCAAAGAACTTCACATCTTTTGTATCTTAAGTTTTTGGAAGCAAATATTAAGATGGTCTGGTCAGTCATAAGGGAACTGGAAAGCAGAGAAGCCTAGAAAAACTCAGGGTGTGTCAGTAACATTTGTATGATTCAAAGATTCTTTTTTTTTTATTTATTTTACCTATTTATACCTCATTAATCTTCTTCTCTTGCTTTTCTTTTCTTTTTTTTTTTTTAATTTACATTCCAAATCATTTCCCCTTTCCCGTTTCCTCCCTCCCCGAAAGTCCCATAAGCCCCCTTCCCTCCCTCTTTTCTCCATTCAACCCCCTCTCGTTTCTCTGTCCGGGCGTTCCCCTACATCCAGTCTTTCTAGGACCAGGGGTCTCTCCTTCCATCTTCTTAGAAATCTATTGATATGCGAATTGTGTCTAGGGTATTCCGAGATTCTGGGTTAATATCCCCTTATCAGTGACTGCATACCATGTGTGTTCTTTTGTGATTGGGTTAACTCACTAAGGATGATATTTTCAAGTTCTGACCATTTGCCTAGGAATTTCGTGAATTCATTGTTTTTAACTGCAGAGTAGAATTTCATTGTGTAGATATACCACATCTTCTGAATCCATTCCTCCATTGAGGGACATCTGGGTTCTTTCCAGCTTCTGGCTATTATAAATAAGGCTGCTATGAATATAGCGGAGCATGTGTCCTTATTGCATGCAGGTAAAGCCTCTGGGTATATGCCCAGGAGTGGTATAGCCGGATCCTCTGGGAGTGTCATGCCCATTTTTCTGAGGAACCGCCAGACTGCTTACCAGAGTGGTTGTACCAGCTTGCAATTCCACCAGCAGTGGAGGAGTGTTCCTCTTTCTCCACATCCTCGCCAACAACTGCTATCTCCTGTGTTTTTGATCTTAGCCATTCTGACTGGTGTGAGATGGAATCTCAGGGTTGTTTTGATCTGCATTTCCCTAATGACTAAGGATGATGAACATCTCTTTAGGTGCTTCTCAGCCATTAGATATTCTTCAGGTGAGAACTCTTTGTTTAGCTCTGTACCCCATTTTTTAATAGGGTTACTTGCCTCTCTGGAGTTTAACTTCTTGAGTTCTTTGTATATATTGGATATTAGCCCTCTGTCGAATGTAGGGTTGGTAAAGATTATTTCCCAGTTAGTTGGTTGCCGCTTTGTCTTTTTGACAGTGTCTTTTGCCTTGCAAAAACTTTGTAATTTAATGAGGTCCCATTTGTCTATTCTTGATCTTAGAGCATAAGCTATTGGAGTTCTGTTCAGGAAATTCTCCCCTGTGCCCATATGTTCAAGGTTCTTCCCTAGTTTCCTTTCTATTAGTTTCAGTGTGTCTGGTTTTATGTGGAGATCCTTGATCCACTTGGAATTGAGCTTAGTGCAAGGAGATAAGGATGGGTCAATTTGCATTCTTCTGCATGTTGACCTCCAGTTGAGCCAGCACCATTTGTTGAAAAGGCTATCTTTTTAGATTCAAAGATTCTAATCATTCCAGTAAATTTCTTCCATGTGAAGAACAAATTATTATGCCATGTGCCTTTGACTGCAAAGAAAAGAAAAAAGAGTCCTATAGAATCTTTTGAATTTTGGAAATACTTGATCACTTCAGTTCACTGCTGTTCTTTGTATGGTACAATTCAGAGATATAGTTGCTTGTTCATCAAAGGATCCTCATCAAGACTAATCCCCAGTTATCCACAACAGTAATCAATTTGTGAACATTAAATCTGTAAGTCAGTTTTTTCCCCAGTTTCCTACCCCTCCACATCACTCTCTGCAATGCTTCCTGGGTACTTACATCCTTGCTAAGGGCCTGCTATTGGAGGAACCTAAGCCCAGGCAGTAGATAAGGGTAGAGATAAGGAAAGTATAGTTACCCAGTTGTGGTCATAAGTCACACAGGAAATGAGGTAGCTCAGTCAAGGTGGTGGTGCTTTTTAGGGTAGTTCATTGGGAGACCAACAGGCTGAGAAAGCTGTAAAGTCCTGTCTTTTTAAAGTAATCAAACTGAAACAACTCATTGTAATAGTCTTTACCAATTAGGAATTGTCAATTGAATTCTAATTAAAGGCTTTCTACTAGTATAGTTTATCCAATTAAAAATGACTATCTAACACCTGACTAGTCCAAAGTAGCCAATTAAATTTTCTTTACCTTACTTCCTCATTTATGTTACAAAAGTCTTCCCTTCTTGCTTTTTTAATGGAACCTTGAACTGTGCTAGCAGTCTATAGCTGTGTAATTCATAACACACATCTTTGATCAGATAAATTATTTACAAATTTAATGTACCAAGCTATCTTTTACCACACAAGGTAATTTAATATAGCCAAGAGTAGCTGTATTTTGGATGCATTTGAAGTTAGACGAGTGAGGGGGAAAGAAGGATTGTAGGATGTCTGAGAAAATCTTGCCTGGGTTAGCTGGAATGACTAAATGTCTTTTCGAGTGAATGGACAAGAGTTCAGGAAAAGTTGAATTTTCTGAAAAGCAAAGAGTTCGATTTCAGTTAGCTTAAGTTGGAGGTATGTAGTAAACATTTAGAAGCGTTCAAAGGGACAGTTTGATACATCAATTTAGAATCCAGGAGGAAAATCCACATAAGAGATACAAATTTGGGGTTACTGGCAATTGGTTAATATTTCAAATAATGAGAGTTGATGAGTATATTACAGGAATAGATGTAGTAATAAAGAGAAGAGGATGGGAACCTGGGCATGGAAACCAGCAATGCTAAACACTTAAAAGAAAACATCGATGAAGGAGATGAGAAGAGACCATTGGCAGGATGGAAGATAGCCCAGGAACTTGCTTGGGAGGCCACTGGGTGAGAAAAATAATGCAAATTATCAAAGAGGAAAAAGGCTGTTGTCTCTAATATTGCTGCTATGTCAACCCAAATAAGGACTGGTCATTTATGAGTGGATCCAGCAGTGCCAAGGTCATTTGAAACCCGATGGCCAGGTGCATGGTGTCCAACTACATCATAAGGAATTACTTTTGGAGTCTACTGAGGGTCAATGAATATGTGATTATTTCTAGGGCTGAAGACAAGACAAACTTTTCTCAAGTAATTAGGGAATTAGGGAAAGTGTACGTGAACAGAAGGTAGGACTGTTAGGATGAAACACAGCTACTTTCCAGTTTGCCTAAGGCTAGTGAAGTTGTTGGCAAGAAACCCTTTAATATGAATGGCAGATGAACAGCCCTCCTTGGTGCCCTAGGGGGAGAAAATACCCTAACACCAGAACTCCTGTGGCAGTCAGGCCAGATTAATTTACTGAATGCTTTTGCAATAGATTTTGCTGTAAAATAAATTGGATAGTAGTTTAAATTGAACAATAGTACCAACAAGTGTCCAATTTCAGAGCGGTTCGGACTTCTTACGATCAATGGGAAGGCCAGTACGTGTCCTGGAAAGGATTCGGGTTGTTGTTGCGCTCCAACAATAACACTGGGAAGTCAGCAGGAAGCACCAATTATTCAATGAGAACTCAAGAAGGATAAATCCTACCCTGCAACTTGACAAGCCACCAACTCAACTCACTCCGCCCTGCCACCCAAAAGGGAAAAAAATAAGTCCATGGAATCATTTCGTTCATCTTATTATCTGATTACAGAGTTGTACTGGGTCCAGTTGTGTCCCTTTGGGTTAGACTGTCTCAAGTGGAGGAAGTTCCTCCACAGCATCTTTTCCTGTCCCTTTCTAAACATGATCTTTCCTGACGATATTTATACATCAGAACCCCTAAGGCACAGGAAAGCGACTGCTAACTGTTTCTTCCGTGTTGTGCGTATGTGCTTTTGAATTTTACTTTTCTTTGGTTATTCCCTTCATTGTCGTTGGTGAAGAATATCAAAATGAAAAGTTACAACAGTTGAGTTTTAGGATATTAACTGGTTTTATTTGTGATTCTAGGATCAGACAACACTTCCCTCTATAAATGACAATAAGACCTCTGATGAGCTGAGGTGAACAGTCTGGTGTTCCTCCGCCGGAAAAGGGGTAGGAAAGCAGAGAAAAGAGCAGAATGCGTGTGCACTTCCAACGTGCTCTCCTCTATGGTAGTAACACAGTTGTACACTGAGGTCTCGGTGGAGGCTGCAAACTTTGGTAATTGGGTCCAGGCTTTCTCCTTACAGGTTCTGATACCTCCCCAGATGCCACGAGGAGAAGGCAAGCTACTTCCAGAATTCCTAACCACGAACACTTCCGGGTCGAGGAGCTGCATTACACTTCCATCCATCTTCCTCCTGAATTCATACTCGTTAACGCCCACCACCATTCTTGGTCTATTTTCCTCTATAAAACAACATTTTAACTCTGCACACCAAGTCCTACGTCTCCACTCACTCTGAAACTATGATAAAGTAAAAAAGGGGTTCGTAGGAAAACACTTCAAAACAGTTGTTTCTGATCCATTTGTGTGGAAGTGCAAACAAAACACAAATTATTATCTTTGTGGATGAGTCTGACACATAGCAGTGAAATAGGCTAGACCATTTCTCTGACCCTCATGTCTTCCGTGCACTTAAATCTCTTTCTTAGATAGCTAACTCCTACATCTTAGTTTAATTTTTATTAATAACATTAAACTATGACTTGATTATTTAAATTACTTCTGAAAGTCAAATATTAGCCATTTCAAAAACATAGACTTCCTCATACACAATGTCAGCCATCAGAGTGAGGGAAAGGCGGGCTCCTGGTGATCTCTGGATGAGATCTCCTTTTGTCCAGGGATCTCCTCCTGTAAAGGACATCCCTTTCCAGGTATAGGCTTTTCTTTCCAAATTCTTTATAAATTGTGCTGAGCCTCCCATGGCAATTGCACACTAAAGGATGGTCTCTATGGAAAGAGAGAAAGAGAGAGAGAGAGAGAGAGAGAGAGAGAGAGAGAGAGAGAGAGAGAGAGAGAGAGAGAGAGAGAGAGAGAGAGAGAGAGAGAGAGAGAGACTTGGTTCTCCAGGAAAATGGAGTTGAACCAGAGACAGATTTTACTTATTTCAGCTCAGTCTTAAGTGACTTTGAGCCTGCCCTAACCTCTCTCTCTCAGTAAAATACTGCTGAATGTATTCTGGTTTTCCCAAGGGTTATTTTGGAAACCAAATATGATAATGTATTTGAAAGTGTCCATAGGAATAAGGGGTGTACCAGAACTGAGTCTATTTTTAGCAGGCTCTGTAAGTTTAACATTCGTAGGCCTTCCTGGCCAATCTGAAGATTTCTTATTCATAACTCCTAGGTCCCTATGTTGAATTCTTCTGCTCAGCATTCAGGAGAAGCTGTAATTCCATGTAGATATAAAGACAGAGTCAGACTGGTTTCAGAAAGCAAGAAAACATTTTTCCGCCTGAAAACAATACAAACATCTCATAATGATTTTTTTTCATAATCTTGTTGAATTTTCTTTTCAGTCTCAGTGGGAATCTTCTGAGCCTTCCTTATGTTTTCAATAGAGAATATATATTTTCCTACATAAGTTGAAGTATTCTTCCTGTCAGACTCATCAACTGAATTTTGATTATTTATTAAAAGTTAGTAGTTTCTTCATTTTTCAGTAAGAATTGATTAGTTCATCCAGAGAAAAAGATTTTGTGGATTATTTCTTCTAGTTAAATTATGTAGATATGTAGAGACTTATCTTTAAAAAATACATTTTTGTGCCATATCTAATATGTGTAGTTCAAACATTAGCATGGGCTTCATTTCCTGCCTGACACCGAGGCACTGTATTTCTTCTTTTATCAAATACTATGAATTTTCATCATTAAAAGTAACCATTGCCTGCTCACATTGGAGGTTTAAAGATTTCTAAGCACTTTAAGTTTTCTTATTAGTGTCTTTTTAAATCTGTTTCTCCCTGGAACCAGAAATACTTTTAAGTTGGCAATTAATTACCTTATGAAAAGAATAATACAAGAATCCGTGGTTTCTTTTATTTATTTTATTTTATTTAGTGTTTTGGTCATACTAAGAATCAAACCTAAGTGCTGCTATACTAATAAGGGTTCTGCTGTTGAGTTCCATCTAGGTTCAGTGTTCCTCCAGTAGGGTCACGTGGGTTAGAGGTTAACCCAGAACAAACCTGTAGCAGTGGGTGCAAGCTGAGCTGTTTACATAGTATGTGTACAGATTCCCTCCCACAATATAAACATGTATATTGTATATACATACACAGTTGTGTATATATACATTATGTATAAATGTATAGAGACATTGTATATAAATGGGTTCTTGTGATGTAAAAGTGCCCCTATCTGTCCTCTGTCATTACCAAAAGTGCCTGGAACTAGATGTATGTCAGATTATGGATTTCCCCCCCACCCCCAGATTTTGAAATACATAATGAAATATCTTGGGGATGGGACCCAAGTCTAAAAATAGAAATTCATTGATTCTTTATGTACCTGATTTTCATACATTAAAAATATGTGAGTGGCATTTTGACTACAACCTTATTTATGAGGTCAGATGTGGAATTTCCTACTTGTGATGGCTTGGTCAATCCTCAAAAATTTCAGAATTAGAATTAGGATTTCTAGATTTGAGATGCTTAACCCATATTAGAGTTGAGAAACATAGAACAAAGTAGAGGCCACTTGCTTGGTCCCAAAGGGCAGGTTGTTCTTAATTTTAGTAGACAATTGCTATTATACAATGAAGAATCCTATTATGACAAAATTTTCCATTTTTCAGGACAGGAAAAAAACCCTACCTTTTAAGCTTTACTAAATCCAGAAGGGTTTTCTTTTGTTTGTTTGTTTGTCTGTTTGTTTTAATCAAATACTTCATAGAGCAAATAAACATATTGATTTGATCTGGCTCTTTGACTCCTTAATTTTGGCCTAGAACATAGCTTTCGCCAGGCGGTGGTGGCACACGCCTTTAATCCCAGTGCTTGGGAGGCAGAGGCAGGCGGATTTCTGAGTTCGAGGCTAGCCTGGTCTACAGAGTGAGTTCCAGGATAGCCAGGGCTACACAGAGAAACCCTGCCTCGAAAAACCAAAAAAAAAAAAAAAAAAAACAAAAACATAGCTTTCTGGGTCTTCCATTGTATAAATTGCATTTGTGATATACTGGTGTGTAAAGTAAATGCCACTTTTTGAGTGGTTTGTAACATTTTAGATGACAAACTTCTTTGAGAATCTGGAAGTATGAATGCTTTCCTTGAATATCCTCAGTGATGATATCTGGATAAAATTTCAGCGTGTCCCTTAAGGTTGTTAATAAATAAACTTTTAAGAATTACAAAGACAGAGTCTAAGACTCCCTGGCTTAATGAAAACAAAACTAAAATATAATGATGCCTAGCTTTTTCTGATTTCCAGGAACTCAGACCAAAGTCTGTGGCTCAATTATAATAAATAATAAAGCATTTTAAATATCTACTTTTCAGTTTGATTTTTCTCCTTGGCCCTGATCGTGTACTTTGTTTCCTTTATTTTGATGAATTATAGCCTTTTCATTTCATTTATTGTTTTGGTTTTATTGCTTTCATTTTTTTTCTGTAGTTAGTCCATCCAAAATTAGTTAAGCAATAAATAAAGGAATAAATGAATAAGAAATGAAGTAACTTGCAATACAAGTAATAAAAACGTATTCACATAATTCTGTAGCAAATAAGAGAAAGGAACATAACTGTGAGCCAGAGAACAGTTTGTCTCTGAGGTCCTCATACTCCGCCTACCCCTGTTATTTTCTCTGTGGGTATTCTGTTAACCCTCCTAACTGCCCCCTTGCTACCTCAGCGCTCAGTGCTCACCATGGTTGTCAAGTGTGTTGTCTTGTGGCAGCAATCTAGGTCACAAACCCACACTGGGCTGACTTTCTTAGCCCCAGGCGATTTCTTTCTCTTTCAGGAGAAGTTCAGAAAGCATTGCTAACTGTATGTCACTCTGGGCCTTGATCACATTGTATTTCATTAATGTCACTGCTCAGGGACATGACTGTGCCATGGTGCTACATGGAACTTGGTGCCTTGTCTCTCTTTTGTAAGCTTCGTGGCACCAAGCAAAATGGTGAGGATAGATAAATGACTTGGTAGACATAGATTTAAGTTTGATAGAACTGCTTCTCATTCGAAGATTCCTAGTTTTCCAGATTATTTTTTTTTTCCAAACGGGTTTTAATCACTCAACCAGAAATGTCATTTTTAAATTAAGCTTCCCCAGGTTGATGCAATGAGAGCTGGAGCTACACCGGAACCTAAGGATGTGAGCAGATGAAAGGTATTCGCTTCTGGGAGCTGTAAGAGCTCACCGGCATAAGAGATTTGAGTGGATTCCAGGGAAGATGGGATGAAAATAGATCACTGGTTGCTGAAGATTAAAGAGGGAATATATTCTTTAATATAGAGTGGTAAGGTAGGGGCTGTGGTTTCTGATAATTTACCCACCTATGTTACACTTTTATTATATCTGTGTTGTTGGAGTAGAAGTTATTAGGCTTTGGATATAGCCTGTTATTCGCCGCAAAACATATCCTTCAAGTAAATGCTAATATGGCTTCGAAAGGTTAATGTTGCCAGTGTCAGATTTTTCTAGGCGGCAGTTTAAAAGGCTTGACATTTGCTGAGTAGCCCCTGAGAAAGTGCCTCTTATTAAAAGTGCATGTCCTCTTACAAAGCAGTCTTCCCTGGAGCTACACTCATTTCAGCTAACACTGAGTATCTACCATATATAAGCCATACAAATATGGGAAAAAAGAAGTTCCTGCCTATAAGTCAGTAGAAACAGGGAGATTGGGCTTTTAAAAGACAAGCACTTGCCTCTCTTCTCACCTCACTGTGTAGAGAAGAAACAACTTAGCCAGGACAAGTGCCTGAACTCTGTCCCTGAGCTATGTCCTTACATCTGATATTTATATTCTGCATCAGTGATGTCTGTGATTCATCTCTTATTATTTTTTAAATTTTCATTTATCCCTGATGCTGGAATTACAAGCACACGCTACTAAATCCAGCAGATTTAGTGGGTTCTGGGCATCAGGCTCAGGTCCTCAGGCTGTGAGGCGCCTGTTTTACTATCTGAGTTCTCTCCCCAGTTCAATACCCTGAGATCCATCAGCATCTTCCTTCTAAAATAGAATTCGGGCATAGATAAGACAAAATATGTGACACAGAGTCTAGAAAACTAGCCACTCACTTGAAAAAGTCTCTGTTTCTCTGTCTCTGTCTTTCTGTCTCTCTGCCTCTGTCTCACTCACATACACATACATGAATGAGTGTGTGCATGCATACAAACATACACATACTTAAGTAGAATAATTTAAATGCTACAATTTTATGCTTTCAAGTTTTATGAGACGGTTTGGGATAAGATGTAAAGTCAATACATTTTTCCAATACTCACTTGGTTAAGGTCAAAAACCAAATTTCTATCAAATACCAAATTTAAAAGCAAAGAAATTTTGCCTTTAAAAGATCACTGCCAGGGGCAGTTATTTTGAGCATAGAAGAATTTTTAGATACATTTTAAGGTAAATATTATCTGATTTAATTGTTGTTGCTATATATCTGAATAGAAATTGTCTCTTTTGGAGGGAGAGAAATTTACAAGACTCAGGAAGTACAAGAAAGTTACAAGGCCTAAGGAGAAATTTAAGAAGCTTCCAAGCCCCTCCCAATGGTTACATAGGTAGTAAACAATCGATGAAAGACAGGAGACTTCAGACTGTGGAGCCACCTGCAAGTTGAGTTGGGGATGCAGGGCTGCAGATTTTGAGAGTCCTAATTCATGCAGGGGTTGGGCAAGTGTGTCTGGGGATGCAGTTCCATTTGAGGCAGACCCCTGTAAGAAACTCTGTGCTCATATGCCTGGAGAACCTCCAAGAGATTTTTTTGGTTCTTCAAATTAGACTGGGGTGGAACTGTTTCTTCCATCTGTGGTAAACAGACCTTGGTTCACAGGTCCCCAGGAGAAGTCTCACGATACTCCAAACACTAGCCAGAAGCTTGTATTATCAAATTGTTGTGGCTCTTTATTCACAACTTGGCTATCAAAATAGTATAAAAAATGATTACTGGCATTGATCAAATCCAAAATTTTAATATGTAAGTGAGATTATCCATTTTTTGGGACATTAAGGAGTTCTTGTCTAATAACCTAAAGGTATTCGAAAATTAAACCTTTTATATGCCTTACTTTTAAACAAACAAACAAAAAAAGATTTAAAAAAAACAAAAAAACACTTTTCCCCATTTTTATTGATATGTATTCATCACAGTGTTGGGTTTTATATAGATCATTTATTTCAATTACATCATATATTTCTTTGCTTCTTAATTGTAATTTGTATTTTTCAGCCAGTTAGCTGCCTATTGCCTTTAGGTTGTGATGAGATTTTTTTCATTCCTAACCTGATATCCCTACATAATTTTTTTTTCACTTTTATGCTCTGCATAAAATTGCTCCAAAATACAAAGTGTTTATTTTCTCTAGCCCTAGGATAATTTAGAATAAAATCACAAATCCATTGACACAGATTGAGTCCAACTTTTCTTCATCCCCCCTCCTCACAGGACAGGCTTTCTCTGTGTATTCCTGACTTACCCAGAACTCCATCTGTAGACCAGGTGGCTTTGTGCTCAGATACCTGCCTGCCTCTGCCACTGGAGTGGTAAGATTAAAGGCTTGTGCCCCTACCTCCTGGCTGAGTTCAACTTTTCTTAATCTAGTTTATCAGATCCATTACAAGCAAGATCCTTCTATCTGACCTGCCAGGTTCCCATTTCTTTTGCCACCTTAACAAAGAAGCATTCGTGAAGAGACTGGGATTCACTGAGAATATCAAGGTCCAGTGTCTTTCCCCATATAACTTAAGAGTTTGGGTTTCATGTTTCATCCCAATGTATTTAAATTCTGCAGCTAGTCACTTTTTCAGTGATAAGAAAGACAGAGCCTGCAATGGGCCCTTGAAGAATAGAAGAGGACACCATTTAGGTCTTGAATGGTCACAGCTTTAATTCCCAAGCCTCAGGCTAAAAGTCTGGAAAGAGTTGTACATTGGCTACAATGCTGGATGCTAATCACTTGAATTTTTGTTTTCAACCACATACTTGCTCTTCAGCACATCTTATGTTTTCTGCTTGCTTTTCAACTGGCTTCCCTCCTTGCCCCTCCCCCCATGGCCCTGTTGTTCCTCTTTTCACATGGACAATATTCATTACTCTTCCCATCTATGGGCAAACTTTTGTTTTGTTAGCTTGGTGGCTGAGCTTTGCCTCCTATTGCAGGAAGGGCAGGCACCAAGCGAGGAGCTGTTTGTGAGCCACTGGCACACGTCTGAATAAGAATATTATTCTGTCTCTCCTATTGTACTTCTAGCTGTGGTAACTTGTTCATTCGAGCACTCTCTTTTGCCAATATAAAACAGCTGGAAACAACAGCAAGGCAAACCACGATTTCTGATTTCTAAACTCAACTACAAAGTATCCTTCTTGTGTACCTATGACAGCAGCCAGTCTATCCCCAAATGGCTCCTGCTCTTATAGCTCCCACAGTGAAGATCTACTCAACCCAGGCCTGATAGCTGTCACCAGTTTTCCCTCTTAATAGGATTTATATTCTGTAATTATAACCAATGTGCACACTTTGGATTCTGTTTTCCTAGGTCAATGTAGACTCTTAAGACTTGAAAAGATAAGGCTTACATAGAAGATAGGTCATTAGGATAATGCCTTTGAAGAGAGTATTGAGACTCTGGCTTATTCCTATCTTCTTGCTTTCTGGTTGCTTGAGGTAAATAGGTTTTATCTCCTACACTCTTCCTTTTTTGTGATATACTGTGCTACTATGTATTCAAAGCAACAGGGTCACGAGGCTGTGGAATCAAGTGTCTGAACTATGAACAAAAGTAAACCTTCCTTCCCTTTAAACAAACTGTCTTAGTTATTTGGTACAGTGATGGAAAGCTAACACATTGTAGAGGAAAGAGACACTGGAAAGCAATACAGGAGCATATAACTGTCTAGGTAAATCTCACAAAAACTTTGAATGTTTATCAATCTAATCATTTTAAAATAGCTTTGAAAGGAAACAGGTTTCATATATCAATATTGATTTAAATAAGTACAAAGATAAGAATAAACATAAACTCCTTAAGTGGAAAGTCCTTGTAAATTAAAAATAAATGTACAGATAAATTTGTGAATTAAAGTATATCATGAATGGAACTTTAGAAAAATGTATTTCCAGATTGTTAAACCTGTATAATGGACTAGAAGGTTATAGATAGTCAGAATTCACATTTGTGGTATAACCTCAATAAAAATGACACAGAAAATGCCATTCATACTCATATAGTAACTTCAAGTCTTTGGTTATTAGTTGAAGACAAAAAAGTATCCTCATGTTTCATCAAATTTTTGTCATAGTCATCCCTTATTGTCAACTTGGTGAGCTAAAACACCATGTATTTGTTCTTTCTCAATTCTTGAGGCCAGTAGTACAATATCAATTTGTCTGTGCTAAATTTAAAGCACTGATAGGGTCACAGTCTTTGGGGAAATTCTAGGGAGCTTTCCAGTGTATTGCTTTCCAGTGTCTCTTTCCTCTACAATGTGTTAGCTTTCCATCACTGTACCAAATAACTAAGACAGTTCGTTTAAAGGGAAGGAAGGTTTACTTTTGTTCATAGTTTTGTTCATGTTTCCGTGTCCTTTCCAGATTCTAGAACAGCACTCCTTGCATTTCTTGACTTGTGGCCCCTTGCTATATCTTCAAAACCAGCACCATAGCATCTTTTAATATCTTTTTACCTCATTGTGTTTACTCTCCTGTTTTTGTGAACAAACTCCCGTTTCCCTCTTCTAAGAACACTTGTGCTTGTTTTCAGGGCTTACTGCAAGCAATCAAGAAGATGTCATCTCCAATTTTTAATAAAATCACAGTCGTAATACTTTAAGAATGTCAAATGTTACATACTCCAGAGCTGAGGACCCAACTGACAAATTTCCCTGGAACAGATCTGTAACACTGGCTGCTATGGTAAAGGACTTTTGAGCCAGTGTGTTTGTATGTTCATTAAATATTTCCAAGTATCTTCAAAAGTTCTATTACTGAGAAACTGACATTGAGTCAAGTTTGCTTTAATTCGGTATATAGAATGTGAACACAGCACAGATACAGCACAGCATTGTGTGATTCTGACTAACCACATGTTTGCCATTTCAGTGATCCATAGTCTTTTCAGTTGATTTTTCAAACTATCACACTATTACTAGGCACTCACACCTGGTGGTCTCCAAGTTATAGACAAGCATCCAAGAGTCCAGTAAATGTATAAAGGACTTTGGTACAGGTATGTCTTCCCAAAGGTTTGTGGCAGGGTAGGTGGTTCTCAGAGGAGTGCAGTCTCCTTGCAAGTGTAATTGCATAATCTCTTCAGTAAATGGAGAATAGGTTCCATGATTCTGAGTCATGATTATGAATTGATCCAATTGATTCGATGAATCCAGAGGAAAATACTCCAATGTATACAAAGCTAGAAGTATTCCTGGGTGCTTCAGATGAAGAGAAAGTTGTGCTGGATCTGGATAAGAAGCCCAATGGTTGTCTCTCTTTACTGGTTTTCTTGAATACGTTTCTATATAGGAAAGGTCAGTTCAAAGAACAAATTAAGTTGAGATACAGCAAGTGGGGACATGAAACCAAAATTGAATTTATAGGTATTCAGACTTCTCTAGAAAGTGGGAGCTATATGTAAAATCCCAGGATCTGGACTCATCATTCAGCCTCTCTCCAACATGATGTGACATCTGCCATTTATGCTGTCATGGATTTCAATGCATTAGCAAGATGGAGTGAAATGAGAGATGATGTTTTCAGTACTTACAGAGATTATTAGAAGGGAAGATGTGGAAGTTCCCATGGTCCCTCCTTTCTATCATTTCTATTTCATTCTCTTCACACATAAGTTGTAAAACACATTTGGAATCTTTTTTTTTTAATCATTTGGTAATTTTTTAAGTTACTAGGAACTTACCAGTTTTTGATACTTGCATGAATTAAACCTAGTGTGTAGCTGAGTTTACTGATAAATTCAATACAAAGCAAGACTAATGATAATTGAGAATCATTTTAAGGCCACCATGTTATTAATGTTACTCCCTTGCCCTAGCCTCACAATAACACTTTTTCATGTTCATTAGTTGGGGAGGAGGACACAGACTAGTTTGTCCTTTTCATAAACCAGTGTCAAAACTCTCATAGTCACTGCCCTATTGGAATGGATGGACAACGTCTGATATTGCTAGAACATATATGGGGGAGATAATAATGAAATAGCAAAGTAAAATAAAGTGTAAATTTTAAAGACTGTCTTCTCTATTCAAAGCAAATAAATACAAATACATTTTCAGAACTCTAGATGAAAAATAACTAAAGCACAGTGTTCCAAAAAGAACACACTACAGATCAAACCTTAGAATATAAGCATTAATGGTATCACTCAGGAAGCTTGTCTTATTCATTTAGAGATTTCCTATTTGCCAACCACAGTTTGAGTTCTAATAAACTATTCTTAATTATTTTTCAGAAAGCACTAAAACAACCTAAATTCGATTCACATTTTTCTCATGGTAACTTATTGTTTCAAGATAAACTTCCAGAGTGGATCAATACATACCCTTAATAGACAAGTTCAGAAATACTAATTCAAAACAAAAACTTTACTTCAAATTATGACACAACAAAAAGTTATTTTCTAGCAACAAGTTTCATACCAATACTATAGTTGCCTGACAGGAAATATGAATTTTAGTATATAAAGAAAGAAAAATAATGTTGCTTCTGTTCTTTTGAGTTCTTGACTGACACAGATTTGTATAACAAAAGCCATTAACAAGATCAAGGCAAGAAGTGTTTTATGTGTGTGCATGTGTGCATGTGTGTGTGTGTGTGTGTGTGTGTGTGAATATATACTGTATGTCACTGGACTTGGGTGGAGATGGAGGGACTTTGAGAGTAAAATCTCTCACTACTTTACTTTGTTCTGGGCTTCCTGCTTGTGAGCTTGCAACATTCTGCCCTTGTCACTGATGCTTGCTGTAGTACCTCCCCACCATGGCGGACACACATCCTTCTAAGACCATAGCCCAAATAAACTTTTGTATAAGTTGCTGTGGTCATGGTGCTGTGGTCACAGCTACAGAAAAGTAACTAGTACAGTCAGAAAGACTCCTATGGTGCCATTTCTAGATTGATAAGAGTCTAAGTTTGTTAGAGCCAGTTATGTGTAGTGTAGGTTTGCAATCCTAACACTCAGGAAGGTTAGCTACATTAGGGAGACCTTGTCTCAAAACCAAAAGTAAGTTAATAAAAATAATTCTCCTCAGTGATCAACACTTGTACATTTTAGTAGAGAGGGGAAGAGGCCATTCCTTTATCTTTCTGAAGTGAGGTCCTGCTCTTAAGCCAGATAGGGAGAACACAGAGTGCTTTGCTTTAATCTGCATTTCTTAACTGCTTTCAAATTAAAATAATTATGCCAAAGGCGTGTTTTGGAGGGTGACATATTCTGGTCTCAGAATAACCATAAAATTGTAATTGCATTTCAAATTTTCATAATTTATAATTATTTTTCATATATGTGTGTATATACACATATATACATATATAACAAAAATGATCTTTAAAAAAGAACAGTCTTAAGAAGGTAATACTTTTTTTTAATGTATTCTTTTTTTTTCCTGTGCTGCAGATCAATCAAATAAGTCTCATGATATGAGCCAAATACTCTGCCACTGATCTACACTCTCAGTTCCAACATTTACAAATCTAAATTATCATAAAGAAAAATCTATGGAAAGAGAAAAATCTATTGATTTTTCAAAATTTGCTGAGAGACAATGAGCCATGTTCAATAATTACAAGCAAATTACTTTTCTCTACTTGTATATTTTGAGGTTACATTTTTGAAATGAGTCATTGACTTACAAAGACTAAGAAGATATTCTCCAAGTTCATTAATGTGCCTGAAGAGGTCAGAGGACAGTCCTTAAATTGACCCATTCTTACCTTCTTGCACTAAGCTCAATTCTAAGTGGATCAAAGATCTCCACATAAAACCAGACACACTGAAACTAATAGAAGGGAAACTAGGGAAGAACCTTGAACATATGGGCACAGGGGAGAATTTCCTGAATAGAATTCCAATAGCTTATGCTCTAAGATCAAGAATAGACAAATGGGACCTCATTAAATTACAAAGTTTTTGCAAGACAAAAGACACTGTCAAAAAGACAAAGCGGCAACCAACTAACTGGGAAATGATCTTTACCAACCTTACATCCGACAGAGGGTTAATATCCAATATATACAAAGAACTCAAGAAGTTAAACTCCAGAGAGGCAAGTAACCCTATTAAAAAATGGGGTACAGAGCTACACAAAGAGTTCTCACCTGAAGAATATCTAATGGCTGAGAAGCACCTAAAGAGATGTTCATCATCCTTAGTCATTAGGGAAATGCAAATCAAAACAACCCTGAGATTCCATCTCACACCAGTCAGGATGGCTAAGATCAAAAACACAGGAGACAGCAGTTGTTGGCGAGGATGTGGAGAAAGAGGAACACTCCTCCACTGCTGGTGGAATTGCAAGCTGGTACAACCACCCTGGAAAGCAGTCTGGCGGTTCCTCAGAAAACTGGGCATGACACTCCCGGAGGATCCGGCTATACCACTCCTGGGCATATACCCAGAGGCTTTCCCTGCATGCAATAAGGACACATGCTCCACTATGTTCATAGCAGCCTTATTTATAATAGCCAGAAGCTGGAAAGAACCCAGATGTCCCTCAACGGAGGAATGGATTCAGAAGATGTGGTATATCTACACAATGGAATACTACTCTGCAATTAAAAACAATGAATTCACGAAATTCCTAGGCAAATGGTCAGATCTTGAAAATATCATCCTTAGTGAGGTAACCCAATCACAAAAGAACACACATGGTATGCAGTCACTGATAAGGTGATATTGACCCAGAATCTCGGAATACCCTAGACACATTTCGCATATCAATAGATTTCTAAGAAGATGGAAGGAGAGACCCCTGGTCCTGGAAAGACTGGATGTAGGGGAACGCCAGGACAGAGAAACGAGAGGGGGTTGAATGGAGAAAAGAGGGAGGGAAGGGGGCTTATGGGACTTTCGGGGAGGGAGGAAACGGGAAAGGGGAAATGATTTGGAATGTAAATTAAAAAAATAAAATAAAATAAATTAAAAAAAAAAAGAGCTGTTTCTCTCGTGACACCTCATGGGATCCACGGGTTGAACTGTTACTGCATCAGGGCTTCAGGCAAGTGTCACTACTTAACTGCTGAGCCATCCTACCAACCCAAGCACTATCTTCTGAACAGATTTGTGTAAGAGTGTATAGGTGGGGTTTTATTTTCCTGACAAGGCCTCAATCTATAGTCCAGGCTAGACTCAAACCCATGCAATCCTCTCAACCTGGTACTGGGATTACAAGCACAGGTCACCATGCTCAGTGTTCATATGACCTGGTAAAAATATACACTTCCGAAATCTTGTAAAATACTTTCTGAGCCAAACAAACAAAATTCATTTTCTATGTGAAAATCAACAAATCAACCCCAGCAGAACACACAAAACCTCAGGAGTCCCCTGTTGTATTATTATTTCCTACTATATAAAAACAAATCTCCACTCTGGATTTGAAACTTAATCTCTTCCCTATCCAATGTACTTTAAAAAAAATTCTAAGTATCAGAGACTCCCACTGCTTGAATAAATTTTGATCTCTTCCTGTACTGAGTAATTGAAAAGGGGATCTGTTTGAATAGCCTTGTTTATTGTGATTCAGCCAAGGCCATCCACATAAGTGACAGAAGTGAGGGACAAGCTATATTGGTACATTTGCTCCTGGTACATTCTAATGAACCATGGGTAATGGGTTCTTGATTATTTGGATACTGCTCGTTCTGGTTTATGAAGAGTACTGAACACACAGTTGGCTAGAGGCCCATTCTTAAGGGGCTATCTATATTTTAAATTATATTTTCAGATACCTTGTGGCTTATCTTAACAGACTGTTTTGACCAGTAATAAAGCCTCACATATAAAAGGTAAAATGATTGCTTGTCATAGAAACATGTTTCATAAAGGGTTTTATTCCATTTCACTTGAACAATTATACGTAAAGTACAGACTTTTTTTACTAATCAATTTTTTATCGAATATTTCATGATATTTTAAATTCCACACATATATAACACATGTTTTTGAAGAAAGAATCTTATGTTTTGTTAAAATCCTATTGGACATGAATTAGAAATTGGAATATAATTCACAATTTAAAATTTCTTCGTCTTTTATTCCATTTTTAAGCCAAAATAATGATTTTTCACAAACTTTATTTTTAGGTTTCACTGTATTAAAAATCATATTAAACTGCATAAAATAGCAAGTACAGTATTTTTGTTCCAAAGTTTCTTCCAGGCATTTTAACAAACAAGCCATGTATGTGTATGATGTGCTCCATGAGAAACAAATTGGGGAATAGAATGTCATACCTGGGTAAGACCTCCCTGGATGTTGGCTGTATTTCACATTCCTGCCATTTCTCAGTTTGAATTCTTTCTTTGCTTGGAATTCCTATTGCTTTCTTAACTGGGCTAGGATTTTTGTTGCCTTGACAAGACCCAGAGTTCTTGATTCCTGTTTACTTAGGTTGGAAGCTCCACAGCGCATCCTAACAGCCTGCAGCTGCTTCTCTAGCTTTCTGCCATAGTGTGACTCAATTTCAAAATACCTATGATAGATCAAAGCTAAGGACGCATTATTTGTGCTTAAAAACTATGTAAACCTTTAGTGGTCTGAATTCATCTTTGCGTTTTTTTTTTTTTCCTTCTTGCTTGAATGGACACATGCTTTATACTTTTGACTGTCTGCAGTAATTTTCTGAGTAAAGAGAAAGGCCTCCTGTATTACCAGATTCTGTTCTTCATTAGTCTTATTACTTGAGTAATAATGCATCAATAGTGATGGTTACATCTAGATTCTGCCCTGGAATACTCTTATGCATTATACTTTATGGGATATAGTGGTTCTGCTCTAAGATTACAGTTGTAAACTTAAAGAACAATGGAGAAATGCATCCAGATATGAAGACATACTTCATTTTGTGAAAAAGATGGTGTAGTTATCTATGACACTGTTCTAAGGGGTCTATATGAGTGCCATTCATTTCTAACGTTAGCAGTGATCAATGAGATAAGCACCATTGCATCTGACAATAGAGAAATAAGGTATTCTCATTTGTTCTTTATAGCAACACTGTAGGAAGGGAAGTGTTTTCCCTGTGTTAGAGCTAGTGAAAGGAAACCACAGGTTGTATATTCTGTGAGAACTTTGATTGGGTCACTCATTCACCTTTGTCTATCTGATACCCCACATAGTGTCTTAGTTACTTCTGTTGCTATGATAAAATGGCATGACAAAGGCAATGTAAGGGAGGAAGGGGTGTCTTCATTTCTCTCACCCAGCAATAAATGCAGATGCCTTCTCTCTTTCCCAGGCACCATGAAGTATATAGGAACACTTCCAGCAACCAATCAATCAATTCCGTAATAGCCAACTGTCAGTGTGCCGATTCAATTCAATTCAGATATAGTCTACCTGGAGATAGCGTTTCAATTGTCAGGTCGAGGACCTCAGTCTTATAAGACTGTGCATATCCTCTCCATCATTTCAGTAGCCAACTGTAAGCACCCCACCCCCATGACTCTGATTACTATTACAGAGGTGGCATACTGAATTCAGAAAAGTACCTATGCACATGTATTCATAATGGATGCAACAGAGGAGAGAGGTAAAGAGATGCCTCATGCATGGTATTTGAGAAGGAAGGCATAGCTTTCCTGCCCTCCGGGAATTTCCAAGTGTTGCATTATCTGGAGGCTCACTCAACCCTGTTGCTTAGGGTTTTGATGGGGGTTGTATTACACAAGAAGAACTGATCCACTTATTTCCACCCGTGATCTCCTTAACTATAAGCCTCCTTCTCCCTTCTCAAGAGCTTGAGGGAAAGGTGTGAGTTTAAAACTCTCTGGGAGCTTGGTTAGTTTCCCCCCATTCTGTGGTTGCCAGGGATTTCTAAAAATGACCTCATTAATGATAAACTCAGGTGTGAATGAAAGGGGCTTATTAAATAACAAAGAACTGTCTCTTATATCAGAAGTCCTTCAAGAACCGGGTAAGACCAGTATTTTAACAAAAGATACTTATTGCTCCAATCATTTACACAATGGCAAGGGTTATAGGAGCTGAGGCAGGAACAGGGCAATTCCCTCAAATATCTATCATTTTGTCATAGCATTATTTCAAAACTGGTATGCTTTGAACCAAGTAATACTTGGAAGGCAAGAAATACTCATTTTAAGCAATGCTTAACCTTTCTTTTTTTTTTTTTGAATAATTATAAAGTACTCAACAGAACTGAGCTCATCAAGATTGAGGCGATCTTCAAGCATGTTTAAGCTCTAGTTTTATTTAAAGAGACAGTATATAAATAACAGGAAAGGACATTAATTAAGCCATGGTTCTGTTGGATTCAATACTAAATTTATCCCCCCAAATAACCAGATAAAATGACTGTTTTAATTCAATATTTTTAAAGCTTATTTTTAGGGGTGGATTTTTTTTTACTATCTTATACAAATGTTGTATAATAAAAATTACCTAGAGTCTGGGGATATTTCTACTTAAATTACAGGGCTTTTTTGTCTGCAGTTCACCTACTAGGATAGAAATAGTTAGATTTTGTGATTCTTGTTCAGTGCTTCAACAGTTTGTTCTGGCACCCTATAATTCAAGAAAAGAAATTTAATTCCTGCTTGGAGATGAAATATAGAAATTTCAAAGGAAGTCACATTATCTATTGATCACAATGGGAGTTGTACAAACTCTTCAGAGGTTTTTAAAGGAAGGTATTTTTTTTCTCTAAAGGCAATTGTGCACTGACAATTGAAGTTAATAATTTTGTTTTAACTTAACAAAGGTGGGGTTGGCTGAGTCCTTCTTATTTTAAGCTTGAACAAAGAGCAGTATAATAATCATCTCTGACATGGATGGTTTACAAACTGCTCTTACATAAGGTATTCCCATTTGATCTTCACAGCAACACTAGGAGAAGGCGATTATTATATTCCTTATTATAGAGTTCATGAAAGGAAAGCAACGGCTATAAACTCTGAGGACAGGGCCTGGTCTTGCCATTCATTCTCCTCTGTCCTTCTAGCACCCAACTGTTTTGCTTGTTACCATTGATGTAATAAAATCTGCCAACAAAAGCAACCTAAGGAAGAATGGATTTCTCTTGTATTAATTACCATGGCAGCAAGAGTGGTGGTCTGTCACAGTGCGTCTGTAGTCCAGAGGCACACAATGATGAATACTCCATGATTAGCTCATTTTTCTCCTTTTTATTAAACAGTCCAGGACCCCAGTCCAGGGTGTAGTTAAAAATATTTAAAAATCCTGACACAGGGCTCCTACCTGCCTTAGACCATTTCTATTCTCGGATGAAAGCCACACACAGTCTTTGTATTTTCAAATATGCCCTAAGCAGCACAATAGCTGGGCAGCTGTCTGCCCTCCACAGTTAGAATCTACCTTGTTATCCATAACCCACGCTCTTACTTACTATGTTTATCTGGGTTGCTCTTAGCTCTGATTGGCTGGCCTACATGGCCACATTTTTTATGGTCCAGCTAACCTATGGCAGCTCTCCTTTCTCCTCTCCTGCATGTTCTTCCTCTATCCCATGATGGCTTCTTCCCTTTCCCCTCACCTCTTCTTGTCTTGCTCGTGCCTCCTTCAACCCGATATACAGGGAATGGTGTCACCCACAATGGGGCAGGTATTACTTCAATTAATCTAATGAAGACAGTCTCCCCCATGTGACCATAGATTTCATGGCATTGACAATAGAGATGAACCATCACACATACTGACTGGCATATGATAAACACTCCATGAATCATTTGAGTCACAAAGCTAGCTGGAAAGATTAAACCCTAAATGGCTTAACCAGGGCAATAAACACGTCATACAGTCAGGTATGGATACACCCTGTATACGAAGCTTGTAGCTTCAACAACATTGCCATAATCTTTTATTTTCCTGTTCTTCAGTAGCTATCCTTTGCCCCCATCTCCTGTCACCGTCACTGACATGCATGACCTTTAAAATTATACATTTAAAAATATATCTTCCATTTTAGCTTTAGATACTCTTCACCACTAAAATATGTAGTTGGAAAGCAAAGTGTCTGTTTCCCTTTTGCTGACCATTTGGTTTTGATGATTATTATCACAACACCCACTTCACCTATTGCACTAAGCCAGAATGTTGTGACAATCTTTAACATGAAGTCACCAAGTGTGAAAATAAAAGATACTGCCATCAGGTCCTATGCTTCGCCCATAGGGCTGCTGTTTCTTGCCTCTGGCAGAATAAGCTTATGGTGTGTGGGATGAGGAGAGAGTCCTGAGAAGTATATGACAGACTAGCTCTCAAGCCTTTGACCATCTTGTTCTGGAAGCAGAATGTTTCCAGTTGGGACAGGGGAATATTTATACATGTCTATAGCAACAACAGCAGCAACACAAAACCATCGGAGTATGGTGGCACATGCCTGTAAACCTAGTCCTCGGAAGGCAGAGACCTGAGGATCTTTGTGAGTTGAGGCCTGTTCTGCATATCAAATTCCAGGCCAGCGAGACTACACAGTGAGACCCTGTCTTAAAACCAAACCAATTTCAGAGAGCGGGCTGTTGAAGTCACCCACTATTATTGTGTGAGGTGCAATGTGTGCTTTGAGTTTTAGTAAAGTTTCTTTTACGAATGAGGGTGCCCTTGCATTTGGAGCATAGATATTCAGAATTGAGAGTTCTTGTTGGTGGATTTTTCCCTTGATCAATATGTAGTGTCCTTCTGTGTCTTTTTTGATGACTTTAGGTTGAAAATCAATTTCATCTGATATTAGGATGGCTACTCCGTCTCGTTTCTTGGGGCCATTTGCTTGTAAAATTGTTTTCCAGCCTTTTACTCTGAGGTAGTGTTTGTCTTTGACACTGAGGTGCGTTTCCTGCATGCAGCAAAATGCTGGGTCCTGTTTACGTATCCAGTCTGCTAGTCTATGTAGAGCAATTCAAAAATTCATCTGGAATAACAGAAAACCCAGAATAGCTAAAACTATTCTCAAGAGTAAAAGAACCTCTGGGGGAATCAGTATCTCAGACCTCAAGCTGTACTACAGAGCAATAGTGTTAAAAACCGCATGGTATTGGTACAGTGGCAGGCATGTAGATCAATGGAACAGAATTGAAGACCCAGAAATGAATCCACACTCCTATGGTCACTTGATCTTTGACAAAGGAGCTAAAACCATCCAGTGGAAAAAAGATAGCCTTTTCAACAAATGGTGCTGGCTCAACTGGAGGTCAACATGCAGAAGAATGCAAATTGACCCATTCTTATCTCCTTGCACTAAGCTCAATTCCAAGTGAATCAAGGACCACCACATAAAACCAGACACACTGAAACTAATAGAAAGGAAACTAGGGAAGAACCTTGAACATATGGGCACAGGGGAGAATTTCCTGAATAGAATTCCAATAGCTTATGCTCTAAGATCAAGAATAGACAAATGGGACCTCATTAAATTACAAGGTTTTTGCAAGGCAAAAGACACTGTCAAAAAGACAAAGTGGCAACCAACTAACTGGGAAATGATCTTTACCAACCCTACATCCGACAGAGGGCAAATATCCAATATATACAAAGAACTCAAGAAGTTAAACTCCAGAGAGGCAAGTAACCCTATTAAAAAATGGGGTACAGAGCTAAACAAAGAGTTCTCACCTGAAGAATATCTAATGGCTGAGAAGCACCTAAAGAGATGTTCATCATCCTTAGTCATTAGGGAAATGCAGATCAAAACAACCCTGAGATTCCATCTCACACCAGTCAGGATGGCTAAGATCAAAAACACAGGAGACAGCAGTTGTTGGCGAGGATGTGGAGAAAGAGGAACACTTCTCCACTGCTGGTGGAATTGCAAGCTGGTACAACCACTCTGGAAAGCAGTCTGGCGGTTCCTCAGAAAACTGGGCATGACACTCCTGGAGCATCCGGCTATACCACTCCTGGGCATATACCCAGAGGCTTTCCCTGCATGCAATAAGGACACATGCTCCACTATGTTCATAGCAGCCTTATTTATAATAGCCAGAAGCTGGAAAGAACCCAGATGTCCCTCAACGGAGGAATGGATTCAGAAGATGTGGTATATTTACACAATGGAATACTACTCTGCAATTAAAAACAATGAATTCACAAAATTCCTAGGCAAATGGTCAGAACTTGAAAATATCATCCTTAGTGAGGTAACCCAATCACAAAAGAATACACATGGTATGCAGTCACTGATAAGGGGATATTAACCCAGAATCTCGGAATACCCTAGACACATTTCGCATATCAATAGATTTCTAAGAAGATGGAAGGAGAGACCCCTGGTCCTGGAAAGACTGGATATAGGGGAACACCAGGACAGAGAAACGAGAGGGGGTTGAATGGAGAAAAGAGGGAGGGAAGGGGGCTTATGGGACTTTCGGGGAGGGAGGAAACGGGAAAGGGGAAATGATTAGGAATGTAAATAAAAAAAAAAAACTTAGAAAATAAAATTAAAAAAAAAAAACCAAACCAAATAACTCACTTACAAAACAACAAAAAGAGGCCTTCTTTACCCAGTTCTACTAAGATTGGGTTTCAGACTAGACTTTCCCTCCTCCTCTCTCTCTTCTCCCTTCCCTTCTCTTCTTTCCCTTCTTTGCCTCTCATTTCTTCATCCCTCCCTCCCTTGCTCCCCCCCCCCGTCTTAACAATTCATATACAATGTATGTGGTCACTTTTGCTTACACAAAAGGATTTATTGGCATATGAAACTTCTTCACTCCTTTCCACAGTTTACATGGCCTTTTCTAAGGAGCCAGATTTCATGGATTTCAGATTTTTTTTCCCCAAAGAGTACTTCTATGCTTCTAAAAAGTATTCTACAGTTGATATCTCTTGTTCTTACTGTGCTCAGTTGTCTAACTCCTGAACTTTTAGCAGACTGCTTTTTCTTATTGCTGGACTCCTCTCTTCCCCATTTTCTCTTCTGTTCTTCCTTCCTATGCCCCCAAACTGACTTTTCTTTCCTGGTCTCATGATAAATAGTTTACACATTGCCCATCGCTGCTTTGGATTTTGCTAAATTTATCAACTTAGCCAACCATCTCATTAAGTATTTCCTCAAGCCACCCCCTTATAGAAGTTTGATCTGAAATGTTAAGAAAATGCTTTTTTTTTCTTTGACATGGGGTGTCCTTTTAGAACCCAGGATGATCTTGAACTCTCAGTGTAGCTTAGGCTGGCCTCAAACTTCTGATTCTCCTGCCTCAACTTCCGAGTGCTAGGATTGCAGTCCGACACTACCATGATGCTATGGTTATTCTCAGTTGTCAACCTGACTATATCTGGAATGAACTACAACCCAGAAATGGAGGGGGCACCTGTGACCCAGATCTTGAGGCAGGAAGACAACATGTCTTTGATCCAGATCTTGAGGCTAGAAGACATGAGCTTTGGATCCAGATCTTGAGACACACCTTTAGTCTGGGTAATACCCTCTGCTGGAGGTCTATATAAGGATGCTGGAAGAAGGAAGGGTTCCTTTGTTCTTTGCCTGCTTGCACACACTTTGTCAGCACATCTGTTGGAACCTACTTCTTCAGAAGTCCAGTTTACACAGGAGACCAGCAGAGACACCCAACCCTGTGGACCTGAGAAACTACTAGATTCTTGGAGTTCCCGTTTGCAGCTGGCTATTGTTGGGTTAGTTGGACTGCAGACTTTAAATCATTCCGGTAAATTCCCTTTAGATACACAGATCCATTCCAGAAGCTCTCTGACTCTAGAGAACCCTAATACACATGCCCATCTTTTAAAAAGTTTTAAAGGTGCTTTTAAAAGAATGTGTAGGTGCTGGGCTGTAGCTCAAAGGTAAAGCATTTGCTTATAGTGAGAACCTGCTGCTTTTGCTTTCTAATGCCCCATCCCCATTCCCATTTACATGTTCCATTTATTTTCCTCCAGATACTTAGGGAACATAATTGTTCTAATTACAACTTTATGTACAGATAGAAGACGGTGTGGGGAGCAGATGTAGAGTAAAACTTAGCTTAGGAGCTTGAAGAATTGATTCACATTAGAGAGCTTGTTGGATATAAATGATCAAGGACTCCTCAGGGAAGACAAACTTATCTTAGGAGAAAAGAGAATTGGGTCCAGAAATAATATTACTGTTGAATCAAAAGGTCAAATCTGTTTTGACCAAGGTTTTCTACTACTTTGCCCTCATTGGCTGACTCATATGTCCATTTGAAGTATCCTTAGTACTGTTGGGGTAGTAGAGGTATTATGGTGGATTTGCAAAAGTCCTTGCTTTCTTAACAGATGCACCCTGTTAAGAAATACAGATAACAGGTTAGGAATAAGTTAAATATACAGTGTTAACCAGAGATGGGTGCTGGAAATACATAAAGAAGGGACAGTGAACTGGCCAGATGGCAGAGTTGTATAATCACAATTTCGTAGTAAGCTGAAGAGGTAGGACCTAAGGACCTGAAAAGAGGGCTGGGGATATAGCACATGTGTAGACATGTGTGGAGCACTTCCCTAATGAGGACCTGGGGTCTATCCCTGGTACTCTGGTGGTGAGAGAAAAACTAAAGAAGGGAAACCAAGCCAGCCCTCCATGGACTGGGGCTATGAATATAAAAAGCACAACAAAACCCAAAATGCTGGTTTCACATAAAGTTTCTGAGAGATAAGAGCTCAGAACAACACTAGGTGTTGGGGTCAGGAAAAGGCATTCTCCCTGTCTGAACAGAAGAGTGTTGTCATTTTGTGTCCGGAATGCTAGTTTTATACAGGAGGGATGTAGAAACCCCCAAAATGAGGAGTAATGACTTTAGGCCATGCTAAGCATATTAACCTAGAAACAAAGGAACAAACCCACCTCCTGTGGACCCCAAATACCACAAGACATGGGAAATAGGCTATATTATTCTGGCAATAATGTTCTTAGGAATAATTGTGAGAACAGGCTGAGTGCCTATCAGGTAGTAGTTAGGGAAGATACTTGATGTCATATTGGGTGGGGACACTGGTGATCTGGTAAACACTAAGTGGGGACCTTTCTGAGTGTAGTTTCAACATTATCTTGGTTAATGTTCATGTTAAATTAGTGAGAAAAATCTGTAAAATTTTGCTGTCTATGTGTTTTTTTTTTTCTTTTCTGATTCTCTTTAGAACACTGCAAGGAAATATGACTTACCTTTGTGGGGTGGCTATTCACAACACAGTAACAACAGATATGACACACCTATGCCCTTATGCATGTTCGATGTAAATGCTCTCAACATGGTTGACCCCAAGCTACCTTGGTGATGTCATTGAACATAAAGACATCCTACTAAGCATCCACATTACCAACTGTCTTTGAGGGTGACACGAGAGCAGACAAAAGTCTCAGCTAAATATCCCTTCAAAGGCCACAGTATTTAGTGATAAAGATAAAAATGTAAATAATGTCAAAAGCATAGATGAAGAAAATACAGTAAAATAGGAAGCGCTAAGTTTAAATATTTATTATATTTGTTTTAAAACTATAATAATCTGTTTAAGCTGGAAGAGGTAGTATGTATATATGTGGAGTCCCAACACCCAGGGAGTAGAGGCAGGAGAATCAGGAACTCAAGGCCATCCTCAACTACATCGTGAATTTGAGGCTAGCCTGGGCTACATGAGAATAATCTCAGAAAATCAAAATAAATAGTAGTAACACATTTTGAATTTTATAGTCACAATTGACTTTAAATTCTAGTTATTTTAGACAAACACCTTGTAAAAATCCCTGAAAGATTTAATCAGTGGTTCTTGTAAGCCTGCATACACCAGGTACCACCTGCCATGGATGATGCCAAAGGTAAATAGATAAAAGTAGATGGGGCTAGACCTTGGTGCTCTAAGCCTGAAATCCTAGCACTTGGGAGGGAACAGGAGGAGGACTGCAGCAATTTTGAGACCAGTATTATACAGTGAGTTTCAAGTCAGCTAGGGCTGCATAACCTATCTAAAAACACAAAAACAAAACCCCACACTCCATACGAATAAATGATTAATTTTAATGTAGCAGCACTTACTTCCAATCTCAAATAACCCTGAGCGATTTTAGTTCTTTAATTTTTTTCTCTTTTCTTTTGACTTGACTAGGGGAGTTTCTCTGAATATCTAAGCACCCACATTACCAACTGTCTCCGAGGGCGACACATGAGCAGACAAAAGTCTCAGCCATTAGTGGCTGATTCCTATGAGCCTCCTTCTGTAAAGGTGACTTTTCACTGATTTCTACCCAAATTTTGGCAGTTCCTTAATGCATCCAGATGTGTACTTTCTATAGCCAGTATTAACTAATCTGAATTAGGCTAGACTAAAACGGATTGCTATTGTCTGACTTTTTTTGACTGTAGAAAACACGTTCTATGTTTTGATTCAGTATCTCAGCTCTTCAGTAAAATGGATGGCATGTTTCTCTGTCCTCTGTGTGTGTGTTCACAATGTTGCCTGTCTGAAATAATTCTCCTCCCCTCTACTATTTCAAACTGCTTTATCTTCCAGGTTTCAAGTTCCTCTTTCCCCTCTCCCAGAAAGCTAACCACAGCCACACCAATCTTCTTAAAGCAATTTTAAAGTCTTTCCCTTGACCTCGTGTGATACTTATGTTATCACACATGCAACCAAATCTTTTATTATGTCACACACAAACATTTCCACTGTTTCTTTTATTAGCCTTGCCAGTGACTAGGCTGCTCATTTCCTGCAAGTAGAGACTATAACTTAAAAGTTCTGCAACGTACGATGCACAGTTGTCTGGGAATTAATGTGTACTCTTGGTATTTCAATAGATTTGGCCTTAAACGTCATCCTTTGAAGTTGAACTAAACACATACTAGGTTACATAGGTTCTGAAAGTCTGGGCTTTGAAGTCAGGGAGGCCTGGATCTATTTCTGCACTGTACTGTTTGTAAGCTGTATATCCCTGTGAAATCCACTAATACTCAAGGGCCCTGTTTCTCCTAAGACCGAATGATGACGGTACCTACACTATAGAGTGATGTTATGATTACTCCAATGAATTGGAGTTATACGGAGTCTTTTCCAGAGATTAAAACCAATAGAATACATATGCGAAGATATGTGCATTTGTATGTCTGAATGGGGTCTCTATAGCTTGGGCTGATTTCAAACATGTGGTCCTTCTGACTCAGCTTTCCCAGTGCTGGGATTAAGGATGTGTCCCAATCAGTCCAGCTCTGTTTCAGTTTGTTTGTGAAGAGGACCTTGCTGTGTAGTCCAGGCTGGCCCAGACTGCTCTATATGCTCCAAGTTGATCTTAAACTTGGATTTTCATGCCTCATATTCTAGAGTAGCCAGTACTAGAGGGGAACACTGACAGAATGGCTTCCTTTCATTGTTCATTATTTTTGATTAATTTGTTTAGTTTCATTCAAAAGAGCAGGTCTATTATTTTATAATTCTTGATCTTAGGATCCTGAGTGCTAGAATGTATCAATAACATTTTGATGCAAGCATGCCACTGTGTATTAGCTTTTTTATCCATACACTAGGGATGGGATATTTTCTACTATTCTTATTTCATATGAAAAAGATAGGTAAGGCATCTTTTGAGGTAGTGAGAAAGGTTACTAAATAAAGGCATATTGCCGGGGAAGTGGTGGAGCATGCTTTTAGTCCCAGCACTTGGGAGGCAGAGGCAGGCAGATTTCTGAGTTTGAGGCCAGCCTGGTCTACAGAGTGAGTTCCAGGACAGCCAAGGCTACTTAGAGAAACCCTGTCTCAAAAAACAAAACAAAAAAAAATAAAATCAAATAAAGGCATATACAGTAAGATCAAGGTGAGATTTAATAATCTCACATAAAGTGAGGAGATGTAGGTACTTCTAAACTCTAAGTGCACTGCCTAATGGCCTTTAAAGGCTTCTACCAATACTAATGAAATGAATTCAACAAAACAATGCATAATCCCCAACACAGTATATATAATAAAAAAGCTGCAATGACATTTATAATTGTTCACAACTTTTATGTTAATGGCATATAGTCATTTGCTCATTTCCTCCCATATTTATTGAACACACATTGTTTATGAGGTATATTCAAATCTATTGGTTCCTTCTCAATTGTCTTTTGAACGAAATTTTAATCATTGCATGAATTTGAGTAAGTTGGTTACAGGAATTTGAAGTACAATGGAACCGCAGTAAGGCCAGCGCTCGTTTCCTAAATGAACATTTTATGTGTAAACAAGCAGCTGCTGGACCTCAACAAAATTGTAAACAAGCTGTTTTTAAAGTTCACTGACAGCTGTTTTGGGTGATTTTTGTCAACAGAATTTCCCAGCTTTGCATCACGGCTCTCTTTTATTACAGTGTCCCCTCAAAGAATAACTTGCTTGCCTTAATCATGTTTACGGAGATTTATGACTTAATGCTTATTCAGTGGTGGGGCTTCTCAACACAAAATGTCAGTGAGCCTGTTATAAATTGCCTCTGGCATTGCTACTCTATCTTTTATTTGGCTGGGAGTGTTTCCACCTGAAAGTGATAAATTCCTGCTATAACCGCTTTATGTGCTTCAGTAATTACACTGTACTGAAAACGGGTGGGGATGGGGGTTTCTCTTGAGGTATTTCCTTAAAAATAGCAAGTAATAAAATGCAGTGGAATGGGCCGAACTCTGACACCCGTTGAACACAAAGCAATGACCAATGAGCTATCTATGTCAGAATGAACTTGACAAGTGACCAGGAAGTACACAAAAGCCTTTCGAAAACAATTTCTAGAGGGGCCTATTGTTGCAGCTATGCCTTTAGACGAGCTGCTTTTGATCCTATGACAGGGATGTGGGAGAGCCCACAAGAAATGCTGTTTACATCCTTCCAAAAACTATCTCAAAACATCAACTGAATGCTTCTATTGCCTTGGGTAATTTTTCACTGAATGCCAAGGTCTACATGACATTGAGACCTAATCTGTATGTGCAAGTCAAAGAGACTGCAGCCTGTCAAAGGCATTCAGTTATGCAAACAGTCCACTGCAGCCAATATCTTGATCAATATATACAGGGGCAACTGGATGGATCAAGAGGAGATTCGCATTAATCATTATGATATCCATGGGTGGTGGATATTGACTAATTTTCATCTTGCTGGTATGTTTTCTTCATAAAAGTCTGTGTATTGTAATGTAGGAAAAAATAGAATTAATTGCTGAGGATGTTTTCCTCATGAAGGAGCAACACAGTGATATAAACAAAAGGTGTCCAAGTTAATTAAGCCCGGTCATAAAGATTCTTACTAGCATGTCCTTATAGCAAAGAATCTTAGGGACCCAGTAGCTGCTTTTTTTAAGGTGATCCTGAAAGCGCCTTGATCATTAAATCATCTCATCTTCCTTTCCCAGCGACTGCACCATTTTGCAAAGCAATTGCTATAGCAAGAATCTAGAATGAGTTGGATCTTGCATAGAATCCTTATTCTTTCATAAAAGAAGTTATAAGTATATATATGTGGCATAGTTTAATTCGATGATAATATAACCAGTTCTAAATGTGAGGGAAATATACTGAGTGCAGATTTTGAGTTAACTTTTAATTGTCTAGGTCCATACCGTCCATGGTAAAGGGGGCTCCACTGTTCTATACGCATGGCTTCCGACCTTTTCCAAGTCTGTGATTCCTTTCAACAACCCTCTTAGTTTGAAGTCAGTACTTGTTCATCTTCTTTTCTTGTCCTCCTCTTTTCCTCCTCCAGCCCCTTCTTCCCTCCATCCTTAAGTCTTCCCTGGCCCCTCACCATATAAAATGGGACTTCATATTTGTGAAGTTTGTACTTCTGAACTCAAATATATAGCTGGCTCAGAGACTGATAAAAATTAATCTGAATTTGACAAAAGGTGAAAAGAAATTCTAAAAGAGGCAAAACGATGGGCCCAAGGAGATCATCCTAGGAAATGACAGGGCTTGGCTTATAACCCAGCTTTGCTCAGCTCCAAACTCTGTGTTCTTAATCATTATGCCATGTTGGATTCCAGGGGGAGACAAGCCGGCATAAAGCATATTACTTTAGCTTATTTTAATAGCATTTTTATGCAGGAAGGCTAGCTCAGTCAGATGCACACAGCTCAATCATATGCAAACAGCAGACACCAGGATCCTAAATTCTGTGGTTTGCTCATTTCATTAATTAACATACTTGATTGCGCTCCTAATCAATTGCTTTCAAACTGCATATATATATATATATATATATATATATATATATATATATTTAAAGCTCTGGATTTCATAAAAGTCTTAGCTTTTTTTTTTTGAAAAAGGGTTTCTCTGTGTAGCCCTGGCTGTCTTGAAGCTCTCTCTCTCTGAAGACCAGGCTGGCCTCATACTCAAAGACCTGTCTGCCTTTGCCTCCCAGCACTGGGCCATAAAATTCTTTCCAGATAAAATTTGTATTGCACAAAAAGAATGTACTTCCAAAATATCAAAGTGGTTGAACCTATTGCATGATTCTATATGGCAAGTCAGAGAAGAATTAGTGTGAGGGTAGGGATTTGTAAAATATCTTCTCATTCCATAGGCAAAAAATCTGGGGATTCTGATATTCTATCTATTCCATTTCTCTTGTTATATATACTTATTCACGTAGCTCTGAGAAAGCTTTACTATGTGGAAAACCCTTCAAAACACAGGCAAAGAAAAGTAAGAGTGCTGTGACAACTTTCAACCAACCTTGACATGACATTGAACCAGGAGATCCAGGCTGAGATGCTCGGTGCACAGAAACACTGCAGGGGATAGCTGAAGGCCTGTGGGGAAGGTGCAGGAGTGTTGGGGCGCAGGAGAGGTAAATAGGTTAAAGCAAGCAGTTTGTATGCCTCAGAGTCCTCCTTGGAACAGAGAGTTAATTTGGGGGAGGAGGAATAGTTTTGAGAGTCTCAGGAACTTTGGAGTATTGCTTAGTTGGGGAAGACATGCAGAGAGAAATGGAGCAACAGGCCTAAATTTCTGTAAAAACAGTGTCTTAGGAAGAAACTTGGAAAGTGAATAGGAAACCACTTGGTCCCTTTAAACTGAGAAGTGCTGCAAACTAAGGCTTTAGCAACACCTTATTGATAGACTGGATTTCTGTACAGATTTTCGACCCTCTGAGAGAATAATTTCAGTGTTCATTTGCCACTCCCCATTATTGTTGGGGGTGAAATAGATTTTTGTGAAGTGCTTTACCACCGTCCCAAAATTAGTATTTTTTTCAATTATTGGCCTCTTTATCCTAAAAAGGCTGGCTAAGTTTTACACACACACACACACACACACACACATACACACACACACACACACACACACACACACACACACACACCTGGAAGAGTTGGCTCTTGAAATTGAGCATTTATGGGTGAGGTGAGGAGCTGGTTTTGAAACATAAAAGCCATCTCCAGTAATAGTAATGATCTAGTGCCTTGACTGAAGCAGTGAGCTGGAAGGGAGGGGGTGGGCTGTTGGGAGTGGACTGTTGTAGACAGGCAGACATTAAGTCTACTATCACCGCCATTAAATGACCACTGAGAGTAACTTGAGCCCTGGGGGAGAGGTATCTGGGCTGTGGCAAAGGGAAAGAAAACAGTAAACCAAGAAAGAACCCATTGCACCTGCGTCACAATGGCTTAAGAAATGAGCCAATTGCCATCATCTGGTCCCCAAAGTATTTTATAAAATGTGAAATTTTCATTTACTCTGATCACAGCTAAGTAGTGCCATAATTGAAAAAGCCCTTGATAAATGTGTTCCCTGTTCTTTAGAAATTATGTGACTGGACTCAGTGCTACTATTTCTTGGATGCTTATCAATACAGGCAATTCATACTTATGCTCATGTGATAATCTAAAAATTCTATATGACTTATCTCCATTTTCCAGACAAAGTTAATGTTTAGAGAGCTGAAGATTTGACCTAAATCCATGATCCTAGCACTCAAGAGGCTGAGGGAGGAGGGTGAAAGGGTCAAATCAGCCTGGACTACATGGCAAATACTATCTCAAAAATTAAAATTTGACGTAGGTCACGCATTCGTATGAGATTATAATAGGACTGAGTCCTGGAATTATCCTCTGTTTATTTCATGAATGCTGAAGTGCCTAAGTTTCATCATTTGAAGTGACCTAGAAGTTGATTATCCTGAGACTTAGCAAAGAGTAAGCAATGGCTTGACAGGGTTTGTAACCAAGGACTAACTCCATGAGTGCCTCTGAGTTGTAGAAAACTATGTGGTTAGTGTGCTTGTGTTAATGGCTCATTCAAATGCTTTATGAAACAAACCCGGAGAAGTTGGGGTGTGGCTCAGTGGTAGAGTACCTACCCAGCATACCCTTGGGGGTAGAGGTGGGACAGGGGGTTGGATTGGATTTTTGTTTTGTTCATCTACTTTTCCTACTCAATTCTGGTGAAGTCATTGAAACTCACTGGGCCTTTGTAATGTAGCAGAACTACTTAAGTTCAGACAAAAAGAGCACTGGAAATAAATTAAAACACCTAGGCCAAGATGAGTCACACTGTAAATGGTTCTTTTCATAAAGGATTTTGCTTGGCTGGATTGCTATTACGAAGTGATAGTTTAGGTGACAAAACATCAAGAATTCACGACAGCCTGGAAGACAGACACCCAGGACCAGCGCCAGCATGTCACGGTTCTGATGAGGGGCTGCCCACTTTCTGTGCTCTACAAGATAGAAAATGAGCGAATTCTTCCTCAGATGAAGATTATGGTGGTTTCTGCCATTCCCAGAGATGAGAGAAGACCACCAACCCAAGTCACCATGGCCACATTGGTTAGAGCAAGCAACGAATTAAGGCAAGCATTTGTATTCATGTACCCTGTCTGCCTCCCCCTAAGGTGGGGTTTGAGAGGTCATCGTTAGATGTGAGGAAGACAAAGGTTTTATAGCTCAGGGGTAGGGGTTTTCCAAGTGGGGGATTTGGGGAGAAAAGGTAGAGTTATAGGATCAGGAAATAAGCATAACACTTTAGTCATAATGATCTCCTGAAACAAAGAAATGATTGCAAGGTGGTCATAAAGTAGACTTAACAATAACAACAACAACAACAACAGGTATCAGTTGTGTAACAACCTTGTGAAGCAGAGGTAGGGTTGGAAGATGGTTATAACTTTTTGAAACCAAAATATGATTGCTGATTCCTGGTACAGCCAGTACCCAACCATTTGTAATTAAGGTTACAGGTTGGGCATAGCCCAATCCTTGAGAAATGGAAGTTTAATCACAATCAGGAATGAATCTGGTTTGTTTTTACTTTAAGATGATGGCTTTCAAGCCTAAGATAGAGGCAGGCTGGTTCATCAGTTCTATCCTCAAAATCTCATGTAGACCTAGGTGCTTTCATAAGGCCTGCCTCCAAATGCTGTCTCATTAGTGGCTAGAGCTTCCATTCATGAACTTGGGGCAGACACAATGATTCAGTCCCATGTTGAATTCAGCTTCAAGTTGTAGTATTCATATGAGGCTTGAATCAGATAATTAAGTGAAGCAGTTGCAATATATATAGTCCAAGAACTCAATCTCTCAGCTCTATTTAGAGCTTTATATTACATGTCCATCCTGGCTCTATATTAAAGGACAGGCCGGATGTAGTGGATTTCTCGCCTTTTGGGATTTGGGGTTAAAGGAGGAAAAATGCTCTTATAAATGTGCATGCTACAAACTGTGAGGTTAAAAGTACCTGAGAGAATCTACATTCAGGATCAGGAAATCCTTTCAAGGATTTTTGTTTGAGCTGAGATCTGAAGGAGTACTGCCTAAGAGGAAAATTCCAGATTCCAAAGAGAGTCTTTGTGTAAAAGCCCAGAGGCCACAAGACAGAGGCTTTTGATGAAGAAAAACCCCGCGGGAGGTAATAATGGTATGCGCTCCCAGGTTGGCATAAGCCCCACATCTCATCAAGGAAATACCTTTAGATTATTTATTTATTTATTTATTTATTTAGGGTTTGTCTTGGCTGTCTTGGAACTCTGTTGATCAGGCTGGCTTTGAACTCTGAGATTCACCTGCTCCCTCCCGCTCCCCCCCCCCCCCCATTCCATGCCTCTAGTGTCTGGATGATAGGAGTGCCCACTCAAGGTCTTTCGACCATTAGAGTTTAATCAGGGTAGTGCCAAGACTAATTCTGTGTTTGATAATGCTTTGGATATCTTTAGTGAGGCCTAAGGATGGGAGGCAATCTAGGCAGAAGTGTGGGTTCCAGTAAGAAGGCGGTAGAAACAACTTTAGGGTAAACAGAAGCAGCTGGGGCGTTAAGCAGAGACAGAGAAATAAAAGGGGATATGCAAGAATGTTAATGGGTTGGAAGCTGTGGAGAGGGAGTGCAGTGCTCCCTGAGTGTTAATATTCAGATCCGCAGGAGGGATAGGGATAGAGCTGGTAGAATATTGCTAGAATAAAGGAGGCTCAGTTCAGCACCTTGTCAACTGGGCGTGGTGGTGCATATCTGTAATCCCCATCCAGCCGGAGGTGGAGGATCACAAATTCAGGAATTCAAGGTCACCCTTAGCCTCACAGTTTAAGCAAACTTGGCAAACAGACGTGGCAAAAAAAAAAAAAAAAAAAAAAATCCCGTGAACACCCTAGTAAACAAAAACGTTTTAGGAAACTTATCATATTTTAAAAGCACAAAAGAATTTACTTCTAAGAGATACCCTTGGTTGGATATTTACAGCTAGTTAAAAGTTAAATTGAAACTTAGTATTTTGCGGATTCTTATAGTCTACAGCAAGGAGAAAAAGAAAAGAAAACTTTCTTATTTAAAGGGTAGTACTTAGCCGGGCAGTGGTGGCACACGCCTTTAATCCCAGCACTAGGGAGGCAGAGGCGGGCGGATTTCTGAGTTCGAGGCCAGCCTGGTCTAGAGGGAGTTCCAGGACAGCCAGGGCTACACAGAGAAACCCTGTCTCGAAAAACCAGAAAAAAAAAAACACCATCAACAACAAAACGACAGTACTTTTATTGTCATGGGAAAAGCTTTTCCAAATTTATCAGTAGCGAGAATACCACTTTTTTTGTAGATAGCTTCGGCGACGAGTTCCTGAGGCTAGGAGAGGGTAAGTAAACATTTTCTGCAAGGCAGGGGTTGGGGTGG
This sequence comes from Tokudaia tokunoshimensis, assembly GCA_036184795.1. Classification (NCBI taxonomy): domain Eukaryota; kingdom Metazoa; phylum Chordata; class Mammalia; order Rodentia; family Muridae; genus Tokudaia; species Tokudaia tokunoshimensis. The sequence goes on along the minus strand of BTHU01000016.1, from coordinate 73,913,057 downwards.
GTGAAGGGGTGGGGAATGAAAACCATGGGGAGCCCCGCCTCTTTGAAGGCGTGGCCGTGAGGCCCAGCCGCTCTGTTTCCCGCTCAGGAAGTTTGAGCGCGTTAATTATGTCCCGCCTCCTAGGGCTGGTGGTTGTGACCTCTACCCACGCCTCCTCAACCCCACGCCCTGGCACCTTGGTTTTCCGGATCGGTCCTATAACTCTCGAGGGCGTGGCCTCTCAGGCCTCGCCTCTCCATTTCCGGAACTTTGACCCTCTTATCAAAGCCCCGCCCCCAAATCTTGAGGGCGTGGCCTCAAGCTGCCTCTTTCCTTCTCTGGAAATTTTACCGCGTTTCGGCAGCCCAGCCCTCGGGGTCCCACGGATTCTGAAACTCCGCGCGCAACGGGATCCGGCGGTGACCAGCGGGGCGCGGCGCTGGAGTACACCTGACCTCCCCACCTCCGCGGGAATGCCGCGCCGGCCGCCGAGGGTCTGCTCCGGGAACAAGCCTCCTTCCGTGCCCGCCATGGAGCCGGCGACCGACGGGCTTTGGGCCCACAGCCGCGCGGCGCTTGCCCGCCTGGAGAAGCTGCTGCGCTGCTCCCGCTGGTAAGGACCGGCCTAGCGACCTAGTGTGGTCTGCCCCTCCGTGTCCCACTCTTGTGTTTTCTGAACGGCTTTCCAGTCACCTGCCGCAAAGAGGATTCAAACGGCACTTTTCGAATTTTCGCGGGCGAACTGCCTCGGGGGCGTGGCTCAAAGCTCAACTCGCTGGCTCCTCCCCGAAGGTGACTTAGCGCGGGGCTAAGGCTTCTGGGGTCCCTGAGTTAGGTACCCTGGGAAGGTGGTCCCGTGGTTGCGGGCCACAGCGGCCCCTGTGAAGCTGACCTTTTGGTTCATTTTCTAGTAGCAGACTCGGCGTCGGGGATGGGGTACTAGGGACCTGGTTAGGGCTAGTTTGGGGATGGCAGTGTCGGAAATTTTCCTTAGTTTGATGGAAAGATTGTGGCCCTGTACCACTGATCCATGCTATCCAAAATGCTTTCCTGAGTGGTGCTTTTTTTTAACCTGTAGCTGTTTATTGTATACTACCCAGGAAGTGCCCTTCTTTTTCCCTGTTTTCTCTTTGGCAGTAGCGAATGTTGAGCCTTCAGTCCTTAGCGCTCAGTTACTACTACAATGTAAACTGCAAGTTTTTATTTTTTTAAAGTTAACTGACAACAAATTTTGCACTTACATTAAATTGTTATTCTTTACAAAATCTTAATATTTGCGAAAATGGCATTATACTCCTTAGAAGAGCGGCAATTTTGTTAGCATGAAGACGTTCTGAGCTCTGCTTGTGTTTTCCTAAAGCATACGAATCATCCTGGGCGTAGACATTATGGGAAACTCTACTCCTAGTGGCAATAGCAGAAGCCAGTGATGGCTCACACTTGAAATCAGCGGTCGCAACCATTGGGAAATACATTTCCAATGCTCTTAAGAACTGAGACTCTGCTTAGTAGCAAAATTACAGTTATGAAGTAGCTAAAAAATAATAATAATTTTATGGTTGAGTTCCACAACATGAGGAACTGTGTTAAAGGGCTGCGGCATCAGGGAAGGTTGAGACCCAGCAACTGCTTTAGATAGTTGAACCAAAGTTAGATTCACAGATGGAAACAACCTTGCATTTAGTATCTGTCAGGCTACATGAGTTCAGGTTCTAGCCACATCTTTGGTCTTCTCTGTACCTCAGTAATAATGATTTGCTCATTCATGTATTAATTTGGTAATACTAAAATTTGATAATAAACATTTATTGAATACATACCAAACAGTGTTCCAAGTATGGAGAACTCATTAGTGAGCAAAGCCTACTTCCTGTGTTTCTGTCACTCTGCCTCAGGGTTCCCAAACGTTCATTTTTGGGGGTGTGGGGTGGAGAGAAAAAATTAAATACATGTAAATTGTTTCCTGTGGTGATTATCCAAAATGGTAATAAAAAAGGTGTGATGAAAAAAGATTTAGTCTGCTTGCTGAATCATTTGGAAGAGACTAGGTAAAGTATTTAAATAATCTATAGACTGTCCCAAAATTAAGCAAACAGTTTCCCTTTTTACCAACTGCCAACTCTTTTCTTTTAAGCTAAGAGTCAAGGGCCTGAGGATAGTAGTAATTAGGCCCAGACTTTAATATGTCACATCCAGTTGTCCAGAGAATATGGGATTTCTGTGGTTTGTTTTTCTGTTTTTCAGTTTATGAATCTCTGCTAGATGAGCTTATTTTAACTATTAGAGGATATAATCTCATATAGGACTTTGAATTAATTTTTCCCTATGAAGTGTCCATAAATATGACTTAGGTTTTTCAGTCATAAATCATCTCTATTTTCTTTCTTTAAAAGAGTTAAAGGTTGGGAGTGGGTGGCTCATGCCTTTACTCTCAGCTTTCTGGAGGCAGTTACAATCAGATGCCTTTCTGCAGTTTTAGCCAGCCTGGTCTACATTGAGTTCCTGGCTTGCAGGACTACATCATGAAACCCAGTCTCAAAAACCAAACCAAACCAAAAATATAAAAATGCTCTTTGTTCAAAGGGCTGTGGGAAAGCAGGCTGTTTTGGCTTGATTTGGACCAGAGGCAACAACTTTTCAAACTTTTTTCTTTTATTTTTCTGTTGATACAGCAGATTGCTCTGTAGCCTAGGTTAGCCTGGAACATATTATGTGCCCATGTTATCTTTAAGTGACCTTCTGCTGTAGTGTCATTAGCACTAGGATTGCAGATGTAAGACGCCATGACTAGCCTCAGGTTCAGTTTTGACAAAGCAAACCTAAGTTTAAAGACCTTTTGGTTATACCAGTTGACATTGCACAGGAAATGATTTAGGTCCTATGGGAAATGCTTTTCTTTCCTGGCTTTACTGTCTGTCTCTCAAGCTTTCTGCCTCTCTCCTCCTGTCTGCTAGGAGAGAGCAACCCCGGACCGACTGCTGCTTGCTTCGTTCAGGTCCATCATCACCCAGAGGGTCATGTTATTTGAAATCGTGTATGTCCTCTCACCGAGCTAGCTTCAGAGTTCTCCCCAGTAGGCCGCTGATTACCCCGATTACCCTCACATTCAGCTTGCAGCTGTCATCTCTCTGGTGTTCCCAGCTGTCACCTGTCTTGGGTAGCACATTGGATCTGTTTTGTGGCACGCGTGGCTTGCTCTTGCAGTGGATTGGCTGTGTTATAGGGCATCCTTTCCTGACCTTTTAACATGACTCTGGCTTCAAGGTGAGGCTGGTGAATGTTGAAGAGGACAGATGTGACACTGGCGTCAGGGCCAAGCCGCACAACCAAATAGAAGCTATTTACAGATGGGGGAAAGGAAGCCGGAAGACTTTATTATTTGAGAGGCTGGCAGAAAGCAGTGAACTAATGTGTTCCTAAAGGAAGCAGGAAATGCAGATAGGAGCTGCCCTGTTAGTGTATCCAAGTGTCCTGTGATGCTGTTTTGTGAATTAAAATTAATTAGGTACTTCTTGGCATATGTTTGGAGTGAGGAGCGTTGGGCTTTTTAATGCTAATTTTATTTTGTCCTTTTTATATCACTTAAAGAAGATTAAAAAATAATTATAACTTTGAAGATAGTTGTTTTTTCAAAATATCCTGTTATTTGAAAGACATTCTTTATATATATGTGTATATGCATATATAAATAAAGCACACAATGCATATATATGTGTATATGTATATATGTGTGTATATGTATATATACACACACACATGTAAATGCATAATGTGCATGTGCTTTAAGTTTGGGATCCTCCTGCCTCAGCCTTGAGAGTGCTGGAATCACAGCACTATACGTGGATTCTAGGGGCTTGGAAGGTTGCTCAGCTGTGCAAACACTTTAACAAACAGCATGAGGATTTGAATTCAGATGCCCAGCATCAATGTAAAAGTGAGGCTGCTGTACCCATCTATCTGTAAGCCCAGTGTGGGGCTTGGGGGTACAGGTAGATCCCAGGGCTTGCTGGTCAGCAATCGGGCTGAAATGGTTATCAGATTAAGTAAAAGACTGTCTCAAAAACTTAGGTGAAATGATTAAGGGTCATATTCTTAATTAGACTCTGGCCTCTGTAAGTGTCCATACATACATATATCGCACATGTATCCACCATGCATACAAGTATACATACAAATAAAAGATGGATAGATGCCTGCCACTGCATCCCAGCCAGCTTCAGATCCTGGGTCAGGGTTACTACTCTTTTGTTCACTTCCTTGTTTTCTAAGTGTTAAGAAAATTGCCCTTTGTGCCCATGTTATGTATGGATGTTCTTAAAATAAAGCACAGATTTCCTGACTCCAAGCATTTAGCTTTTGCCTTTCTTTAGGAGTTTTGACTCTCCAGAGTGATTCTTACAGGCCAGTGATCCTTAAGTAGGATGATTGCTCCCTCTGGTTTGCTGTGGCACTGGTTGGTTATTCATTAGAACAAGAAATCACTGAGGCAGAGAAGCAGCAATGCGTTTTCTCCCTGTAAGGCGTATGTGCTCACTTTTAAGGAGTACAAAGGATACACAGTTCAGGGTAAGTTATGACGAAGGCCCAGGAGATGTGGAGGAAACACCATTGCTTAGGTCCATATGGTGGAGCAAAGTCCTTAGGCTTCGCAGTTATACCTTTGAGATGTGGGTAAATTTTTATTACTAATAGAAGAACCATTGGTCACAGTGGTGGTGTTGGTGATATTAGCAAATGACTAAGCTAGGAATGAATGGTAGAATAAACAGAATGGGTTAGATGGTCTAAGACTTAAAACCAATTAGATCTTGAAGGATAAGTAGCCTAAAAACAAAGTGTGCATTTACTAGTTTATTTATTAGTTTACATAATTATTATCCTAGTTTGTTTCCCTGTTGCTGTGATTAACACCACAACCAAAAGCAATTTGGGATGAAAGGATTTATACTTTAGTTTATGCTTCTAGGAAAGGGTCACTGAGGGAGACCAGGGTAGGAACTCAAGACAGGAAGCTAGAATTAGGAACTAAAGCAGAAATTATGGAATACTGCCTGCTCTCTAACCAGAGCTCAGCAGGCTTACTTATCCACCTAGGGAGGATGCTGCCCACAGTGGCCTCTGCTCTCCACATGAATTGTCAGTCAACACAGCCAATCTGATAAAGCAGTTTTTTCAGATGAAGTTCCCTTGACCCAAGTAACTCTAGGTTGTTGCTAATTGACAGTTGAAAAAAAATAAAAATAAAAGAACTAGCACAGTTATCTTCCTAAGGAGGCTACTCATGGCTTTCCCGAAGTCTGATGTCCTTAGTTACGAAATGATGAATATAAATGAATTGGCTTTTGAAACTGTCTCCAATATTCAGACTTCATAATTATTAGCATTGTTTACAGCTTTTAATAAAAATTAACATATATGTTAGTGTCCACATCCTCCAGTCTAGAATTTCTTTATTCATGGAATTTATGTGCCATTTTACTTATTTGCTTGATGTCTACCTCCTTCAATTATGGTATAGTTCTCAAAGACAGGCTCACATTTTTAGCCACAGTGCCCAATATAATGTTTCTAAGTGTTAAAATATAATGAATGAAAAAATTAGGTCAAGTATGTCCTAGCTTCAAAGTGGTGATGCTAAGATGACCTTAAAGTCACCAAGAGCACGAGAGAATCCTGCATTGGTTTCTAGTGTTAATTACTAATACTGAATGATGGTTAAGGCCTCAAGGCAAATGTACATGTAGGTCGGTCTGACTGCTGAGAGTCAGAGTTAGAAACTACCATACGTGCAGTCCCATTATGGGTGAAGGCCCAGCAGCTGGTGTTCTATAGGGTTTGTGACTTCTTCAGAAATTTGCCAAACCCAGGGGACACCTTTCATTTTGTTTAATTTTAAGACATGGTCTTATTATGTTGCTCTGGTTGGTCTCAAACTCCCAGATTCTCTTTCCTTAGCCTCTCTGGTGCTGGATTTGCCCCTGTGTGCTTCTGAGCACAGCCGGATGCCTTTATTTTGTCCTTTACCACAAGTGAAGGTGTTACTGATAAGCAGGTCTGGGCTCAGTGGAGACACTAGAGAATGACAATGGATATCTGAGAGTTACTTGCTTGTGACTGAAGTCTTTCTAGGAATGAGAAGGGAAGAAAGAAGTGCCTAGGCCTAGGTGTGAGCCTTGAAATCCAGAATGGCAGGTGAAAGGGAGGAAGCTTTAAAAGATGTCAGAGCAGCAGTTGCTTAGATGCTGTTTTACTTTGGAGGAAAGGGAATAGAAGACAGACTCAACACTGGGCACATCTATATGATAGTCATTGGGGCTTCTTTTATAGCAGATTCTCCTAGGATACGATCTACTGTAATTAGTCATTACTAGAATTCTGTTGTGTGTTTATTTTTGGAATAATTGTCTCATTCGACATTTGCTGATGCTAAGCAATTAAATACAAATTTAAAGTTTTCCCTTATGGTTTACCTGAATCTGACATAATAAAATAGTCACAGAGAGACTCCGGTCATGGAAGCAGATCTGTGCCTTGCTCAGATCTTGCAGCAGATGGGAACATATACAGAGACCCACACAGCCAGATATATATGATGCCTCCATCAAATCTCTCTCCTTAGGGCTCAGGGAACCCTATAAAGAGGAAGTGGAGTGTAAGAGCCAGAGGGGATGGAGGACTCCAAGAAACAAGGCCTTTTAAGATAACACAAGCAAAGCTCATGATGAACTCAGAGACTAGATAGATAGAGCAGCATTCACAGGGCCTACACTGTTCTGTACCAGGTCCTTTGTGTGTATACTATGGCTTCCAGTTTAGTGTTTTTTATTATGGGATTACTGGGTGCAAGCAATTGTTCCTTGTGCCTTTTCTTGGGCTCTTTTCCTTCTGTTTGTTTTGTCCTATCCTGGATATGTTAGTTTTTGTTTTAGTGTACTTTATTATCATCCTTAAAGCCTGTTTGTCTCTAATGAGAGACAGAAAGCGGGTGGATCTGGATGACAAGGGAGGTGGGAGGAACTGGGAGGAGTAGTGGGAGGGAACTCATAATCAGGACATATTATGTGAGAAATAAAATCTCTTTTGAATAAAAGGGAAAAAATAGTCACAAAGAGTAGAATGCTTAGTTGGGCACGAGTTCATGTCTGATCACAGAACTGGGTAGAAACATGAGCATTATGAGTTGAGATTAGCCTGATCATGTCTCTGTCTGTCTGTCTGTCTGTCTGTCTCTCTCTCTCTCACACACACACACACACACACACACACACAAAAGCAAATATAAAACCCAAACCATACGAATAAGGTATTACTCATTTACCTTTTCTCTCATTCTCTTAAAGGGAAATGTAACAAGTTGCTTAATTAGCTTGGGAAGTTTGTACAATTTCATGTTAGACACATTGATCTGTAACTTAAAAATACCTTGAGGATGCCTTACAATGTAAGAGCACTGGAGTCCTTGTTCCATCTAATATTAACCAGCAGTTGGTACCTCTTGGGAGTTTAGTAGAGCCATTCAGTTAAATACTTCCGCTTCATTAGTATAATCTCAATTGAATTTAGTTTTCCTTTGTAAAGAAAATGTTATCAGTAGGTGTGCTGGCTAGTTTTATGTCAACTTGACAAACTAGAATTTTCTGAAAGAGAGAATCTCAATTGAGAAAATGCCTTTATATGATCTGGCTGTGGGGCTGGAGAGGTGGCTCAGAGGTTAAGAGCACTGACTGCTCTTCCTGAGGTTCTGAGTTCAATTCCCAGCAACCACATAGTGACTCACCACCATCTCTAATGGGATCTGATATCCTCTTCTGTCATGCAGGCATACATGCAAATACAGACACACACACACACACACACACACACAATCTTTAAAAAAATCTGGCTGTAAGACATTTATTTTCTTGATTAGTGATTGATGGGGAGGGCCAAGCTCATTGTGGGTGATGCCAACCCTGGGCTGGTGGCCCTGGGTTCTATAAGAAAGCAAGTCAGGGAGAGCATCCCTCCATGTCCTCTGCATCAGCTCCTGCCTCCAGGATCCTGCCCTATTCTAATTTCTTTGGTGATGAACAGCAATGTGGAAGTGTAAACACAATAAACCCTCTCCTCCCCAGCTTGTGTTTTGGTCATTACGTTTTTGGCATGGCAATAGAAAGTCTGACTAAGACAGTAGGATTGTTTTAGAACTGTTTGTTTTCACTGTTTAGTTTGTTTCTAACTTATAGTGCACTGATCTTTGCAAATCTACTATACAGAGAATTGTAAGCTGAAGTTTTTAAAGGTATGGAGTTTTTAAATATCTTATCAAGGAAGTGTCTTTTCTGCATTTTTTCTAGTATATTTAAATATCATAGAAATAGAGTAAGGGTAGAGTATAAATGCTAATATAGATGAAATTTTGCATGGTCTTTCATTTGCTTCATCCACTAAGCAAATGGATGAAGGGTTATTAATTACCACTAAGGGTTATTGCGATCCATGCTAGGTAGATAAAAGAGATCAGGGAACTCAAAACAGTTTTTAAGTCTCATGTGGAAGGAAATGAGAATCTGGTAGGTAAAATAAAAAGTATTCCTTTTCAGCATTAAATTTCAGAGCCCCAATTAGATGTTATCACTGCTTTTGGAACATTAGAACATCTTATATCTTCCTTAAGTCTTATGTCAATTTGCTTATGTTGAGGTCCAGGAATTGCCTCACAAACCACATGAACACCGATTTCAGTCAGACAGGGATAGTTTATTGAGCATATGTCTCAAGTCTGAATGACCAGGGCCATGGTCCAGATTCCGGAACTGAATTAAGATTCTATAGAATTTTTAAGCCTGAGATCTACAAACATCTATGCTAAGTTATGTACCATTCAGGATTTAGGGATAGGAGATTTCTTTAGGAAAATATTTTTGTTGTACACTTATCCTGCTCCCATTGGTTGGGGTATTCACTTGTGGCAGGGGACTTGCCTTGTCTAGTATTCTTATCTTAACTTATCTACTAGGTTGGGACTTGTCTAATGTTCATGTCTTAACTTGCTAACCAGGATGTCAGTTACCCATGTTCATGTCTCTTTCTGCCAAGTAGGAGGTCAGTTCCCAGGGAGGTCTTACCAAACTTTAATCGACTCCTACTCAAAATGGAAGTCTTATTCCAAATACTTTCTTATATTGGCACAGGTGTCTCTCTCATGTTGGGGTCCATCCCAGGGCAGCTTATACAGTAAAAGATTATACACAGTTGCAGGAAGTGCTACTGGGTTGTTGGTTTGGGTCCGAGCTTATTGCGGGTAACTATGTAAAGCAGTTAAGAACATAACTGACTATATAATCAACTTGGGCATGAGAAAGTTTTCTAATAATAGTAGAAACAACATATGAGAAAGTTTTCTTAAAGTAACAGAACAACGTGGCAGGCTAGCCAGTGAACAGATACTGTGGAAGATCTTAACATTCCATTTAGGCCTTAATATTTTACCTAGGCCTTAACAGTTTATATAATACCCCACTTGATTCTAAGTCCCTTAGGAAAGAATGAACCAGCTTAGTGTCATTCATGTGCCTGGTAATTGCATCAGGTCCTGGGTTATTTGTTTACTAGTGTCATTGTTATTATGTTCCCTGTATAGTGTTTGGGTAGTGTGTCAAGCGTCTCAGGCCTTCGTATTTATTGTGGAGAAGAAAGTGTGATTTAGGCTTGGAGAACAGGCCAGGTAAAGCTGTGGGGCTGGAGCTGGACAGAGGCTACGTAGGATTTGTCACAGACACTGGCCCAGCCATAGCAGAGCTCTGCTGAGGAGCAACAAGAAGGGTCACGCTGCATGACTTTACTGTTAGCAGATTCTGAAGGGCACTGCAGTCATAGCAATGTTTATTTTAAAATAACACCCCTGAAGGGGTGAATGTCAGGTAACTCTGAATCATGTCTGGTAATTCATGATCATCAGTTTCTTGTGCATCTTTTAATAGATTCTCTGTGTGCTTTCTTATGAGAGGATGCTGTACATGAAGTAGCTATGACGTGGCTTAGCCGTGACCTTCCTGGTAAAGATTTAAGTTGCATGTGGTCTTTTGCAGTAACAACCCTTCTGGAATGAGTATTTTTATCATGATTTTAAACGCTAATTTATGAACATAGTTGACAAAGGCAAAAGCCTATGGTGAATATATTCTTCATCTCTTGTCACTCCCGAGGTCTGTAGTTTGGGTTCAGTTGACTTTTTACTTCCAGGCTTCTAAATAGCATATCCTCATTTCTAGGTTGGTTTTTTTGTTTTGTTTTGTTTTTTAGTTTAGATGCCATTTCCTTACTTCTTACTCTTTAAACTGAATTTTCTTATTTTCTACTAACCTTGTACCGTAGAAGGTTACCAAAACATTCAAAGTACAAAGTAATTTTTCCATTATCAATTAAGTCCACACTCCACTATTTTGTCTCATTTCTTACAACCTTTGAAAAGTTCTATGTGCTGATTTCTTTTTAAACAATATATGTGACATTTTATTTGTATTTCTTTTTCATTTTTTGAAAATTTTGAATAACTTCATCCAGGGACTTTTATGGCAGCAAAACTAGTTTACTTTGTAAACATTTTTCTTTAATTTTGAGGATTTCATACATATATACAATGAAATATGATCGTAGTTATCCCCCGCAGTTCCTCCTATATTCTCCCACTCCACCCTGCTCCTAGCAATGCCTTTGAATTTGTTTCTCCTTTGAACACACTAAGTTCCCTTAGTGTTGCCCTATGTGAATGGGTAGTGGCCATCCCCTGAAGCATTGGAAGCCTACCAGTGGCCATCTCTTCAAGTCACTCTCCCCTCTGGACAACTCTCTGTAGCTCCTTCTTAGTAAGGCCTGGAGATCATCTAGCGTGTCTATGTTTTGACTGTCTTGATTTCCTGTGGGTTTAGTGTGTTGTTTCTTATCTCTGGAAGCTTTTAAAAGCGTACCTAGAGGATGTTTGGTGTTTTGACGTTTCATTATTTCCAACAGAAATTGCTGAAATAATTTGATTAAAATTGGGTTCATTTAAGATTTTGGTTAGCTCTTAGTTGTAAGATAAAGTTCTTTCATTCTTGGTATACTTACTAGAGGCTGGCTGTTCGCTGAAGTCTGTCTTTGACACAGATGAACTCCTCCTCAACAGCGTCTGCCTTGTATCTGCCCTTGAAGTTGGCCGTGCTCTCTCTCCACTTGGCCATCACACTCTCCTCACTGCTCCTTTCCTCAGAACCCACACAGAACTCACTGACATTCCCCACATCTTTTCTCATTTGTTAACAACCTCAAGAAATCCAGTCTAGTCTAGTAATTAGAAAGGTCTACTCATCACTTTCCCATAGATGTTATGCCACTGCTAATTACATGATGGCGTATCATTGCTAGGGTGAAGGGGAGGAACTATAAAAAAGATTCAGAATTATCTTAGGATAACTTATGTAAGATCTTAGGAAGGAAATAGGTTTAGAAACAGACTTTAGACATTGAATTCAGTGGTACCAGAGAAAGCCAGTAGGGTGTGGGCTGACTGCATTGTGGAGAGGTGCTGATAATGGAGATGTGAAACAGCCAAGGCAGTGCTGAAATAGCCAGGTGAGGTTCTGTAAAAAAGTTAAGACTGGAAGGAGAAGTCTCAGGAAGAGGATGAGCTCGGTGTGAACTCAGAGAGGTCAGAGGAGGAGGAAGAACCAAAGCACTCGGGAGACCTTCTAGGATGGGACATTCTAGAGAGCACTTAGTTGAGTTGGGGGAGATGCTAGAATGGGTGGCAGGTCTAATACAGTGTTTTTTAGGTTAAAGGAGAGGCTACGTGTGCATGCTTGCATGTGAGTGACAGGAAGGAGATTTAGATGATGAGGGTCACAGACTTTAAACAGGGACGATATGGAAGCTTGACAGTAGCACATCTCAGGATGAAGAGTAGCTGAGGGAGGGCTTCTGAGTCAGAGGAAGGGGTAAGGCTATGGAACAGGTAGGCAGTGGTCTAGGGGGGTCACAGGTTCACACCATTTGAGGTGTTTAGGAGCACAGGTAGTCTTGAATAACCATATAGCCACTACTTAGCATTTTATCTCACAATTGTTGAGATACAGAGGTGAAGAAATACTGCTTTTTAAAGACATTTCTTTCTTACTTTGGATAGAGTAATTTTTCAGGCTCATTATGTAGTACAAGCTATCCTTAAACTTAGGATTCTTCTGCTTCTGTTTTCTGAGTGTAGGGAAATGAAGTGTGCACTACCACATCAACCTTTCTTCTGTCTTTACTGTGGAATCCAGAGCCTAGACAAACAGGGCAGGGAGTCCTGGGGACTGCATAGCATTATGAACTTGCATTCATGAGTATCTTAGGAGCTCAGCAGTCAAGGTGGCTCTGAGTCACTAAGCCTTGTAGTCTGGGCTGAATAGGGACTCCTAGGAACTACAAGGATGGTCAGTATTCTCTCTAGATGGAGAGCAGTTGGCTTTGGCCAGGGTATTGCAACAGGAGATACACAGAAAGGTATAAAAGGCTCATGTTGTAAGGGACCAAGTAGAATTTAGTTATGAAAGAGGAGGTTAGGTTTGACCTATTAGTTCATGTAATAAAAATTATAGGAGCCACACAAATATTGTTTATATTCATCATATTGCTGGAATCACCAAACTTATATTTTGTCAATTTATCCCATGTAGTATGGTCAAAAAAAGGTTTTGTGAGTTTTTGAAAGTAATGGGTTTTGTAATGTCAGTGAGCAGCATTTTTAATAGCTCGAGAATAACGGGGCTGTGTACTCTCTTCTTAGCCTCTTCCTGAAAGCTCAATTTTACTTTAATGTTCATATCTATTAAAATGTTCACTGTGAAACTTTTGATCTTTCCAGAAATGTGGAGAACTGTGTTTTCCTGATATGTGGTTCATGTGCAGAGGTAATTGGATAATAATGGTGTAAACACCTACAGGTCCTGGGGTGGGTATAATAAGCCAAGTGTAGGAAGTGTTCATCCTTTGAATGCTTTACCTGTGTGCTGTGCTCTTGATGCCATACCCCCTCTGAGTGTCGGTGGCTTAAAGCATGTATATTAAGAGCCCATGCTTTTGCAGGACTTCCAGAGGGAGCAGTATTCTGAGGGACAGCAGCAGGGAGTTTTTGCTTCCGCTTACTGAATCTCCTTTAGTCTGCAGACTGCCAGCTTGATTTGTGTCTGCAGTTGCTTAAAAAACAAGACCATCAATTAGCTGTGTATTGAAAGAATGGTCATATTTGGTCAAAACTTCTATAAAAGGTAGATGGCTTCTTAACAGCAAGAAACAATGGGGTTTGCTTGAGTTTTGTTTTTAAATGGGAACCCATGGATTATTATGGTCAAGATATCCTGATGTCCTAGTTTTTTGGGAAAGATCTGGTTTGTACCCCTTATCGCAACATTCTATACAGTTAGGCACCCCTCTTCACTCTGAGAAGTTCTCTCTCATTTGGACGGCAGGCCACATTTTCAGATTTATGAGTTTCATTTCAAGTCACTCAGGGAAAGTACACCTTAGCTGTTGAAAGAAAAAGTTTGGAGGTGCTTGAGCACTTACTTGTTCCTTTCTCTAACCTCCCAACAAATACATCATAAAAGGTGCTAAAACAGGCAGTGGTGGAGCACGCCTTTAATCCCAGAACTTGGGAGACAGAGGCAGGAGGATTTCTCAGTTTGAGGCCAGCCTGGTCTACAAAGTGAGTTTCAGGACAGCCAAGGCTGCACAGAGAAACCCTGTCTCGAAAAACAAAAAGGTGCTAAAACATGTGCTGAGAAATTCTATTTGAACTCAGCAAGTATGTCTATGGGGTATATAACCAGCAAAATCAAAGCCTTTGGAATAAAAGTATCCTTAATATTTTCTGGTTTGATAAAGAGAGAAACAGGTAGTGTTGGGTCTTGGGTTTGTAAAACACTAGGCATGAACTATCTAACAGTGACTTATGCTATCTCTTCCTTTCTTCAATCAGTGCTAATATTCTGAAGGAGCCCGTGTGCTTAGGAGGATGTGAGCACATCTTCTGTAGGTGAGTTGTTAGAGCTTGATGTACGCAGTTGTGCTTGATGTGATGCAGTTGTGATGTCTGTACGTTATCTTGGGTTGATCTTTGTTCCTGTTTCCATTTACAAATGAGAAATAAAGCTCAGAGGGTAATGTCCAGAGCTATAGAGCTCAGTAAACAGCTCAGCCCTGCTAGGTTTTTGGAAAAGGAGTACTGTCTTTGACGTAATTCAGGTGCGTCCTCTTAAATCTGGTTTGAATGACACAGGTTTGAGTCTCACAGGTTCAGTTACAGTGGTTGGCTTTGGTGAATTTGGTGCTTGAACACTAATTTTGCTTCTTGGGGTCAGTGTAATAAGCCAAGGACAGGATGTGTTCATCCTCCAAAGGCCTTGCGACAGAGGACACCATGGTGGCAGGAACATGTGGAGGTAAATGTTCTGTCATGGTGGGCAGGAAACAGAGACTGGGGGTTTGGCACTATGCATAACCTTCAAAGGCCTACCTACTTGTAGTGATTTCTCTAGCTGGGCCCCACCTCCTAAAGTTCCACCTCCCCAAATAGCACTACTTTTTTGAGGACCAAGTGTAATAGTGAGTCTGTCAAGGATACTTGTAATATTGTATGTTCCTGTCACGGCTCTAAAGCACTCATTTGAGGTTCACACCATATCTAATAGGGAGAAGGATTTAATTTGGCTCACAGATTTAGAGGTTTCTGGTCTGTGTCCCCTTTATACTGAGACTCTATTGTCCACATTTCTATCTCCTTATGCTTTTAGGAGCCATAGATTTATTTGTTGGGAAAAATTAAGCAGATTGTCTTGCTAAATAATGTCTCTATGCAGTAAATTGATGAGGTTTTACACGTATGTCCATATCATATTACCAGAGCACACTGTTTACCATTCTGTGTAAAATAGCTTGTTTCCTACTATTCATACTTCTTAGTGTTTGGAGTTCAGATTCTGTTGAATTTTCTTTTTATTTTTTTAAGTGATTGTATAAGCGACTGTGTTGGGTCAGGATGCCCAGTGTGTCACACTCCAGCCTGGATCCTAGACCTGAAGATAAACAGACAGTTGGACAGCATTATCCAGCTTCATAGTAAGCTTCACAATCTGCTGCACGACAGCAAAATTTCAGGTGAGTGATATTCCGTCATTGCTTTGTTAACGAGTGGGCAAGTTAAATAGTAATGATAGTGACCACATAAGAAAGAATGGAAAAAGAACTCTGAATGATATAGTTCACGTTTCAAGATTAGAAGTTTTTTTAAGTCATTTTGAGAAATGAGATAATTAAGTTTAAACTTTATAGATGAGGTACCAAGGTCCAGAAGAGTTAACTGCTCTTGCCTGCAGTCATACCTGCAGTCATATGTATAGTTAATATAAGAAGCAAGAGAAATAGAGTTCATTTCTTGTTGTCAGTCCAGAGAGGCTCAGGACATTACACTTGCTACTTTCTATAGTTGGGATAATTTCTGTAGACTATAGATACTGTAGTGATTTTATTTATAACAATGCTTAATTCACTTTGGTGCACTGTTGGAAGATAAAATACAATACTCTTTCAAGGATCACTTTCTAGACTGAATTAATTAGGTGTACATTTTGAAAGAACAAAAGTCTAACACTCATTTTCTTTTCTATCTAAATGGGGGTTAATGTTTTTCAAATTGTTCTTAGCCTCTGCGTATTAACTATATATCTTCACGTTGTGCTTTCTGCTGAGAACTAATTGGCTGTGAAAAGAAAGTAAAGTGTTTTGAATTTTCATAATTGGATGTTGGAGTTGTCTTTTCATTGACCAAATCTCATTATTTTAGCATATGTTTATAGGAGACCCTGTCTGGCAGGATGCCATGAAAGATTGATAATGGTAATATAAAATTGTTGGCTTTGTGTTTTTAAGTCTTTTGTTCTTTGGATTCTGATGCAATATTGTAACTGTCAGCTACTGGTAAAGTTGATTGAGCAAAATTAAAAAAGGCAAATGCTTTTAAGTATTATTGATACTGGTTGTATTTTTAAGAATATGTCATAGCTAACCTTACATTGAGTTATCTGATCTTTGTACTAGTCTCCATTTTTAATGATAGAATGTATTATACTAGTAATGTGACTTATGGAATACATATGGAATACAGGGGTGTACATATATTTTGTAAAGGACAAGAATGTATTGATTTCATAACTGACTACTTGGTATTGGATAACCACTTGGGAGACACTTCTCCAGCTCCCAGCATTCCTTAGTTTCCTGTAGTTCTTTATTTAGGGATGAGGCTCGTGAGCTTTTTTTTCCTTTTGTGCTAGCATGTCTATTGGTGCCATTGGTTAGGTGTCTTGTTTAGGCAGTTATGATAGATATGTAAATATAAATATATATACACATGTATATATGTATATAACTTATAACAACTCTGTGTGAGTGTGTGTGTGTGTGTGTGTGTGTGTGTGTGTGTGTCTCGGTTGTATAACAACAGAAAAAATGAGGCCATGAATTTGAAAGAAAGCAGGGTGGGAGGGTAAGTAGGAGGGGTTAGAGGGAGGAAAGAGAAAGGGGTAAATGATATAATTATAAATTTAAGGAATAAAAAAGTGTAATACAATTGTAAAAAGATTATAAAAAAGAAAGTATTGAGGGACTAGAGATAGCTCAGAAGGTTAAGAGCTCTTACTTGTCTGGCAGAGGCTCTGCGTTCCATTTCCTAGTGCTCAGTCAGGCAGTTGGCGCTTTCTATGCCTCCATGTCCAGAAGATTCAAACATGGCTTTCCTGGTCACCTGTAGTCATGTCCATGTAAATATAGTGATAAAATTAAATCCTAAAAAAAGAAAAAGACTGCGTTGGGGAGAAAAATGTCATTAATTCATCTGAATGCTTTTCTTCCTTTAGAACAGTGTCTGATGGTGTGTATTTGGTGGATGAAAAGAGTGTGTATATGATCTAATCAGCCTCTGTCCACCCCACATATGTACTAAGTTGACATAGTGATTCCTAGTCAAGTTTCATGGGTTGTTGGTGGAGTTGGGAATGGAGAGGAACCAATGAGTCCTTTAATTATTTGTACAGTATGAACAGTCCATCTCTGAAAGTTGTTTTCATTTGATTCTTATAGGTATGTTGGATTGTTAAGATTATTGATCAGACACTGAAATGTGGGGTCTACTTTTGAGAGTGCCATCAGTTTTCAACTTGAGTCTTCTCCAGTTACTGTGGAATAGTGTGCTGAGTCAGTCACTGCAGATGCTGTAACAGCTAGACACACTGGGCAGCTCAAGTCAACCAACTGGTCTCAGTTCTGGAGGCATGACCTCTGAGCTTCAGGAGTGTCCTCTCGGAGACCTGCGACCTGTATTCGTGTTCCCCTCATGTTACGTTAGGGTACCCACACGCACCGCGGCAGCTTCATCTTGGATGAGTCTGTCTAATTTAGACTTTAATTAAGATTACTTTTGGGGTACTAGGTATTAGTTTATGGTTTTAGCATATGAATTTAAGGAGTAGAAGGAAGTTCACAGTTTAATGCATAAATAAATAATTTGACATTTTTTAATAGCGATAAAATGGGAGGAGGTGGAGTAGCTTTGTAAGCTAATTGCCATCCATTACAGCTCACTAGGCTGTTGGGTACCTTGGAGATACAAAAAGGAATAAGACTAGAAATTTACTGTAGTGATTAGAGGCTTTTCTTTGAATCATAGTATAGTTTTGTATTTTGTAGACAGTGGAAAAACTACGTTTCAAACAAGATTCAAACTCTTTTAGAATATGTTCTTACTACTTTCCTATTTTGAACATTATTTTTTCTTTTTCTTCCTTCCTTCCTTCCTTCCTTCCTTCCTTCCTTCCTTCCTTCCTTCTTTCTTTCTTTCTTTCTTTCTTTCTTTCTTTCTTTCTTTCTTTCTTTTTTAAGACAGGGTTTCTTTGTGTAGCCCTGGCTGTCCTGGAACTCACTTTGTAGACTAGACTGGCCTTGAATTTAGAAATCCACCTGCTTCTGCCTCCCAAGCGCTGGGATTATAGGCGTGCGCCACCACTGCCTGGCTGTTTTTAACATTTTTTCTTGAGGCGGGGGTGTTGGTAGGTATTTGTTAAACTGTATAAAAATTTGAAAAGTGCGATTGGAGTTCAGATCCCCGCACCTGTGCAGCAGGCCGGGCGTGCTGCGCACACTTGTGACTGCCCTTTGCGTGGCTGCCGGCCCCCTCTAACTGGCTGGCCTGTCGGGCACGCACGGGTGTGAGCTCTTACACATAACAAGCTCACGCACATGCACCCACCCGTACTCATGCATAATTTAAAAGAAGAAAATAAAACTCGAAATGGGCCTTTGTTACCTTGATAGGAGGTTACAGAAACGTTAGAGAAATTTATTGAATATATCTACTCAGATAACTCTGTTTTTGTGGTACAAGTTTTTTTGTTTTTTGTTTAGTTTTTTGTTTTTTTTCTATTTTAAGTCACATCACTATCAGCTTTCTTTCTAAAAGTCTCACAAC
Source organism: Tokudaia tokunoshimensis (assembly GCA_036184795.1). Lineage (NCBI taxonomy): Eukaryota > Metazoa > Chordata > Mammalia > Rodentia > Muridae > Tokudaia > Tokudaia tokunoshimensis. The sequence goes on along the minus strand of BTHU01000016.1, from coordinate 73,894,561 downwards.
AAGCCAGCTTTGAAGGGTGTTGGCTTTTCAGTTTTAAGTCCCTCCCCTCCCTTCTTTAGAGTTTATTTAGTACTTGTAATGAGGGCCTATGTTAGTTTAGTGCCAAGACTTCTAAAACCAAATTTAAATGATAGAAGGTGAAATGTTTTATCAGTAGAAGGAACCAGAGATTGGGAACAAGTGAGGGTTGCCCTTCCTTGTAGGAAGAACATGGTCTCACCTTAATTAAGATAAGGACATGAGACAGTGATTCCTGAAGCCTGACTAACTCCACATGACACAACAGTGCTCGGATGGAGAATGATGAACCAAGTGGTCAGCAGCTCACAGTTCCTCTTTCTTTAAACAAAAGCCTGTAATACATAATTTATCTTCCAAATGAACCTTGTTACTTGCATTTACTATAAACTGTATAATTACCATAATTAAGGTGGGTAATTAGAAAGAACTTGTCAGCTCATGGACATGGTACATGGTATATTGGAGATGAAGCCGATTTATAGGGAAACGCGTTAAGATGAGCTTCTAAACATTTCCACATATTTTCCTCGGTTCAGTGTACTTTAAAGAGAAGAGGTTGTCATATTTTTCTGATGGCCATTTATGGGTAATTTTACCTTATTCTCTATAACAATCTTTTTTCTACTAATAGAGGTAAATTTAAAGTTTCTATTTTTCCCCTGAACCTATCATATTAAATAGCCCTTGCAGGTGCTGAATCGTGTCGGTGCTGGTGACATTAAAATAAAGAACCTTGATTATGCTTTCATAGATCACAATTTGCATTTCTCTTTTCTAGTGTTGGGAGAGAGGCTGATCCTTCTGATCCTACTTAGAGTTTCATATATGTTATAACTTTTTATGGTATATGAAGATGAATGCTTGGATAGCCATGGAGCTGCTGTTATTCTAAATTGATCTAAATGTATTTTAACTTACAGAATAATTATTCTTCAGGTGTTAATGTCACACAGATGGTATACAGAACATCTCCATTTGATTTATTTATTTATTTTTTAAATAAGGAGCTTTAGTCAGATTTTTCAACTTCTGTTGTGTAACTTACAATAGGGAATAATTTGGAAAGCACAATGTACATCATTATAATCCTTTGATGTAGACTAATGATAGGGAAATCACATTTTCTAATTGCTTTTCTTTTCTATGCTTATTATTAAATTTTGAGAAAAAAAAAAACCCTTAACTATACAGCTCCTCAGTAACACACGTATCTCTGCTCCTTGAATTTCATAGTATATTCTAAAATATTTAAAATCATAGAGTAAGATTGTTTTTAAATGTCATCATTAAGAAATTTGCTATGCAGAGGCAGGACCAATGTTTTTCTTCATGAAATGAATATGATAATTTATCAAGCTTAGAAGCATTCATCCATAAAACAGTTGTAGCTGTTAATAATATGATTTATGTTCTAGCAACTGAGTTGTTTTGTTTTTCAGTTTTATCTTAGATATGCTGCATAAAATCCAGAATTTACAGTTATTGTTTGTGGTTATCCTTGCTTAGTTAGACCAAGTAGTGTGATTAAAATCTCCAGGCAAACGTGCTAGTGCACAATAGTCAATAAAATGATTGCGTGCATATAAATTACATGGTTGTGCATTCTTTATTTGTTCTTTTATAAGTTAGGGAACATGCTGCTGATGTTGAAATTTGCTATTTTTTTTATAGATTTGAGGTTTTTAGTTGATTGACTGTTATCACTGCTTAATTTTCTTTACTCTAAAGTTCTACTTTTTATTATAAACATGGAGAAATCAAGATTTGACTTGTTTTTCATTGAAAATATCATCATCTGCATTTAAAATAATAAATTAAAACCAAATACAACTTTTCACAGATGACTTGAGGATTAACATTTAAGTTTTTGTAATCCTGAGGCCTTCTTAAGAAGCAATCCCTGGTAACATTTCATTTTGACCTTTCTCTAGGCTGGAGATTGTATTACAAGTGGCTTGGTTTTAAAATCTACTTATCACTGCAGAAGAAAGCCCTTGTTGAATTTAGACGTCTAGTCTCTTTGAAAGGACATCTCATTCTTAGGATTTTCAAGACCCTGTCTCAGTAACACTGTAGACGGTGGATCTCTCAACAACTCCACTTCAATGGCTTTGGGGAATACATAGTTCCGCTTGTAGCCCGCCTTATCTGTTTACTGTCTTCATTGCACTCACTGTGGCCACCTGTTATCAGGAAGAAGTGGCTTCTTTAGAGTAAAGTCCAAGTGTTATTTTTAGGCAGGGTCCTGTGTGACATTCCTGTGGGGTTGAAAACTACTTACTTATGTTCCATTTCCTCTTCCTTACCTCTGGTTCTTTTTCCCTGGTGACTGTGTTTGTAAGATGGGGGGGGGGGTGAAAGAAAAGACAAAGGAATTTAGGCATTTAGGAATTGGTGGTCAAGCAGTAGAGAATACAACGTAACAGTGCTTAGAGAACAGAAGGTCAAATTCATGGGAAGCTCAAAGTGGAGAAATTAATCCTCATAGCATGTTTCCTTTCCTTTTTTCTATCAGATTCAAAAGGCGACACATCTAGGGCAAGTTTATTTGGTGATGCAGAAAGGAAGAAGAATTCAATAAAAATGTGGTTTAGTCCTCGAAGTAAGAAGGCTAGATATGTTGTGAATAACGTGTCAGTACAAGTGCAGCCTCCAAAGGCAAAGGATGACAAAGCCCAGGAAGCCTCAGTGTATGAATTTGTTTCCGCAACTCCCCCTGCAGTTGTTTCTAAGAGGGCTAAAACAGCTAGAACATCTGCCAAAAAGCATTCGAAGAAATCCATAGCTAAGATCAACCAGGAGGGGAATTTAAGGCCAGAAACAAAGGATAGTAGATTTGATTCCAAAGAAGAGCTAAAGGAAGAGAAGGCTGTCTCCTGTAACCAAATACCAGTTATGGAGAGACCATGGGTAAATGGCGAAATAGACTTATTAGCAAGTGGCTCTATTGTAGAATCCGAATGTTCTGGAAGCTTGATTGAAGTCTCTTTACCACTGGCTGAGCATATAGTGTCTCCAGACACTGTGAGCAAGAGTCAAGAGACTCTGGAGAAGAAGGTCTGTGTAAAAGATCTTCGTTCGGTAGGGAGTAATGGAAATCGTAAAGGCTGTCACAGGCCCCCCGCTTCTACTTCTAAGAATTGTGGGAGCAACATTCCGAGCACCAGCAGAGACATTGGTGAGCCAACGTTGCTTGCAGAAAACACAGTGTTGGTTGACTGTTCTTCACTGCCTTCAGGCCGACTTGAGGTTGATGTCACACTCAGGAGAAAGAGTAGCTCATCAGATGACCTCCTTAGCCTTTCACAGGGCACACCCCCACCTGTGCTGAACAATTCAACTCACAGACAAATGATGTCAAGCCCCACTACAGAGAAGCTGTCTTCCGGTGTTCCAGCTGGGAAAAGAAATCACAGAGGAGAGACTTTACTTCATATCGCTTCTATTAAGGTAGGCTGCCTACTCTGAACTAAATCTTGGAATGAGACCAGATTTGTTGGCTCTTACTGTAACAAATACTTGAGATAATAAGAGTAGAGACTTAGTTTATTTCACAGAATTGGAAATTTCAGCTTGTGTCCAATAGGTTCTGTTACTTTGAACTTGTCATGGTAGGTACAGTTGTGGAACAAAGCTGTGTGTGCCCCTCCCCCCACCGCCCCATCCATGAGAAGAAAGGGGCTCAGGAAGGAGTGGGATCCCAGTCCTTCTTCATGTCCAGTGACTTGAAAACATCAGTTTAGAAGATGGAGCTGAGAGGCTGTGGTAATGGAGCCATGCTGTTATCTACACTCTAGGCATCTTCTATTCTTGAGCAAGTCAGATATTTGCAGTTAACTCTGGTTATGCTTCAAGTGATTTCTGTTAAGCCTGGCTTAGAAAATTAAGTTTTCATTCTTGTCATATGTATAAAATTCGTATACGCATGTATAAGCTATTGTAATGTGGTTAATGCTTCCTAGACTTAACTAGTTAATAATTATTATGCTCCATTCAGTTTCCTCTTGGTAAGATTGTGGCTGATGGAGTTTCTATGTCTCTCCTTCTGGGAATTTTCAGACCACAAACCAAGCATGCCCTTAATTTGGTAGAGAATGTTATTCCAACTATAAGAAAAATTACTTTTATTAATGCAGATCTTTAGAGCCTAGTGTCTAGGCTAGGGCTTAATAAACTTAGGAGTGCTGCTGGAGAAAACGTTCTTGACTTTACAAACTATATAGTATGTGCCATATATTACTCTAGAGTAGAAATAGAGTAGCCATAGACAACAAGTAAACCAATTAAAACCTGACATGCAAATTCAGGTGGCTCACCCACAAACTGTAGATTATATTCTATTGTCCTAGGTATGGGAAAAAAGCCAAAGTAGAACAGATAGGAAAATAGTGGCATGATGGTGTCCTGGTGACTTTTCTTCATTGATGTGTTCATAGTTGCTTTGTGTAAGTTTTTCTCAATTGGCCATCTACTTGAAAAGTCTTGCCCAAATTAAAGTTGCCTGTTTTATTTTCTTGAACCTAAGTATCTGATATTGTTATTGTTATTAATTGACTTATTTTCATTTGCTACACTTAAACATGCATTGATTTATATTGTTTTTTTAAACCATTAATTAAGTCATGCTGTTTTAAAGTTTACTGTGAGCTGAATGTGCATTCCCACCTCTTTGATTTTTTGTTTGTTTTTACAGTTCTGGGAAACCCAAGGGCCTTACTCAGGCCCTCTCCCAAGGAGCTGAGCTTTCAGCTTGTGTTCGAACTTGATAGATATGATTTGGGAGGAAAAATATCAGTGGGTTTATCATCATTGTTAGCTTTTTAGAAATAGTTTTCATTTAATTCTCACCTTAATTTTTTCCATTTATAGCAAGAATGAATTATTTAGATATATGAGGAAGCCAACACTATAGTTCTGCAGTCTTATTTTAGCTGCATGTCCGCCTACTTCAGAAAAAGATTTGCATGGGCCTTAATATTACAGCTACCATAAAATGGAGCAAGGGGCAGGGGTAGGAGTTTCTTGGCATAGTGAATTCAGATTTGGTGACCTTTAAGGCAGCCAAACCAATGAAGGGGAAGTAGTGGTTCATGCAAGTGCTGAAGGAAGGCCTCCCAGTCACTTTTCTCTGCAGCACATAGGTGGACTGCGGCTGCCACAGTTCATGTTACTTGTGATGGTTACTCTGATTGTCACCCTTTGTGGAGCCTTGTCAAGTAGTTCACACTTGTAACCTTAGCATTCAGGAAGCTGAGGCAGGAATAGTATTGTGAATTGAAGGACATCTTAGATTATATAGCTAGTTCAATGCTAGCCAGAATACAAAACAAACACTCCCCCAATCATTCCACTCCTGATACCAACATCTCTTTTCTATTGCTGTGAAAAGACACCATGACCAAGACAGTTATTATAAAAGCAAACATTTATTTGGGGGTGTTCTTAGAGTTTCAGAGTGTGTTAGTTCGTAATTATTGTGGCAGGAAGCAGACAGACATGGTGCTAGAGGAGTAGCCTGAGAGCTTTACTTTGAGTTCCACAGGCATCAGACACACACACACACACACACACACACACACAGAGAGAGAGAGAGAGAGAGAGAGAGAGAGAGAGAGAGAGAGAGAGAGAGAGAGAGAGAGAGAGAGAGAAATACAGAGACAGAGAATATGAGCCTATCAGGGCCTTTTTATTTTTTAAACTGCCACACATTTTACTTCCTGCTCGACATAGACTTGTAGTCACATCACAATGTAAAGTGCATTTAGTCCAATTTCAAATGTCCACCTAGTCTTTCAGTGTCAACACTGTTTAAAAGTCCAGGAGTCTTTTCTGAGACTCATGGCAATCTCTGAACTGTAGTCCCCTGTAAAACCAGTTTCAAAAACTAGATCACATACTACCAACATACAAATGTTGTATTGCACAAAATGTGTATTACTGTATCAAGGGGGAGAGAAGGGGGCAGAGTGAAGAAATACCTGACCAAAGCAATACTGAAACTCAGCAGGCCAGACTCCACATTCTGAATCTCCATGTTCGATGTCAAGGTGCTCTTCAGATCTCCAACTCCCTTTAGCTTTGCTGACTGCAACACACTTCCCTGTCTTGGGTTGGCTCCACACCCAGTGTGCAGCTCTCCTTGCAAGATGTCACTACACCTTCCAACCTTGGGGTCTTCAGTTCAATCTAGTCTTCTTGCAATGACTTCCCTAGGACTATATGCAGGGTCTGCAACATACCTAGCCTCAAAGGCTCTCCTTAATGGAGGAGGAAGATTCCACAACTTCTTGACCCTAAAGCTAGAACCTTGTGGCCAATGCTGTCAAGTTCTGCCCCCTGAAATGTAACCTTCTTAATGACTTACATTTGCATAAACTTCATTTTGATAGTTTCTAGGCTGAGGAAATCCCTCAGGTTTATTCCTTCACAGGTTTCAGGATTAAGGTGGAGGGTGTCTCATCCTTAGATCACCACTCCCTTATTCCATTAAGCATCAAGCCTGTAACATTTTAACCCTTGTTGGGCACCAGACGTGACCCCAGTATTACATTTCCTGGTGTTTTTTTCTCTTTTCTCCTCATACTGTGCATTTTATACTTGTCTTTTCTTCACTTGCTCCTTTTCATTGAAGGCCTCTATAATAGTGATCACTAGTAACCACACAAGGAGTCAATACAAGGCTATCCTGAAATATCTGCCTGTGCCATTAATCCAAAACTCTTCATTTTAGCTCCTTGCAGGTTTTTAGGACAAGAGCAGAAAGCCATATTCTTTGCCAGTATATCACAACAAGGTGGCCAGCCAACACTAGTCTTCCCTTCTGAATCCTTTAAGCCTGGGCCCCCACATTTCATATCAACCTCAGCACGGTCATCTATGCTCCTGCTAAGATGATCTCTTAAGCATTGCTTAAAGCATTCACTGATTTTCTACTCCAAAGTCCCAAAATCTTCCATATTCCTCCAAACAACAACATGCTCAGGTCTATCACAGCAATACCCCAGTGCCTGGTAGCACCTTCTGTTTTAGAAACAGCTATGGTGTTAGTAAAGCACATCTCTGTGTGCCTATGACACAGATAATAAGGTCTCTGACCTAAAGAGTCCATTGGATAATTCAATCTTTAGAGGATGTGAGTCATTGATAGTGCATCCTTATACTAGCCTTTTTTCTATTATCTCTGCTCCTCTCTATCTCCTAGTTGCCATGATATGAATTACTTTATGCTACCTCTGAGCCACAGTGGACTAAACCAAGGGCAAAATAAGCCTTTCTTCCTGTAAGTTGTTTCTATAAGATGTTTAGTCACAGCAGTGCAGAAGTAAGCAACACACAAGCTATTAATTGCCCTTCAAGAAGTAGGTTTTCTGAGACGTGTAAGAGTCTGGAACTCCATGATGTCATGCAGACATACTAGATGTTAATATGTCAACTTGAAGGCAAGGTGCTGAGAATCTGATGGATTCTAATTCTGAGTAGACAGACAGTACAGAGAGCCTCTGTTTCATAGTATGGCTTTGAAACGCATACTTCCAGTCAGTCCTGTTATATTGTATGTGAAGTCACGGTGTTTTGTTTCCTTCATGCTAGCGCCATGAGAAAATAAAAGAGCAAACTGGGATCTGTGATATGTTCAAGATTTTATTTCTGGAACATCACGTGGAGTCAGCATCTAACTCCTTCAGTTGGTCCCCCACCTCTGCTGTTGTGATACTAGTAACTTTTTGTAGTGTTGAGTTGTCAGGATTATTTATTTATTTATGAAATTACTTTCTTCTGTAAATTCTAAGAAGCCAGAGGACTGTTTACCATATTACAGAACTCCATTTGTGAAGGTCATTTTGTTTTCTCTTTTAAAAAAATGACATCTGTCTTAGTTAGGGTTTCATTGGTGGGAAGAAACACTATGACCACAACTCTTATAAAGGAAAACATTTAATAGGGGCTGCCTGACAGTTTCAGAGCTTTTGTGCATTACCTTTATGGTGGGAAGTGTGCCAGTGTGCAGGCAGATGTGGTGCTGGGAAGGAGCTGAGAGTTCAACGTCTCGGGCCACAGGCAGGCAGCAGGAGAACTGTGTCACTCTGAGCTTAGCCTGAGTACAGGAGACCTTAAAGCCCGCCCCCACAGTGACACACTCCATCCAACAAGGTCATGCCTCCTGGTAGTGCTACTCTCCATGGGCCAAGCATTCAAACACATGAGTCTATGAGCTATACCTATTCAAACCCACAACATCTAATTGCTGAATGGGGTAAAGTTTTAATTATCTGGCTAGCTGGTGTTAATGGAAAACTTAGCTATGATGACTAAGTAAGTTTTATTGTACTTAATTATAATGTCCTATTGTTTTTATGAAGATTTTTTTTAGTGGTGTTTTTGAAGAGCCAGTCTTTTAATAGAGGAAAGGAATTTTGTTTGTATGCTTTTAGAAACTTACTGTATGTTGCTAGAATATGTACATACTCACAGTATGTGAGACCATATGAAGAATCTTTCTTTTAACTACAAAGTTGCAGATACACAAATCCACTTGGGCACACACTCCTTTATTTTGGGGCCTTTAAAGTATTACTTGAAAATACTAAAAGCATTTAAAATTTCTTATAAGTCTTCGTAAATACGTTCTTCAGATGATTTTTTTCTCAGGGCTTTAAGGAAATCTCAATTATTCTTTTAAGTTGTAAGGAATAAGAGAGTGCTTCTACTAAAAAAATATTCTCTTACAGAAGAAAGTAATTTAAAGCAACAAAAAGCAGAAGTTAATTTATTTCCTGGAAACTTTATACCAGTGCAAACTCACCCAGTTACTGTGGACCTCTCCTAATTATCATAATTTTATTTATGTGCATGACATTACATTTACATGAAGTAGAAAGATGAAAATAAGACACACTTTTTAGTATTAGGGAGAAGAAAGCAGCTTGGGTCTAAAAAGGTAGCAGTTTGCTAATCAACTGTATGTTTTAGAGGTAGATTAGTAATAGAGCCCTCCTTTTGATGACACTCAGAAGTGACAGAAAAGCAAAGCAGGGAGCCTAGAAAACAGAGTCGTCTGTCCATGTCCACTGCTGCCACTCGGTTGGTTCCTGTTAGACATTTATGTGTGACTTCTGCTGTCTTTTTTTTTTTTATTACCTTCAAAGAGCTGGTTTTGTTTTGCTTGACATTACTGATAACAATTTTAGGAGAATTTCACAAACTTCATCCCACTGTATAAATGCTATTACTCTCCCCAATGCTTTAAGTTGCTTTTAAAAGGAGGTGATATTTTTTTATAGTTATTCTTTTTTTTAAGGCTTTAAGGGTTGACCAGCATGTAATCAGGTATGGCAGATAGATGCCAGCTCCTTTCACCCACCTTGATGGGGAACAGAGCTGCAGTGTTGCGTAGTTTGGAATTTGTGTTTCTGGGCAAAGGAATAGAAACTAGGGTTGGGGTGTTAGAAGATGGTGGAGGACACACTTTAGTAGCAGCGTGCACGGAATTTGGAGAAGAGAGATTATGCAAGCCCAATTCCCAGTTTTGTCTCCTTTGCCAAGGCTCACTTTGTTAAAGGCTAGCAACAGAGGGAATCATATTGACCAAACCATTTTACATCTTCCTTCAGTTCACTCACCTATATTAGGATTTACTTAGATAAAGACACAGAAGGAGACTTAATTTTCATGTCATTTAATAATTGAAAGTATTTTAACTTGAAAGAAGAATGAATATTGTCTCCAGTCCTTTACATCTGAACTCACTTACTTTGAATATCTTGTTCATCTCCTTTGAAAGCTGGCTCTGATAGTATAATAAAGCAACTGTGGCTCTAACTTTCCCTTCTTCCTTTTGCCCTCCCTGTGTCTGAGCCACTGTTGAAAAGTCACTACATGAGTCTTGGGAAAGATGGAAACCTATTCAGCTAGTGAGAAGGACGTGTGAGGAATCCCATGGATTTGATGGAAGCTGTATTTCCTACTGTCCAGTTAGCTGATAATGGGTAATGGTTTTAGTTTCAAAGCAGAGGGTAAAATTAAATGCTGATTTTGGGTGGGTGTTGTTTGCCTGTTTCTTTCAATCCCTTTCCCAGCATTTTAAACTGCCACTGCTTCTGCCATGAAGATACCTTTGGTGCAAATAAAGTGAATATAAACTAAATTATTGACTTAGGGTAAATAGAGTAACTGCCAATAAAACAGTAAGTACTTTTTGGCAGTTTTAACATTGGTTTCATTGGTTAACTTGTTGACTGTAAACAGCTTTGTTTATTTTAATGCTCAGAAATTCTTTTGATGTATATTCAAAATGGCATTTTTGCAAATGAAATGATGACTTGAGCTTTAGGATAGGCTTTGACTTCATTTTGTATCTTGAACTGCATTTCCAATATGGATTTCTAGAAATAGTCAAGTACAGACCAAATGACTTGGCATCCCAGGACTTTAAAGACAGATAATATTTCTTGGCTCATAAGCAGTAGTTAGAGTGCAAGGGGAAAGATGGTTTTGACTTGAAGAAGACAGAATCTATATAATAGAGCCCCAGTAGCCTCATTTCATTCATGATATATTAATATCCTTTAATTTTTTTTTGTTTTGTTATTCTACCAGGGTGATATACCTTCTGTTGAATACCTCTTGCAAAATGGAAACGACCCAAATGTTAAAGACCATGCTGGATGGACACCGTTGGTAGTTTTCCTTTGTATATCTTTGCAGTGTTGCAGATCTCTTTGCTTTGCTCATTCTTTTTATGTTTATGGTTCTAGTTTATGGTTTGTGGTTGTTCATATATCATTCTCTGGCACCTACACTCTTTAGTCTGAAGAATTTATGCTTTGACCAAGTATGAAAAGAAAGTTATTTTTCATCTAGCTTTTCAGTTGTGACAGGAAAGTAATTGGCTACCTTTTGAGTACTTTTAGATATAGAAGTCCAGTTTCACTGCATTGTTGAAAGCCAGCTCTTGGTGGAGGTGACAACTATGGTGGACATGAGGCTGCGCTGTGCAGCATTGTGTGCCACTGGAACCAGAGAGATTTGATTTCCTGGGTCAGCGTAGTCAGGAGGGTAGGATGTGATGACCAGGGAGTACTTGGATATTGCCTTACACTCTATCCATTTGCAGAAGCAGAAGTAGAAGGCTTGTCCTAAACATTTAAAAATGTCTGTTCATTATTGCTAGCGTTGATTACAATGTGAAAAATATTTTGGAAAAAGAATGGAAAACCTACTTGGAAACAGTTTCAACATGTGCTAATGAAGATCATAAGCGCTGAGTTAGAATGCAGCCCTGTGTTCACAAAGGGAGGCCTTTATCTTGTAGACTAGAATTTCAGCATAGAAATGAGACTCATTAGGCCAGGTACAAAAATAGCTTAAAGGTATAATATATAAATATGTTAAAATAAATATGTAGTATATATAAAATGACTTCTTGCAAAGTTCTTAAGCCAAGAGGGCTTAATCTGGATTCAGTTCATTGTGTTCCACAGGCTAGCTAACATGGTAAAGGAACGTTAGCTGTCACACTTAGTCGTGTTACTTCTCTTGACACACCAGATTCCCAGTAGTGTCAATCAGCAAAGAGATTTACACGTCTTGTAAATCTTCCTAGGGTGTCACTTTGCTGACTGATTATGTGTAAACGTTGGTGTGTAGTTTGGTGTATGGACGAAGTACTGAGTTCTCTTGAGCCTTGGAGAATTCCCGATCTCTGTTTGATCTGGTTGTTAGACTTTAAGAGTTTTTCCAATGTTGTAATGTGTAGAAGAACGTAGGAGTTGTAGTTGCTCTAAAGCACAGTTTTTCCAGAAAAGCATGTGATCCAAGACTTGTCCTTTCCCACAAAGTACCTGGATTTTCACCACTGCATATTTTACCATGAAAACTGCGATGAGTGGCTTTGACTCTGTCAACAGCCAGACAATAGTTTTATAAGAATAAGTTGATGGACTTGAGGTTCCCACTAATTTCTCTAATATGTATTTATTAATACACTGTTTTCCCATCTTCTTCCCACTTCCCCTCTTTGGAACTCTGTTTGGATTAGCATGAAGCCTGCAGTCATGGACACCTGAAGATAGTGGAGCTGTTGCTCCAGCATAATGCCTTGGTGAACACCACTGGCTATCAGAATGACTCTCCACTCCACGATGCTGTCAGGAGTGGCCACATTGACATAGTCAAGGTGTTACTGTCTCATGGTGCTTCCAGAAATGCTGTGTAAGTATCTCATTTTCAAAATGGATTTGTGTTCCTGAATGAAGGTGTGTACTGAAGCAGTAACTACCCATATTGGCATTTTGGTCTCTTGACTTCCACAGCCAAAGTAAGATGTGCCGATCAGGGTGTGCGTTAGAATCCACGCTCATGCTCTCTTCTTCAAAACTCACACATTTCAGGGAGATTCATTCTCTTCAGAAACAATTTCAAACACATTTACAGACCTTGGTTTCATAGACAAATTCACTCAGTGGTTATCTTTTGTAGATTGAGCCATATGTAATGAAAATTAGATATTTAATTTTTTGATACTTAATCAAAATTTGATAGTTTTTTTGTGGTACTTAATACTTTAGACTCATTTTAAATATTCTGTTATCCCTTTCTGCATATTAGTCCAGCAGAAGTTAAAGTGTATAAGAATTCAGATATTGGGTGTGCAGTTGAATTATCTCCCAGATTTTTCACATTATTCAAATGAGGCTCTGAGCAAATTGTTTTGCAGTGTCAGGGCACAGAGGAGCATTAGCAAGTGCTGGCGGCTGCATCTTCAGATTGCTATTGTCAAGAGGATCGCAAGCAAATGCTGGATGCAGATTTTATATCTTTAATCTGTAACTTGGTTCCTGTCTCCCTATATGTTATTTTACTCTTTTCAGTTAATTAGGCAGTTGAAATGAAAATGCAAGAATTGCTTCTTTGTGCCCTCATTGCTTTGTAGACTTCAAAAGTGCACAACAAAGCCTTACTTACCCTTGGTAGGGAGATAAGAAAAAACTACAACATGCAGGTCCTTTGACTTGTAATTTTAATAGGTAGCCACTTAACACAATTGAAAAACAATTTACTAATGAAGAATAATATACCCTAGTCCATTTAGTTTCAGCAAGCTTATGAACCTTTCTTAATTTCTCAGCACAAGTTATAAGGTTGTTGGGTCAAACTCTGGGAAAGATTAAGTATGTATGTATATATGTATGTATGTATGTATATATTTCTGTATATTCCTACCTACTCGAGTGTGTGTGTGTGTGTGTGTGTGTGTGTGTGTGTGTGTATGTGAATGCATGTTTTTTTCTGTCTCTCTGAATTTGTATACAGGAATCTCATAGAGGTAATATATAACTATGTGCAGACCTTATAGATATGACCCTCCTGGGGGTGTAGTAAGCCATTTGATAAAGCAACTGGTTGCTTGGGTCAGGTGAAACAGAGTACTTTCCATCCTAGGGTTCTTAAATCAGCCGTGACTACCTTAATGAATGGAGCACTGGTCATGTTAGGGAACCCAGCTTTTATTTGTGACTCCATTATTGACTTTATAGCCGCAGGCAGGTTAATTTCTGTGCTTTGGTGTCCTCACCTATAAAACATGGTGCTGCCTGCTGCTTTTCTATTTCTTCAGAGCATTGTGAGGATTAATGAGCCAAAACACAGAGCCTGTCTTGTGGTTTGTACACCATGATTCTTCACTGCACTGTGAGGATTCGTTAATATACAAGGAGTAGGTGTGAGGCAGGGATCGAGTCTGCCTTCATGATGCTTTTTCAGAGATCAGGTGCCATTTTGTCCTGAGTGGCCTGACTTAGCAAAGTGACACAAGTCGGTGTAATTAAGCACTGTCTGATAGAGCTTTCCGCATTAAAGGAAATGCTTGTGTCACTGTATGGTATTCAGGGGCCAGTAGCTACCTATATCTATGAAGCACTTGGGAATCACTACTCAGAAACAGTCTTTAAAGGCACTTAATTTTTACTAATTTAAGTAGCCACATGTGTCTAGTGACTCCTGTGTTGGTCAAGTGGTTGGTACAGATAGGACAGTTGGAGAGGAGGATTTGTTAAGAGAAATTGAGACTGATGTTGGATAAAGGATAATAGGATAGATGAAAGTGTCAATTTAATATGGTGTGATTGCTGTCAGTGAACATTCTTTCTTTTGTAGACTCTTGGTTATCATAAAATACTCTCCTTTTGTAGTGTTTGTGTTAATTGTGTATGAGCTGTTGTTTACTTGATTATCAGTGTCATGTTGGTTTCCTTTTCAAATTCTTTTTCTTTAATTCATCCCCGGTACTGGATAAGTGTGTGTTGAATTAAACTTTGTAGTCATATTAATAAACACTATACAAATTTGACCAAGTGACCAAATATTTACTTAACTTTTTTTTCTCTATCTCTTTGTAGCCCTGGCTGTTCTGCAACTTGCTCTGTAGACCAAACTGGCCTCAAACTCAAGAGATTCACCTGCTTCTGCCTTTTAAGTGCTGGGATTAAATGGATGTACCATCACCACTCAACTCCCTTACTTAGTTTTTATGTCTTTCAAACAAAAGGCCATTCTACCTCCTGTCCTTTGTACATGCTTTCATTTTGTCTGGAATACTCATTTATGATAGCCAGTAGCTTAGCCTTAGATATCATCTTGGATTTAATTTCATTTGTATTGTGTTCGTTAATTTCATATGTCTGTATATGGTGCCTTTTTTTGCTAATAAATTTTAGGTTACAGTATATTTCCTTTGTGTCTTCTCATTCGGCTCTTTGCTTTATGGGCCAGGTAGGGACCATGTCAGCTGTTCCAGTCTCTATCAGTTACCTCACATAGTCAGTACTCATGTTTATGTGGAGTCAGTGTTGAGGGAGCAAAGAAACGCTTCTTCATCTTTCAATAAAAATTTGGATGAGATTAAAATTTTGTCATGTTTTAAATATATCCTTTTAGGATTTTGATTGAAAATGAGTAGAATCACCCAGTGCAAAGTTCATCTTTTATATGGCATTTCCCCCATTTCTTTAAGCAGTCTGCCGTGTTTCTCTTAGGAAGTTTTTAATCTATTTTGCATGTGTGTATGGACAGATGAGTCTAAGTACCAAGGCTTTTAAGTATTTGATTTGCTTGGATCCCCTAATGAATTAGATGACTTGTTAATAGACATAATATATTCTCATTCTGTCTGTCTGTCTCTGTCTCTGTCTCTGTCTCTGTCTCTGTCTCTCTCTCTCTCTCTCTCTCTCTCTCTCTCTCTCTGCCTTCCCTCCCTATCTACCTTCTTCTCTTCTATGTAGATGTGGTTACTCTTCTGGATACTCCCTGTTATTTCCCTTCCTTAGTGTTCCAGAGTTTATCGAGGACCAATGGCTCTATATGTTTCTATGTTTCTCTATGATGGGTTTGGAACTATTCATTAGAGTCTGATAGGCTCACCAGTGGGTGTACAAGTGAATACAGTGCTTTCTTCTTCCCAGAATCACTGCCAGTAGTTAGCATAAGTGGTGTGGGTGGCTCTGTGAGTCTCTTCCCCATTCATAGCGACTTTTGGGCTGGCCCCACAGGTGTATGTCCAATGCTAGTATGTACAGCTCCTTCGAGCTTATGTTTGCCCTGGCCATGTTATGCTTAGAAGATAGCATTTTCGTAGCTCTTGTCCCTATCATCAGATTCCTGGCTTCTTGCCACCCCTTCTGTGCCAGTGTTAAGAAAAGGGAATAAATATCTGGAGCACTCAGCTGTCCTTTATTCTCAGTATCTTGTGTGGCCACGACTCTACTGTCTTTTTTTTTTCTCTTAAAAACAAAACTATATTTCATGTTATTAAATGATTTTTATCTTTATGAGATGATCACACACTTTGTTCTTTTCATGACACTTTTATTCATTTCAAAACATCCTTGTGTTCTGGGATAACCGTGATTGATACTATATCTTTTTTTACTCTTTAAAAGCAAAATCTTGCTTTTGTTCAGATTAATCTGTTGAACTCTTGGGCTCAAATCATCTCCTGTTTCAGCCTTAGTAACTGGGTAGTAGCTGCAGAGTTAACGACTCATCAGTATAAGTAGTTATTGAATATTTATGGAAGGTCAGATGTAGAGGAAAGGATAGAACATCTAATATTGCAAAACAAATGAGTTTAAAGGCATCGTATTGCATGTGGATAGAAGGAAATCTTGAAATGATCTAAGGCGAGGTATTACTGATATCCAGTATAAATGTATATCATTGATATTTTTTAGTTACTAGTATCAGTGGAGTCTTCCTAATCTTATTTTTTCTCATAGAGGCTATGTTTTTTTTTTAATTAGATATATTCTTTATTTACATTTCAAATGATTTCCCCTTTCCTGGTCCCCCCTCCCCAAAAGTCCCATAAGCCCTCTTCCCTCCCTGTCTTCCCCAATCAATCCCCTCCTGCTTCCCTGTCCTGGTTCCCCTACACTGTTGCATCGAGCCTTTCCAGGACCAGGGCCTCTCCTTCCTTCTTGTTGGGCATCATTTGATATGTGAATTGTGTCTTGGGTATTCTGAGATTCTGGGCTAATATCTACTTATCAGTGAATGCATACCATGTGTGTTCTTTTGTGATTGTGTTACCTCACTTAGGATGATATTTTCTAGTTCCACCTATTTTCCTAAGAATTTCATGAATTCATTGTTTTTAATAGCAGAGTAGTATTCCATAGTATAAATATATCACATTTTCTATATTCATTCCTCCGTTGAGGGACATCTGGGTTCTTTCCAGCTTTTGGCTATTATAAATAGGGCTGCTATGAACATAGTGGAGCATGTGTCCTTATAAAATTGAGAGTTCTTCTCGGTGGATTTTTCCTTTGACCAATATGGAGTGTCCTTCCGTGTCTTTTTTGATTACTTTAGGTTGAAAGTCAATTTTGTCCTATATTAGAATGGCCACTCCAGCTTGTTTCCTGGGACCATTTGCTTGTAAAATGGTTTTCCAGCCTTTTGTTCTGAGGTAGTGTTTGTCTTTGACACTGAGGTGTGTTTCCTGTACGCAGCAATATGCTGGGTCCTGTTTATGTATCCAGTCTGTTAGTCTATGTCTTTTTATTGGGGAATTGAATTCATTGATGTTAAGAGATTTTAAGGAATAGTGATTCTTGCTTCCTGTTATTTTTGATGTTATTTTTATGTTTGAGTGGTTATCTTCTTTTGGGTTTGTTGAAAGAAGATTACTATCTTGCTTTTTCTAGGGTGTAGTTGCCCTCCTTGTATTGGCGTTTTCCATCTATTATCCTTTGTAGAGCTGGATTTGTGGAAAGATATTGTGAAAATTTGGTTTTATCATGGAATATCTTGGTT
This sequence comes from Tokudaia tokunoshimensis, assembly GCA_036184795.1. Lineage (NCBI taxonomy): Eukaryota > Metazoa > Chordata > Mammalia > Rodentia > Muridae > Tokudaia > Tokudaia tokunoshimensis. The sequence goes on along the minus strand of BTHU01000016.1, from coordinate 73,877,227 downwards.
TCTCCATCTATGGTGATTGAGAGTTTTGCTGGGTATAGTAGTCTGGGCTGGCATTTGTGTTCTCTTAGAGTCTGTATGAGATCTGCCCAGAATCTTCTAGCTTTCATGGTCTCTGGTGAGAAGTCTGGTGTAATTCTGATAGGTCTTCCTTTATATGTTACTTGGCCTTTTTCTCTTGCTGCTTTTAATATTCTTTCTTTGTTTAGTACATTTGGTGTTTTGATTATTATGTGACAGGAGGTATTTCTGTTCTGATCCCATCTGTTTGGAGTTCTGTAGGCTTCTTGTATGTTCATGGGCATCTCTCCATTTAGGTTAGGGAAGTTTTCCTCCATAATTTTGTTGAAGATATTTACTTGTCCTTTAAATTGGAAATCTCCACTCTCTTCTATACCTACAATCCTTAGATTTGGTCTTCTCATTGTGTCCTGGATTTCCTGGATGTTTTGGCTCAGGAGTTTTTTGCATTTTACATTTTCTTTGACTATTGAGTCAATGTTTTCTATGGTATCTTCAGCACCTGAGATTCTTTCTTCTATCTCTTGTATTCTGTTGTTGATACTTGCATCTATGAGTCCTGATTTCTTTCCAAGGTTTTCTATCTCCAAAGTTGTCTCTCTTTGTGATTTCTTAGTTGTTTCTACTTCCATTTTTAGATCCTGGATGGTTTTGCTCAGTTCTTTCACTTGGTTGTTTGTTATCTCTGGTGTTAGTTGGTCCTGCTGTCACTGGCTGGTGCTTGAACCTCCTGTGTGTGTGTAAGCCTATCTCAGTACCCCTGGGTGACCCGGCTTTCCCCTGGCACAGATTGCTGTGGGGCTGCCCAGAAGCTATGCTCTTAAATTGAATTTCTCTATTGTAAGAGTTTTGACCCTAAGTCTTTATAATCACAGAGACTGGCTAGATGATAGGCAGTAACATATCTGCCTACTTTAGAGTTTACATTTTGTTTTGAGTTAACTTTGTTTTCTTGTATCTCATTGTTGCGGTCACATTTTGCTGGAGTCTTTTATAGTGTGTGTTGAACTTGTAAACTTCATAATATTTCATGTTTGTTCTGATTTTCATTTATCCCTGTATTTATTTATTTGTTTATTTATAGGTTTATTTATTTAAGGTTTATTTATCTAAGTACACTGTAGCTGTCTTCAGACACATAAGAAGAGGGCATCAGATCTTATTGCAGATGGTTGTGAGCCACCATGTGGTTGTTGGGAATTGAACTCAGGACCTCTAGAAGAGCAGGCAGTACTCTTAACCACTCAGCCATCTCTCCAGCCCCCTATCCCTGTATTTAATCGTGGGCAATTTATCTTCCGTGAACTAAGAATGCATTGTCTAAGAGGAAAACTTATTTTATTTTAATCTTGGCTAATGAGAAAGAGTATGTATCTTTTATAGTACTTGTTATTCAGTAATTTTTGTACTGATAGTTGTTCAAGCTATATTTGCCACTTTTCTTTCTCTGTGCCTTCCCTACAACCTCTTGAAAACCTTCAACTGAAATTTTTTCTGTCATCTTAGAACTGTTTGCAGTATGTTGAAAACCTCATACGCTATCCCTCCTTTCCAAATATGGGACTGGTGTTTGGTTTCCTGTTAAGAACTTTTCCTTGGATGGACATTGAATTCTCAAGTAGAAAAATATTATATGGGCCATTGGACCTATTAATTGTCTTCCTGCCCTAGTAAATTTTTTAAAAAGCATATCATCTTCAGCAAAGATAACTGTTTTGAAGCATTAAAAAAGCGTGTTGCTCTTTTGAAAGATTGCTTTTGCCACTCAGAGCAAGCAAAGTGTTGAGAAAAATTATGCCTTTGTGATTGCAGTTTTATAGTTGTTCATAAAGGATCCCATTCATCAACTCTCTTGACATTCTGTCATGTCTTGTAAGTTTAGTTCCAGTAAAAATGCATGCCTAGTTTATGTTTTTGAATGTTGGGTGATCAACACATGCAAACAAAAATTTTTGTTTCCACATGCATCTCTCCTTACTTTATCTTGTTACTACATCTGATTCAGGGGACAGCTGTAGGTAGGTCACTCCTGTATGGGCAAGGACATTAAAGGAGTTTGTTGTCTGTGTACTGCCTTCTGGGTAGAGATGAAACTTTGAACACCTTAGCTTAACCCTTAACCTTTCAATAAGTGAAGTGTACCTTCTTAATCAGTCTTTTTATTTTTTTTAATTTTTTATTTTATTTCATTATTTTTTTAAAAGCCTACAGCAGCCAGTATTCCCAGGTGTGGTCTCCCATCCAAGTACTAACCAGGCCCAACGTTGCTTAACTTCCGAGATCAGACAAGCTTGGGCGTGTTCAGGGTGGTATGGCTGTAGCCTTAATCAGTCTCGATGAAAGAATCCTGGCCAAGAAAAGCATTTTTAATCCCTGTCTCATACTCTTTATGTTTAGATTATACCATATAGAGAAATAAAGATTTCTTATTTTAATGTTTTAAAAAATACGCTTCAATATATTTTCCATTATTAAGCATCCAAACTATTATTATAAAACGCGCATGAAATGTATCATCAAATGGGGGAAATTATAATATGGTTTGCACTCCAGGAATAACTTACCATGTTTTCTTATTTGTATTTTCTGTCTGTCTCCCAATGGTGCAAATCTAGTAGTATTAGCAGTCACTGAGCTGGTACTATTTGCTGGACAGTGTCTTATGGACTTGATATATTAATTCATTTGATCCTCCTAGTAGTCACAGAAAATAAGTTCTAACAGCCCCCCTTATAGAAGAGGCAATGGGCACAAGAGATTGAAGTAGTTTATGTGAAAGGCCACCCAACTGATGCTAGCACTGGAATGTGAATTTGGGCAGTGTTCCTCTGGAGCCTGACTCTTAGCTACCATGCACTTCCATGCCGTCCCACCTACTGAAGCCTCATTAGGGAACTGTTCAGGGTCTTCCTGCTGCAGGAGAACTTTCCACCCTTTCACACTATTCCTTTGTTCTTTCAAAACCAAGCACACATAGCTCCTACTTCCCAAACCCTCTTTTCCTGAGGCGCATGTGTGTTCCGCCTCTCCCCACTCCTTTTCATCTGTTTCCTCTCTTCCCCCCTCCTTTTCAGTTTTGAGGGTTCCCTAGACTATCCCACAGTGCCCTCACATCTTTTTCTCTGCTTGGAGGACTCTTATTCTGCCTCTGTATCCCTTTCTACATCTAGAAAGTTTCAAGAGACTGAAAAGTTCACCCAGTGTGCTTCTCTCATTGAGTTCTGTCAAGATGGAAAGTACCTTTGTATAATTGATTCCATAGTGTGGAAAAGAAAGAGAACCCACCTTGTTGAATGAATGAATATTTTTAAACTAATTACATAGCAATGGCTATCACATTCTCAATGTGTGTAAACTACATTGCTGATTATTGATTCTATCACATGTCCATCATATAGACACATGTACTGTTAATTTCATACAGTCTATTAGTATGTTTCAGTAGGACTGATTTTCCATTTTTTTTTTTAACTAGCTGTTAAGTAGTAAAATCCTGTAGCTTAGGAACACTCATCTTCCATGAGGCTTTGAACATGTAAAATCTTTTAACTTTGTCTATAAAAATTTTAAATGAAATGTATTTTCTAAAATGATTAGTGAAAGCCAGGCACCTTTAATCCTGGCACTAAGGAAGCAGAGACAGGTAGATCTCTTTAAGAGTTCAAGGTTAGCTGAGGCTGCATAGTGAGACCTTGTCTCAAAAACCAAAAACAAACCAAGCAAAAGTACTGGAAATGAACCAATCAAATGACTAATGGCATTGGGTAAAGGCATTTGTCTTCAGGCCTGATTGATGTGAGATCACTCCCTAGGACCCAGGGATCCTATAGGAATGGAAAGCCCAACTACTGCCCGTGTGCTTAAACAAGTAAAATCTCAGGGCAAGCAGTAGGAAATTGAGTAGGAAAACCTGCTAATATACTATGCTATAAATCAATAGAGGAAATTAACAAAAGGATAGGGTTTTGGTCAGTGATCATATAATATGCTTCAGTAACCAGGTAGATAGCAGTAGAGAAATTCCTAATGCATGAAGAATATTATATGTAATCATTTGGCGTTCAGAGAATTTTAAGAGATTTTCCTTGATACAAGGCATTAAAGGAATGGTTAGAAATGATACATATGGAAGTTATTCATATATTGTCAAGAACTACAAATAATTTTATAACTCTGTATCCTGGAAATACCTTAGTTATTGTTGGTGTTGCACTGACTCCACACCCTTGCTTTTACAGTTTCCTAGTTGTAATGTCTCCTTCCCTCTAATGTTCATTGTCTGTGTCTGATACTGTAGCTGTTTCTTCCATTGTATTTAACTGTCGCATGTGCTCATGTAGTAGAAGGCTGCCTTCCATCTGGTGCATACAGCTAGCTCAGCAGTCATATTGCTGTTCCTTCCTCGGGCTCTTCCCGTCCGTTCATCTACCACATGCCAGTTTTCAGTCTTGGCCCAAGGCCATTTCATTTGCCAGTATATATTCTTTAGGTATATTTCACCCCGTTACTTTATTTTGATATATACATGATCAGTTTCATACTTTTCTGTTGAGTTAGCTTTTGCTCTTAGTTGTTCATAGAGAAAGAAAAGTTCTACACACTGTATTCTGGATGTGAGTGTTAAGGCTAATGCTTCATACCAGAAAATAGAGAACATTGTATTTATATTTAGATAGGAATCATTGTGCAATCTCTATGTAGTCCTTTTTTTTTTTTTTTTTTTTTTTTTTTTTTTTTTTTTTTTTTTTTTAATTTAATTTTATTTTATTTTTTTAATTTACATTCCAAATCACTTCCCCTTTCCCGTTTCCTCCCTCCCCGAAAGTCCCATAAGCCCCCTTCCCTCCCTCTTTTCTCCGTTCAACCCCCTCTCATTACTCTGTCCTGGCGTTCCCCTACATCCAGTCTTTCCAGGACCAGGGGTCTCTCCTTCCATCTTTTTAGAAATCTATTGATATGCTGATTGTGTCTAGGGTATTCTGAGATTCTGGGTCAATATCCCCTTATCAGTGACTTCATACCATGTGTGATCTTTTGTGATTGGGTTACCTCACTAAGGATGATATTTTCAAGTTCTGACCATTTGCCTAGGAATTTCGTGAATTCATTGTTTTTAATTGCAGAGTAGTATTCCATTGTGTAAATATACCACATCTTCTGAATCCATTCCTCCGTTGAGGGACATCTGGGTTCTTTCCAGCTTCTGGCTATTATAAATAAGGCTGCTATGAATATAGTGGAGCATGTGTCCTTATTGCATGCAGGTAAAGTCTCTGGGTATATGCCCAGGAGTGGTATAGCCGGATCCTCCGGAAGTGTCATGCCCAGTTTTCTGAGGAGCCGCCAGACTGCTTTCCAGAGTGGTTGTACCAGCCTGCAATTCCACCAGCAGTGGAGGAGTGTTCCTCTTTCTCCACATCCTCGCCAACAACTGCTGTCTCCTGTGTTTTTGATCTTAGCCATCCTGACTGGTGTGAGATGGAATCTCAGGGTTGTTTTGATTTGCATTTCCCTAATGACTAAGGATGATGAACATCTCTTTAGGTGCTTCTCAGCCATTAGATATTCTTCAGGTGAGAACTCTTTGTGGAGCTCTGTACCCCATTTTTTAATAGGGTTACTTGCCTCTCTGGAGTTTAACTTCTTGAGTTCTTTGTATATCTTGGATATTAGCCCTCTGTCGGATGTAAGGTTGGTAAAGATCATTTCCCAGTTAGTTGGTTGCCGCTTTGTCTTTTTGACGGTGTCTTTTGCCTTGCAAAAACTTTGTAATTTAATGAGGTCCCATTTGTCTATTCTTGATCTTAGAGTATAAGCTATTGGAGTTCTGTTCAGGAAATTCTCCCCTGTGCCCATATGTTCAAGGTTCTTCCCTAGTTTCCCTTCTATTAGTTTCAGTGTGTCTGGTTTTATGTGGAGATCTTTGATCCACTTAGAATTGAGCTTAGTGCAAGGAGATAAGGATGGGTCAATTTGCATTCTTCTGCATGTTGACCTCCAGCTGAGCCAGCACCATTTGTTGAAAAGGCTATCTTTTTTCCACTGGATGGTTTTAGCTCCTTTGTCAAAGATCAAGTGACCATAGGAGTGTGGATTCATTTCTGGGTCTTCAATTCTGTTCCATTGATCTACATGTCTGTTACTGTACCAATACCATGCAGTTTTTAACACTATTGCTCTGTAGTACAGCTTGAGGTCCGGGATACTGATTCCCCCAGAGGTTCTTTTACTCTTGAGAATAGTTTTAGCTATTCTGGGTTTTCTGTTATTCCAGATGAATTTTTGAATTGCTCTTTCTAACTCTATGAAGAATTGAGTTGGGATTTTGATGGGGATTGCATTGAATCTGTGTATTACTTTTGGTAAGATGCTCATTTTTACTATATTAATCCTGCCAATCCATGAGCATGGCAGATTTTTCCATCTTCCGAGGTCTTCTTCAATTTCTTTCTTCAGAGACTTGAAGTTCTTGTCATACAGATCTTTCACTTGTTTGGTTAGCGTCACGCCAAGATACTTAATATGGTTTGTGGCTATCGTAAAGGGTATTATTTCTCTTACTTCTTTCTCAGCCTGCTTATCCTTTGAGTATAGGAAGGCTTCTGACTTGCTTGAGTTGATTTTATATCCGGCCACTTTGCTGAAGTCGTTTATCAGCTGTAGGAGTTCTCTGGTGGAGTTCTTTGGGTCGCTTATGTATACTATCATATCGTCTGCAAATAGTGATAGTTTGACTTCTTCCTTTCCAATTTGTATCCCTTTGACCTCTTTTTCTTGTCTAATTGCTCTAGCTAGAACTTCAAGTACTATATTGAAAAGATATGGAGAGAGAGGGCAGCCTTGTCTAGTCCCTGATTTTAGTGGGATTGCTTCAAGTTTCTCTCCGTTTAGATTGATGCTGGCTACTGGTTTGCTGTAAATTGCTTTTACTATGTTTAGATATGGGCCTTGAATTCCTGATCTTTCCAAGACCTTTAGCATGAAAGGATGCTGAATTTTGTCAAATGCTTTCTCAGCATCTAATGAGATGACCATGTGGTTTTTTTCTTTGAGATTGTTTATGTAGTGGATTACATTGATGGATTTCCTTATATTGAACCATCCCTGCATCCCTGGGATGAAGCCTACTTGATCGTGGTGAATGATCGTTTTGATGTGTTCTTGGATTCGGTTGGCAAGAATTTTATTGAGTATTTTTGCATCGATATTCATAAGAGAGATTGGCCTGAGATTCTCTTTCTTTGTCGGATCTTTGTGTGCTTTTGGTATTAGTGTAATTGTGGCTTCATAGAACGAGTTGGGTAGTGTTCCTTCTGTTTCTATTTTGTGGAACAGTTTGAAGAGTATTGGTGTTAGGTCTTCTTTGAAGGTCTGATAGAATTCTGCACTAAAACCATCTGGACCTGTGCTTTTTTTGGTTGGAAGACTTCCAATGACAACTTCTATTTCTTCAGGGGTTATAGGACGGTTTAGATGGTCTATTTGATCCTGATTTAATTTTGGTACTTGGTATCTGTCAAGGAAATTGTCCATTTCCTCAAGATTTTCTAGTTGTGTTGAATACAGGTTTTTGTAGTAGGATCTGATGATTTTTTGAATTTCCTCAGTTTCTGTTGTTATCTCTCCCTTTTCGTTTCTGATTTTATTAATTTGGATACTATCTCTGTGCCCTCTGGTTAGTCTGGCTAAGGGCTTATCTATCTTGTTGATTTTCTCAAAGAACCAACTCCTCGTTTTGTTGATTCTTTGTATGGTTTTATTTGTTTCTACTTGATTGATTTCAGCCCTGAGTTTGATGATTTCCTGCCTTCTACTCCTCTTTGGTGTATTTGCTTCTTTTTGTTCCAGGGCTTTCAGGTGTGCCATTAAGCTGTTAGTGTATGCTGTCTCCCGTTTCTTTTTGGCGGCACTCAGGGCTATGAATTTTCCTCTTAGCACTGCTTTCATTGTGTCCCATAAGTTAGGGTATGTTGTGCCTTCATTTTCATTAACTTTCAAAAAGTCTTTGATTTCTTTCTTTATTTCCACCTTGACCAAGTTATCATTGAGTAGAGCATTGTTCAGCCTCCATGTGTACGTGGGTTTTCTTTTGTTTTTGTTGCCATTGAAGACCACCCTTATTCCATAGTGATCTGATAGGAGGCATGGGATTATTTCTATCTTCTTGTATCTGTTGAGGTCTGATTTGTGACCAATTATATGGTCAATTTTGGAGAAGGTACCATGAGGAGCTGAGAAGAAGGTGTATTCTTTAGCTCTAGGATGAAATGTTCTATATATATCAGTTAGTTCCATTTGGTCCAAGGCTTCAATTAGATTCACTGTGTCCCTGTTTAGTTTCTGCTTTCCTGAACGATCCATTTCAGAGAGCGGGGTGTTGAAGTCACCCACTATTATTGTGTGCGGTGCGATGTGTGCTTTGAGTTTTAGTAAAGTTTCTTTTACGAATGAGGGTGCCCTTGCATTTGGAGCATAGATATTCAGGATTGAGAGTTCTTGATGGTGGATTTTTCCCTTGATCAGTATGTAGTGTCCTTCTGTGTCTTTTTTGATGACTTTGGGTTGAAAATCAATTTTATCCGATATTAGGATGGCTACTCCACCTCGTTTCTTGGGGCCATTTGCTTGTAAAATTGTTTTCCAGCCTTTTACTCTGAGGTAGTGTTTGTCTTTGACACTGAGGTGCGTTTCCTGCATGCAGCAAAAAGCTGGGTCCTGTTTACGTATCCAGTCTGCTAGTCTATGTCTTTTAATTGGGGAATTGAGACCATTGATATTAAGAGAGATTAAGGCATAGTGATTATTGCCATCTGCCATTCTTGACGCTATCTTTATGTTTGAGTGGTTATCTACTTTTGGGTTTGATTCAAGAAGGTTATTATCTCATTTTTTCCAGGGTGTTGTTTCTCTCCCTGTATTGGAGGTTTCCACCTATTATCCGTTGCAGGGCTGGATTTGTGGAAAGATATTGTGAAAATTTGGTTTTATCATGGAATATCTTGGTCTCTCCATCTATGGTGATTGAGAGTTTTGCTGGGTATAGTAGTCTAGGCTGGCATTTGTGCTGTCTTAGTGTCTGCATGAGATCTGCCCAGGATCTTCTGGCTTTCATAGTCTCTGGTGAGAAGTCTGATGTGATTCGGATAGGTCTTCCTTTGTATGTTACTTGGCCCTTTTCTCTTACTGCATTTAGTATTCTTTCTTTGTTTAGAACATTCGGTGTTTTGATTATTATGTGACGGGAGGTATTTCTGTTCTGGTCCAGTCTGTTTGGAGTTCTGTAGGCTTCTTGTATGTTCATCGGCATCTCTCTCTTTAAGTTAGGGAAGTTTTCCTCCATAATTTTGTTGAAGATGTTTACTGGCCCTTTAAGTTGCAAATCTTCACTCTCATCTATACCTATAATCCTTAGGTTTGGTCTTCTCATTGTGTCCTGGATTTCCTGGATGTTTTGGGTTACGCGTTTTTTGCATTTTGCATTTTCTTTGACTGTTGAGTCGATGCTTTCTATGGAATCTTCAGCACCTGAGATTCTTTCTTCCATCTCTTGTATTCTATTGTTGATGTTTGCATCTATGACTCCTGATTTCTTCCCAAGGTTTTCTATCTCCAAAGTTGTCTCCCTTTGTGATTTCTTAGTTGTTTCTACTTCCTTTTTTAGTTCCTGGATGGATTTGCTGAGATCCTTCACTTGTTTGTTTGTATTTTCCTGTATTTCTTTAAGGTAATTTTGCATTACCTCTTTCAGGATTTCTTCCTGATGACCCACGTTCTCCTGCATTTCTCTGAGCGATTTTTGTGTTTCCTCCTCATGGGATTCCATCTGTTGATCCATCGTCTCCTGCATTTCTTTAAGCAGTTCTCGTGTTTCCTTTGTAAGGGCATCTAACCGTTGATTCATTTCTTTAAGCAATTTTTGTGTTGCCTCCTTATGGGCATCCGTCTGTTGACCCATATTCTTCTGCATTTCTTTATGCAAATTTTGTGATTCCTTTGTGAGTGCATCTACCCGTTGATTCATCTCGTTAAGCGATTTTTGTGTTGTCTCCTTGTGCGCCTCCATCTTTTGATCCATGTTCTCCCGCATTTCTCTAAGCGATTTTTGTGTTTCCTTTGTAAGGGCTTCTAACCGTTGATTCATGGTCTCCTGTAACTCTTTATGAGATTTATTTGTGTCCTTCTTGTGATCCTCTAATAGCATCATGAGAAGTGATTTTAAATCCAGATCTTGTCTTTCGGGTGTGGTGGGGTATCCAGGACTTGCTGCTGTTGGAGAGTTGGGTTCGGATGGTCCTACATTACTTTGATTACTGTTAGTAACATTCCTACGTTTGCCTTTTGCCATCTGGATACCTCTGGTGTTAGTTGGTCCTGCTGCCACTGGCTGTTGGTTGGACCTCCTGTGAGCCTGCAAAGCTATTTCTGCCCCCCCCTGGATTACCAGGATTCCCCTGGCACCGATTTCTGGGGCCTGCCTGCTCCTGAGTGACTTTGGAGCCCTAATGTGCTTTGCCCCAAGTGATCTTATATTGGGGAGGCCTTGCACATCTAAAGGCTCAGCCTAGTGGATTCCTGGAGCAGAGGTCGCCAAAGGGAGGCTGGCAGGCTCCTGCCCTGTGCAGGGGTGTGTGATCTCTCCTGGGGGGGGGAGGGGGCGTCCCTCTGCCAGGCAGAAGTCCCACAGCAGATCTGGCGCGCTGGTCACTGCAGATCAGCCCAGCACCTGGGAGCAGGTTACACACAAGCTGCCTGAACCCGAAGCGATATTATGCCTGTCTGTCTCTGAGCCTGGTGGTCCCAACTACCTGGTCACTGGAGCAAAGATGGCGGAGGGCACTCTCCGTGGCGCTGCTCACCCTGTGGTCACGATGGCCCGCCGATCTGGCACCCAGACGACCACAGCGCCAACCCGCCCTCGGGCACAGAAGGAAGCCCCAACAGGCCGTGTCCCAAGTGATGTTATATTGGGGGGAGAGCCTGGGTACCGGTCTCTCCAGCGCAGTCCGCGGGAACAGAGGTTGCGGAAGGGAAGCTGGCGGGCTCCCTCCCTGCGCAGGGTCCCTCCACCAGGCAGAAGGTCCCACCGCGGAACTGGCGCGCTGGTTACTGCAGATCAGCCCAGCACCTGGGAGCAGGTTACACCCAAGCTGCCTGAAACTGAAGCGATATTATGCCTGTCTGTCTCTGAGCCTGGCGGTCCCAACTACCTGGTCACTGGAGCAAAGATGGCGGAGGGCAGTCTCCGTGGCGCCGCTCACCCTGTGGTCACGATGGCCCGCCGATCTGGCGCCCAGACGACTACAGCGCCAACCCGCCCTCGGGCACAGACGGAAGCCCCAACAGGCCGTGTCCCAAGTGATGTTATATCGGGGGGAGAGCCTGGGTACCGGTCTCTCCAGCGCAGTCCGCGGGAACAGAGGTCGCGGAAGGGAAGCTGGCGGGCTCCCTCCCTGCGCGGGGTCCCTCCAGCAGGCAGAAGGTCCCACCGCGGAACTGGCGCGCTGGTTACTGCAGATCAGCCCAGCACCTGGGAGCAGGTTACACCCAAGCTGCCTGAAACCGAAGCGATATTATGCCTGTCTGTCTCTGAGCCTGGCGGTCCCAACTACCTGGTCACTGGAGCAAAGATGGCGGAGGGCAGTCTCCGTGGCGCCGCTCACCCTGTGGTCACGATGGCCCGCCGATCTGGCGCCCAGACGACTACAGCGCCAACCCGCCCTCGGGCTCAGACGGAAGCCCCAACAGGCCGTGTCCCAAGTGATGTTATATCGGGGGGAGAGCCTGGGTACCGGTCTCTCCAGCGCAGTCCGCGGGAACAGAGGTCGCGGAAGGGAAGCTGGCGGGCTCCCTCCCTGCGCGGGGTCTATGTAGTCCTTTTTAATAAAATAATAAACTATATCTATTTTGAGTTAATGTAATCATAAAAAACCTTAAATATACAATGATGGAGACTAGCTAATTTACCACTGTTCTAATTAGCAGTCACAGTGTTAGTGACTAACTATGCAATGATGTGTTACTTTTCCTTCAGATATCTATTTTACACAAAGGGAATGAACAGTATGAATTTTAAATTAGTTTTTCACACTATACCTGTTACCCAAGTGTTAATCCATTCAAATACTATGGGAAGAAAGCACATTTGTGTGTGTCCACATAATAGGAGTGGAATATGTGTCATCTTTGTTTGCTGTGTTTAAGTTTCTACCTGTAAACCTCTGTTTCCATATTTCTGTGGTTGACAGCAAAACACAAAACTGTGACATCTTCTATGGCCATGTCTACTATGAAGCAGGACTAGGTTTAGACTTTTTTGGAACATGTGATATCTGAACATGCCATCTGTAATTTGTATATAATAAATACATACCTTATTAAAAAATCCTGATATACAGTTTATATAGAAATTCTTCAGAACGTGAGTATTTAATTGTTCTAGACCATTTTACCTGTCTATCTCCTGTCTGTCTGTCTGTCTCTCTCTCTCTCTCTCTCTCTCTCTATCTATCTATCTATCTCTCTCTCTATCTATTTATCTCTCTCTCTCTCTCTCTATCTTATCCTATCTATCTATCTATTGTCACAGAGAGGTTTTATTTCTGTTTGTGTAATAACAATGCTAATATCATCAGTTAGTGTGTATTAAAGTTCATTTAATTTAGATTTTCTTTGAGGTCTGAAATCTACTTGTTAGAAAGTCCTCATGTGCTTGGTGTGTGTGTGTGTGTGAGAGAGAGAGAGAGAGAGAGAGAGTGTGTGTGTAAACATTGACTTTGTTTACACATGTTTGTTGGTTGAAGAAATAAAATCTTGATTCTACAATCAGGCTTCTATTTTGTGCATATGTATATGAGGAGATAGCATAGTTGAAATCTTTGCATAATAGACTATGAAATTGGGATGTCTCCAGTAGAGTGGGTGGGATCCTTTTGAATTGCTGTGACATTGCCTGCTGTAACTGTAAACAGTGGCTCTTACCATATTGCTGTAAATCAGGAACCTAAATGCAGTTGCCTTTTACCTTGGCTGCAGAAGGAGTGTTGCTAGGGCAAGGTCCATGGTGTGGACCTGGGCAGGAGGGAGAACCTGAGAATGCAGACTTGTCAGTGTTATTCAGCGCCGACGGAAGATGGCAGCACCTGAGCCTGGTGGTCATGGATCGCTGTCTTGAGAGATTTGCTGTGACTCATTTCTTAATCTACTAGCTCTCTATCCCCAAGATGCCATTATAATAATAGCTTTCCCCAAGGTCATTGACTGGGGAAGGCTTAGATTCTTAGTGTGTGACTTCTGTAACTCGTCCAACAGGGTTGACACTTTTCCCTTCTCCTTCTGCCTGTATTGTTTTATTCTTTTTCCTCTTAAGACATTTTTAGACACTCAATTCAGTTTATAAAATTGGTATAGTGCCTTGTTAATATTTTTAGTTCTCACTTAACACAGTATATTTTCACTTTGTACTTCTTATCAAGTCTAGAGTATTGTGCATGTTTGATAAGCACTGAACAATAGATATATATATATATCTCCGTGTGCGTGTATATATATACACACATACTCAGCCCTTATGAGCTATAATGGAAGGTATAAATACCAGTCTTAAACTCCGTAAGATATTTCAAAAGATAACTTCAGTGTGGACGCTTAATACCATAGGTATATTAAAATATATTTAAAAAATATTCTCAAACTATAAAGAAAAGGAATGTTTGACTAAGTATTGTAGCTTTAACAAATTATTTACAATGGATATATTAAGCATGGGCAATATTGAATGTTATTGAGTATACAAGGCAAGTGTGACCTAATCAGATCATTGGAACTTGTCACTCTGTTTTATGTCCTAGCAAATAATGGAGTCATGCTATGATCTTTGAAATCTCTTCCCGAATAACATGCTGTGACTTGTAAAGTAGTGTGTGTTCAGTGATTCTTAATCGGCTATTCTCTGAAGCATGGTAGTTTGCTTTACAGTGGCCATGATTTATTTAGACTGAATTGAATACACATGCTTGCATGTGTGCTTGCGTGTGTGTTTACACACATATACACACACATTATTTTATTGGTTGCTTTTTCTGTGCTGTAGCTTTGCCCTAATGGATCCGGATAGCTTTTTTCTTAATAATCTAGATTTGTATTTGTTTATATAGACAGTAGCACCTATAGTAGCTCTAGTAAATGGTTTATGTTTGCACATAAAAACATTTCATCTATGGTCATTAATGAGTAGGAAATAAAAATATAAATATACAGACAGACTACAGAATTCTGAAAAATGTACATGTAAGTTCTGTTCAGTTAAAGATACTCCCTTGATGGAAAAGTTCATTTTAAAAAGTTAATTATTTTACTTTAACTGTCTTTGGGGAATATACTTAATCATGTTATTTCCCCTCCCCCAACTCTTCCTAGATTCTGCCCACCTCCCTATCCACTCAATTTCATTTCATTGATTCTTTTTATCCGTTACTGTTTCTGTTTCACTGCGTTCAGCTTGAGTTTGACTTTTCCTTGCCGTCTACTCTTAGGGTATTAATTTCTTGTTGTGCTAGAGCTTTCAGATGTTCACTGAGTTTCTAATATAAGGTCTCGTCATGTTTTTGATGTAGACAGTGCTGTGAACTTGCCTCTTGGAACAGCCTTCACTGTGACCCACTGGTGTGCCTATGCTGTTTTAATTTTCATTCCATCATAGAAAGTTGTACATTTCTTTGCTCACTTTTGTCTTGACCATGTTTTTCACTCAGTAGTGAATTGTTGAGTTTCAGTGAGTTTGTCTGCTTTCCATGGTTTCTAATGTTGATATCTAGGTTTAACCCTGGTAATCAGATAGACTGCAGGATAATCTGTTAAGGATTGCTTTATGCCCTAATCTATGGTCAGTTTTGGAGAAAGTTCCGTGGGCTGCTGAGAAGATAGCAGTGTTCTTTAGTGTTTGGGTGGGGTGTTGTATAAATGTCTGCTATGTTTATTTGGTTTATGGCACTACTTAACTACAGCATCAGTTTTTGTCTGTTGGCCTGAGTGACAATATGTGCCCGTCTGTTAACAAGAGTGGGCTATTCAAGTCTCCCAGTATCGCTGTTTTAGGATCACATCTCAAAAAGAGACTATAAGGATACTTTAACTTCTTCCTTTTTTGTTTATATCTCCTTGCTGCCTTTCCATTGTCTAGAGAACTAGGGAGGCCCTGGGTCCACATAAGAGGCTGAGTTCTTAGATTCTAGGGTCCCTGGTAGGGAGTGATTATGGATCCTAGCCTTGGGTCTCTGATAAAGAGATATGCTCTGTGGGTTGGTGGGGAGTCTCAAAGCAGTGGAGGTGGGGTAGGAGGAAAGGCTGAAAGGGAGGGTCCACAGGGAAGAACTAAGGAACCTGAGTCTGTTCCAAGATGCCAGACCCCTAGAGGGATGAAGTGGGCTGGGCGGAGGGACTCCTGTAGACAGGCTGCAAAGAGGGTGGAGGGGGAAGTAAAGGTAAATCTTGAGAGACGGTAATGGAGGGCAGGAAGGATAGAGTTTGCCTACCTGGGTCCCAGCCTAGTGTAGAGGCTGTGAGTCTCTGGAAGAGAGCTAGCTGTTCTGTGGGTCAGAGGTGTTATAGAGAAATGGAGATGGGTTAAAAGGAAAAGGTGAAAGGACTGTAGGGAAGAACTAGGAAGAACCTGGATCCTCACCAGGAGGCAGAGTCCCTAGAGAGTGGAGGTGGTCTGGGTTCCTTCTTTCCTTCCTCACTGAATTCAGTAGCATTTGATAATAGATCCTCATGACTAAGTGAGCTCTGACACTTTAGTTACAATTGTGTATTATTAAGGATGTTGAAAATAGTTCTAGAAGTGCGTCTCTTTGTTAAGAATGAAGTTACACATTTTATTTACTTAAACTCGTGCACTTCTTTTAACAGTAACATATTTGGTGTGCGGCCGGTGGATTATGCAGACAATGAGAATATAAGATCACTATTGCTGCTGCCAGAGAAGAATGAATCATTCTCAACCAGCCAGTGCTCTGTCGTAAGTGTGGAGTCCGCTTTGCTACATTTATATCTTTTATTAAACTTGGTTATAAAAGGAACAAAATAGGAAAACTTCCAGTTAGTGGATAGGTTTCATTCACCAATTACTAAGCACTTCTGGAGTACTGACTACTGTGAATTCAAAGACATAATCAGAATAAGTCTAGCAAGAAATACTTACTGAACCCTTTGCACTTTAGGCAGCATCCATACAACAACGAGTTTGACTAAAGCAACTCTTATTTCAAGGAACTTGCTTGTCAGTAAGAGGTAGAGGAGAAATGGTCAGGGAATATGTAAATGGATACATGCAATCACTTCAGAAGTGGGTATACAAGTGCTCTCAAGATGGCTTTGTAGTGTGTAACTGGGCAAGGTGCTAGGCTCCTGAAGGACACTGTGTTAGTGAGGGCCTTTTAAGGAGCAATTTAAGACAAATTATAAGAGGGAGGCAGCCAGGTGGCCACATAAAGGACATGGTATAGAGACCCTCAAGCAGATGAAATGTTTATGCTTGAAGATTCCAGAGTTTGTTATTGCTGGAGATACTGAGAGTCTGAGAATGGAGACCGTTGAAAAGTTTCAGTGAAGGAGTGACAGGGCTGAATTTTGTTCTCTGCATTTGCTGTTTTGATTTACAAAAGGGAGTCTGCTGCAGAGTGTGCGAGAGTGGAAGAAGAAATAACACGTAAGGTTGTGACAAACATCACTTGGACTGAGTGAATAGCATTGAAGGTCTGTGAGAAGTAGTACGGTTCAGTATGTGTTTTTTTTTTTTTTTTTCAGCAGTACTTATTCTTGGGTTTTCTCTGGTGAGTGGGAAATAAGCAGAATTAGTCTTGCTGGAGTCATAGGGTAGTTGCTGCCAATTCCTGGCACTGGGAGAGGGACCCTTTGTCCTCTGATCCAATTGTACTTCTAGTGATGGAACTGTTAAATAGTAATTGGATATGTGAGCCTGTAAGTTAGGTAAGAAGTACTAGCTAGAGACAGTGGAAGAAAGACCCATTCCTTGAGAACCCATAGCCAATTGGAAGATACAAATGTAAAAAAAGTCTATTATAAATTATAATATATAATAAGAGCAATGAGATGTGCAGAAGCTGTAATGTGCAGTAGGAGCAAGCTGACTTCAGAAACTGTCAGGACGAACTTCACAGAAGGTGACAGAGTGTCTGAGGGAAAGAGCTGACAAATGCCGTTGTGGAAAATAACAGAAAGCTTCTACTCTTCACCATTGACTGTTATAAAGACCACCTTTAAAGGCTCTTCTGACTGCACTGAGAACTCATGTTTTTCCTTTACTTGGCTGTCCTTGACTTAGTGTTTCTGGTGTTACGGATGTGTCCTTGTGCCTGTAAGATGGTTACTATAATTCCAGATATGACAGTGGCCAGCTAGAAGACATCAAAGCATTTTGTTGGAGCCTTTGCCTCATGAGATCTTTCTTGTGTTTTATTGTTAGAACTGGCTACAAATTGGTTTTGAGGTATCCAGGGGATAGAGATGGGACAGGTCTTGTAGGGCAGCTACCTAAATAAAGTCTGACTTTTGTTAATGTAGAAGATGAAATAAATGGGTTTTGTGTGGAAAACCAACATAGCCCATTGCTGTGACTTCTCAGAGGAATGGAGGCATAGAAAACCCTTGGAAATTTGAAGAACTCAAGGTTTAGTGTGTAAAGAGCATAAAGAATGTTAAAGTAGTTTCAGGGTGGGAAGCTAGATTGAGATCAGCCTGTAACTTTTTAATGATTTAATGGGGCGTCATCAGTGTGTTTATACCTGGAACAAAACAGTCTGCAGGAGAGCTAGGAGCCAGAAGCTGCTGAGGCTGAGCGGAGGCTGCGGCAGTAATGCCTAGCATTAGTGCGATCTGAAATGATGGCCGATGGCAGTGAGGTGAGGATGATGCAGATGGAGCGGAGAGAGAGACACGCAGTGAGCTCGCTTTATTTTCATGTTTGTTCAAATGATAGAGGGATGTGGCACCATGACCAAGCCTTCTTATTGTCTTAATGAATGACACCTGGCTAAGGAAGCTAATGAATGATAAGCAAATCTGTGTAAGTGGCAACAGTAGGTCATGTCTGGGATGTGATACCCCTAGCCACTACCAACTTCCACTCTCTCAACCCAGGCTGCTTTGTTGGATCTTGTCAGGCTGAGTGAAGCCATGGCTGTTCTTCAGAGCCTTTCTCATCCAGAGAGGGCAGTGTAGTAGAGATTGGTGCCATTGCTTAGTTACAGACTTAGCCTGAGCTGGGTATAATTTGCTGTGGTCGCAGGTGCTATCACAGGTAGTCACCTTTATACCCTGAGAACCTTTATCTTTTGTTTTAGACTGCAGTCTGATAAATATATTCCAAATGATAGTGTGGGAAATGAAAAGAACCTAGAAGTCAGCACTTTAATTTCTTCATTTTAAAAATGGGAAAATTGAGACCTAAAAAGGTTGTGATTTGCCCAGGATAATTAACCAGACATTAAACATTTTTTTTTCTTAATGAACCAGTCAGAACTCAGGTTTCATAAGTCTTGGGTCAGCTCTACCATGCTTTATACTTTAGTTCTTATTTTACTGATTTGTACTTGAACTTCTTGCCAGACATAGTATATCTAAGTTGTTACCATGTATTTAAATGTGTAAGACATCCAGATAGTTTTGTGGTGTTCTTGGAGTCTGATTATGGCAATCACCTTCAAAAAAGGATTTTTATTTTGAAATCTAAGAAACATACACTTTCTCTATGCCATGTGACATTGAGTTTATCATTATGTCTTTTTGTTGTTTTGAGATAGGCCTTCAGTATGTAGCCCAGGATAGCCTAGAATTTACAACCTATCTCCTTCTGCCTCAATCTTACTGTCTTAATGATTGATCTGTGGCTCGAGAACCTAATGGGTGATACAGGCTGTGTACATGAGGATGGTAGATTGTACATAGTAGTTAAGAGGTAAGGTCTGGGATGGATATCCATAGCCACCAGTAGACTCCACTCGCTCAACCTGTCTAGTCTATCAAATATGTTCCCTTACAGGTCCTGTTTAAGCTATTTTCTTAACCAAGAATAGATTTGAGGAGCCAAGGTTCCTATATCTTGCTTCCTTAACCCTTCAGACCTGATTGTATCTATTTATACTGAAACTAGAATCTTATATTTACTAGATAAGCAGTCTACCTGTGAGCTACAGCCCCAGCTCCATACCATTGCTTAAAAGCATCACTGTCCTGGTGCTGCCCACCCTCTGTTCCCTTCCCCTACAGCTGAAGAAGTGGCATCGCACCCCCGCTCTATTGTATGTCTCTCTGCCCTGTTAGGATGTAACCGAGTGAGGGCAGGACTTACTCACTGCAACAGGTCTTCTTCTGGAGAGCAGCGTGGCAAGTACCGGGTGCTCACTTACATATGTGTGTATTCTGTGAGCAGGTTTTCAAGCCTGAGGGAGGGGTGGGTGTGTTGCATGCTAGTTTCCACATGATGGACAGTTGTTTGACAGTGGAGTCTAGAGTAGTTATATTTATCTTGCAAACTATACTGAGGAGCTACTTAGGGACTGTGTAGAAGGGTGGGGGTGAGAAGCAGATGCAGTTTAATTCCTTTGTGTCTCATTCTCTGCTTTGAGGCTGAGAAACAACCTCTGCTCTTACTGAAAGCTTGTGCCATGTCACTTAGGGCTCTCTGTTCCTTACAGCAACATGTGTATCTTTTCTAGTCTTTCTTGATTCTTTAAGATTTTTTTTATTGTGTTTGCTTATGTTTATGTGTGAGTGTGTATGTGACTAGATGCACCCTTACTAAGTGTACATGTAGAGGCCAGGAGACGGGCCACAGGAATAATGCTCTCCTGCCACTCAGGTAGGGGGGCCTAACTGTAAGCCCTGTGTCCTCCTGTGCCGTCCATTTAGCTCTCTTTTCAGATGCTTTAACTCCACTAGTCTGATATATTTATTAATAACAACAGTAATTTTATCTATGAAAGTACCATATTGAATTTAAGTACTGAGCTTACTAATGTCATGGAACATAATCCCTAAGTTTCTATAAAGTGAGGGTTTTACCTCTTGATTTATTTGAGCATCCTGGCTTTGACACTGCCTTACTTGAATTAAACCCTCAGTCTCTTTGATGTGTAATCCCAAGTCAACATGTGACTTTGGCAGTTGTTTACTTTATGTTTTATTATAGCATTCCTTAACTATAAGAAATTAGTACCAGATTTACTATTTTATGCAGTTTACAAAAAAAAGACTACAATAGGAAAATGCATGACCTACTCTGATACTTCTCTTGCTTGGCACAAATAGTATTGTATGCTATATTTAGAAATGATAATTTTCACTTGTATGCTTTATTTGAAGAACTAATTTACTTAAGGTGGAGTCATGTAAATCAAATAATCTCTGCAAAGCTATCATGATGGCACTTAAAGGACAAGAACTTTGAACAATTGATTTTTAATATCATTGTAATTGAACAATTTTAAAATACTCTGAACTATTTTCATGTTAGGAAGTACTTACATTTTATATTTGACTTGGCTATTTTCTCTGACAGAGACCAATAATGCATTTATATGGGAAAGTGTTAATATTTGTGGATGTATGTGGATGTGTTTGTGTCCAGTCAAATCTTTGTTATTTGAACTGTAAGGGAGTAAATAATTTACCTTGCTGAACTTAAGTACCAAAAATATCACTTATCATGGTATTTTTGTGTGCTTACTATATGGTAGATCTCATTTAATCCATTTTGAATGAATTGAGCCAACTGTTTATAGAGTTAACCAACAGCTTAACTGCCTGAGCATAGGGAGTCTGAGGAAGTCTTCATTCTTCTGATGTGAAGTAATGTCTGCATACTGATCCTCATCTAGTTGCTGAGCTGAGATGGTGCCTGTGCCTTTGCAGCTTCCTCCTGCTCTGCAGAGCCTTTGAAAGCCCAGCCTTCCAGTGCACCTTTGCACTCAGTGCATGCGAAGGCCTAGTGTCTTGTGTTGTATGTGGATGTGGCGTCTTGTCCGTAGCACAGGAGTGCTGGTTTCGTGTTTCCTCTCTGCATCATTCCTTCTCGTTCACAGGCAGCTTTGTCTAACTGTAGTTCTAGTCTGTCCTTCAGTCTTTTTGATGCTCCACTGTGTCATTGTTCCTCTGACTCGTCCCTTCACATCTCACACGCTCTTCACCGCTGCTGTCTAGCTGCTCCATGAGTGTGCGTTTAGATGTTAACCCCATAGCCTTAGTCTCCGTAAGTTAGCCTTTCTCTCTGAGGAGCAACAGGGCATCCCACCTGTTTGCTCATCCGCTTTCTTCACTCCTCAGTTCTCTGGCCCACGTTCATGGCTTTGTTTCAGGGTTAAAATTTTATTTTCTTTCTTTAAAATTAGTGCTGAATTTTCAAAATTATCTTAGCTTAAATTGAATAGAACAAGTTTGGGTTTAACTTTTTGGAGGAGGGATATGAAATTGGTCATTCTTAATGGCTATTTTAGGTTACTGGGAACAAAATGAAATTATGAAACCCTCTGTGAATCTCGTTCAGCATCAGGGAAAGCAGTTTGCTGTTTTCATAAAGCTATTTCAACTAGCATTGACTTGGCAGGAAAATAAATAGAAACTAGTTATTCAAATGCATTGAGTGTTAGGGTTATGGTTGCTGACTTACTAGGAATTACTGGGGATTATTAACTGGAATAAGGTAATTAATAAAATAGAAGTCTTGTCAGTGAGTGTGTGCCTTCTCTCTGTCCCTTATGTGTTTTTACCATGGTGCCTATTCATTAACAGGTGAACACTGGGCAGCGAAGGAGTGGACCACTGGTACTTATAGGCAGTGGGCTCTCTTCACAGCAGCAGAAAATGCTCAGCAAACTTGAGACAGTTCTTAAGGCGAAAAGGTGTGCTGAATTTGACAGTACAGGTGAGGAAGGGTTTTGTTTTGGTTTGGTTTTGGTAGAAAACAATTTTAAGTTAGTTCCTTTAAAGAATAACCTCTGATAATTTATTGATGTTTTAAGCATTGGGTTATGGTTATATATTTTGCATCTTGTAAAATGTATTTATACTTTATAGTTTTAATATGCTTAAGAGATATAAAGTATTGATTTTATTTGTTTTTGTGGTACTGGGGAAGAATCCCAGGCTGTTCATGTGCTAATAAGCAGGTGCCCTACTGCTCAACTCCACCCTCAACAGCAATGAAGTTAAGTCTAACATACATTTTAGGATAGGACACTGTCAGAAGAACAGATTCAAGTTTGTTAATAATAAATTATAGAACAGTATAATACCATAAATTATTTGAAAGTAGCTGAAAATTTTGTATTTGTTAATACCGTTTTATGGTGTGTTTTTTGATCTTATTTTTCATGTTGATGGACAGGTTAAAAAGTACTGAATAAAAGAAACATTTACTAAATATAAAAGTTGCCTTTGAAGAAAACTTAAGTATCAGTTAATTAAGTAGATTAAGTGATTATGAAAAGTAGAGGGTCATTTTCTTTCTGTTTTCCTTATTGCTTTGTTTGCATCCTAGTAACTCATGTCATTGTTCCTGATGAGGAGGCTCAGAGCACTCTGAAGTGCATGTTGGGGATTCTCAATGGATGCTGGGTCCTGAGGTTTGATTGTAAGTACTGGATTTGGGAGGATTACCAGACTATTTAGTGCATTCCTGTCCTTTGAGATAGTCACCATTTTGAAAAAGATTCATGTTTCATTGGTGCTATTCAGATTTTTTTAATAAATGTGCATAAATATGCTCTGATTTTAAAGTAGCTTTATTCAGCAATACCAATCATATTAATAAAGAGTGAATGTTGTTTGATGTTAACTTTGAAGTCTAAATAGTCCATATTAATGTTAAATGGTTCTTTTGACAAAATATACTCATGTTTTAAATCCATTGCATGGTGCATCTATGAAGTAAAATTAATTTATTATTTTCCATTTAAGAATTCACAGTATTACCCATGTAATATCTTTTTACGTTGTAGCTGACTCAGTCATTTTAGGCATCTTTTGAGGAATTAACTGTTTGATTCTGCATGATCTGGATGATTTCCAGCAGCCATTACCTGAGCCTTCACTCACTGTATCTTGTTTCTCTCTGTTGGCAGTCAAATGCCATCGTCACCCTCGGAGCTGCTGTCTACCTCACATACTGTAGCCAGATGTTAGTCTTAACCTTGTATCATTTAGAATTAAAAAAGAAAGCATACTCCTAATTATTATCTTCTTTGTTTATTTTTGAGATTACATTTTAATTACAACATTTCGCCCTCCCTTTTCTCCTTCCAGACTCTTTCATATCTCCCCCCTCATTCCTATGTATTTTCTTTCTGTTCCTTGTACCTGAAGGATGGATCTACGTTTTGGTGTACTAGCTAAAACATGGCAGATGGCACCAGCTCTTATTAAGTACTTCTTTAGAAAGCTAAGTGTTTGCAAAGGATTGACAGGGACTTTTACGATCTGTAGTCAGGAGTCTTGATATTCCTTATGTCAGGAATGATTGAAGGCCACCATTTCCCAGGCCTGCCACACAGTTGTGCACATGGAGCTGCTCCGTATTGTGATGCTCTGCTAATCTTGTGCTAGAGCTGGATGCCGACACTGGATGGACAATTGCAGTCTCCTGTAATGTTGATTATACCAAAGCCGAACAATGGTTATATTGTTTTTTTAAATAATTTTTTTTTATTTTTTTTTAAAGATTTATTATTATATCTAAGTATACTGTAGATATCTTCAGACATACCAGAAGAGGGCGTCAGATCTCATTATGGATGGTTATGAGCCACCATGTGGTTGCTGGGATTTGAACTCAGAACCTTCAGAAGAGCAGTCAATGCTCTTAACCGCTGAGCCATCTCTCCAGCCCCGGTTATATTGTTTTTAAGAAGCACATCATGTATTAAAATTCACTAAAATTATTGGCTTTGTGCTTTGAAGGCCTTATGGTAGAGTGGTTATCACCAACTTAAGTTCAAAGTTGATTTGATCTGAAGAGCAGTTTGATGTTAGCTGTCGATATTCATGTCCTCTTAAACCGGCTTACACTTCTTCCTTGTAGTCTTATTGAGTGTGGTTCCCAGTGATGAGAGCTCTGCTCTCTTTTCTGCTCATTCTCTGTAGATTGTTGCTCCCAGTCAAAACCAGTTTGAGAAGTAAATTGTGTGAATTGGCAATATGTCTGGGTTTGAACTTTATTTTACCTTTCCTGTCTATACTAAGTCTTTCTGAGTCTAGTATTTAAAAATCCAGATGCTTCCAAGTTTATGCATTCTTTTGTACCACACCTGGGCCAGAACCATCGCCAATGGCCAGAACTAGTCAATTTTTATAATAACAAGATCTGATCAATAAAGAAACCACGTGGAATTTTGAGTAATCTGATGCTTCTGAACTTTGAGTCTGTTTTTTAAGAATTTGCTCAACCGGCATTTGATTTTATGTATAGGTGATCCATTTCTATAAAACGTACCTTCTGTAGGAAATGTGAGTTTTGTCACTTTAATGGATTGGCTGTGTCATTTTTATAGGATCTCTGATGAACTCAGGCTGAGTTAATAGTGTGCTATTTGGTGATTCAGGATGTTAATAGTGTGCATTTGGTGATTCTCAAGGGAATGAGTAACATCCTCTAATCCTGACAGTTCTCTTAGGAGAAAAGACGGGTAGGATCTCTTATTGAAGTTTATATGTCCATATTTTTAATATAGAGCCCAAAGAAAAATAAATTCAAAGTTTCAGACAAGTATTTAAGTAGTCACTAGGTCACTGGGTTTATAAAAATAAGCCGTATGCCCTCAAAAGTCTTTCTGTGCTAACAGGATACCCCAGTTTCTCTTCTGTGTCAGGTACCTCAATGTTTATGGAAAATATTTCAGAGAAATTCAGAATTGTCTAGAAATCATATATATTTGAGAAAAATGATGGGGATTACTGCTTTCAGAATTAATTATAAAGGTACCTGATTTATTAAAAGTTTGTTTGATTCTAGGAATTAGTTTCTTGGTAGATAAAATTATTAACGGGAATAACTGCTTATAAACTTGTAACTTTTTTGTGGTATTTTCCATAAACCAAATGAATTGAGGAGGATGTTCTATGACACGTGTACATGCCCTTGTGTTGGAAGTTGGAGCTTGACACCAGGCATCTTAGCCTTGCATCTTAAGTTTTGAGACAGCGTCCTGATGTGTCAGTGAGCCAGGCACTCAGGGATGAGCTCTGCCTGTGTCTCCACCTATTCCCCACTTGGTTGGGCTGGGGTTACTCAAGATTCCTGTCCATGAACTGAGAGAGGAGAGCAGGGGGCCATACCCTTTAGTATTGCTTTCTGACTGGCTGGCTGATTTGAGTTATGGACTCTAAAAGGCAGTCACTAAGTAACCTCATGATCAGCTTAACAGTCATTCTTTTCTATTACAGTTGCTTTTTTAAATGGACTTTTGAAAGTGCTGTAGAGTTGTAAAGATTGATGTACTTTCTGTTTTGCCTGATAAACTTTGCTGACTAATAAAATGTAAATAGATACTAAAACATTTCTGTAAAATAAGACTGATTAGGAAAGCCTGTGTCCTGAAGTCTCATCAGGTAGGGCACGGTGGCACAGGCCTATAATTCCAGCATTTGGAAAGCTGAGGCAAGACGAACAGGAGTTGAGAACCATTCTTGGTTACTCAGTGGGTTCCCAGCAAGCTGTTCTACACAGACCCCCCTCTCAAAAACAAGTTAGTAAACAACAGAAAAGAAGTCTCCCATCAAAGATTCTCTAAGAATAAAAGTTATTTTATCAAATAACCCCACTTTTCTGAAAATTTACTTGAAGTCAGTAATACAAGTGGAGTGGAAAGGTGTCTGTCAAATGCTAGCAGGACGTGGGGAATGACCTGCACAGGAGTGAAACAGTTTTCTCATGCCAGTGTGTGAGTGCACACAGAAAGCATGCATGGTGGGGCTACCAAAGAGGGTGCTATTGTTTTTGTTTGTTTGTTTGTTTTGAAATAGGCTTCCTGTATAGTCCAGGTTGGCCTCAAATCCTGGTCCCACCTGCAGATTGAGTATAAATGCTGGGATTACAGTCAGGGTGCCCATATTGTAATTAATTTTTAACAGTTTTCAAAAGAATATATGCCTATTGTATCAAACCTTCACATTTTTAATGCCATTTAAAATACAGTCTTTTTTGTCTTTTCCAAAGATTAGATAGATAGTTCAGGACTTTGTTCTTAAAAAGAGAAATTAAAACCTGGATTTGTAATTGTTTCCCAATTAATATAATAGTTTGTATTGCAGATATAGAAAATTACATAAATATATTTTTAAAAAGATATTTGACTGAAAGCCACTGATCATAAGTTTTCTAATTATGAGAATCTTTGGGCATTAGACAATTTGTTCTTTAAACATCAGACAATTTTAATATTATTTCATAGTATAGGTGTCAGTACTGCTATCCAAGTTTTGTTCAAAATTTTTTATGATATACTAATACATTTCTTGATGGGATTTGTTTGCTCCTTTGTATGTATTAAGTAAAATAAATTCAGCATGTTATCTTAAGTGTGTGTGTGTGTGTGTGTGTGTGCATATTTCTAATTAAAACATTAACTTGAAGTAGAGGAAAAAAAGTAAGTGAATACTAAAGTAGTATTTTTGACAAAATCTAAAGTCCTATGACAGTGTTTTCTGTGACATTCCAAAGTGGATGTTGATGATGACGTATGTCTTGGTTAGTTTTTGTTTCTAGGCAAGCTAGGGCCATCACATGGCTTTTGGATCGCAGCAACAGAGAAACCCATCTTGGATGGCGTGAATGGTTTTCTTTTCTCCTCTGAGCCTTCATTTATTTCATCATCGCTTTACTCTTGCTGTTTCACACCATGAGCTCATGTCTCAGTGCTTAACTGTCACCTGGCCCTGGAGAAACTGTGACAGTGCACTTTGTTATTTTCTATTTTGTTTTCGTGTAGAATGGCTCTTCCTGTCTGACTGAAAACTAATATAGAAGCATTTTCAAGAAAAGATTCCTTTGGTTTTACAGCCTGAGTGTTGATTTTTAACTGAATCAGTCAGGAACTCCATGGATGTTTGTTTATTGTCATTCTGAGTGACATAAATTCCTACTTAGTTCTAATGCCATATCTATTCAGACTCTGGGCTTTGAGGAGGAGTGACACTTACGTATTTTAAGTTTCTTAAAGGAAATTTGTTGGCTTAGAGCAATATTAATTCCATATTCTCTCAGATAGGAAGAGCCAGAAGCCCCAAAAGGATAACAATTTGTTAAAATCTGCACCTGTGTTGTTCTAGCTTTTGAAGAGAGTGAAGACATGGTGTTTTTGTGTTTGTGTATTTGGTTTTGCTTTCCCTGTAAGACAGACGTTCTCTTCCTATGGACACTCTATATCATAAAGATCCATATCTTTAGCTCTGTTTATGTTTTTGCATTTTTTTGTTTTTGTTTTTGGGTTTTTTTGTTTGTTTGTTTTTTGTTTGTTTGTTTTTTGAGACAGGGTTTTTCTGTATAGCCCTGGCTGTCCTGGAACTCACTCTGTAGACCAGGCTGGCCTTGAACTCAGAAATCCACCTGCCTCTGCCTCCCGAGTGCTGGGATTAAAGGCGTGCGCCACCACTGCCCTGCCTGTTTTTGCATTCTTTATTAATTTTGTGTAGCTGTGGATTCAGGGACACTTCTTTTTACTCTATTTTATTTGTTAATCCTTTTCTCTCAGACTTCAGAAAAAATGATTCAGCTCAATATAAATTGATGATCATCACTGGTTCATGCATCTATAATGAAGATATATCTAAGTGTTATGATTTTATATGCTAGAGACAGGAATGCATGCTAACAGTTTAGACTAAAGGAATATTCTTCTGTATAGAATAAATTTCTTAAAAATACTGTTGTAGCCCTGACAGTTATAAGCTGCCTGGGTATGCAAAGATCCTTGGTCTTAACCACGATGGCCAGAGCTGCCCTAATGACTTTGCATTAATGAATTCGAGCTCAGTGATACTTGGGAGATTGGGCTTCTTCTGCACACAGAAAAATCACACATCGTCAGGCCCAAAGAAAACTACCATAAATAGTAGGCATGATCAGGACTTCACCTAATTCACTAAAACAGTGTCTATACAGGTGACTTGTTCCTTTGTCCCTGCAAAGTAATAACTCCAGATAAAATCTTAATAGAATATATTCAAGGTAACAAAGATGAAATAAATCATCATATAAGAATAGTGGCTCAACACATTCAAAGTATGCATGGTTCTGATAGACAAGGAAGGCTTTGTTTACATGTAAAACTATCATGTTAATTTACTTTGAAAATTACTGATGGAGAAAACAAACAAAACTGTGATCTCAATTTTGCTTTTTTCTTGAAAAGAAAAAGATATATATTTTTCTGCCAAACTTTTAGTAGCAAATGATAGCATCATGATTGGTTGTATTAAGCATTTATGATAGATATAAAATAATTGGATTAGAGAGTGAGAAGTAGGTGGTTCTCTTGAGTTTGAGGCCAACCTGTTCTATAGAGTGAATTCTAGGACAGCCAGGGCTACACAGAGATACCCTGTCTTGAAAAACAACCTCAATCAAAAAGGATTAAATTTTAAGAGGTTGTATTTAGTTTGTTGGTAAAAGACCAACAACTAATTTTTAAATTAATGATGTAAGTACAGTGATTAAGATATGGTATACATTTTTTTAATTTGTTTTTTTAATTTATAACTCTTATAATTAACTTTAATTTATAACTGTAGCTGTCTTCAGACACTCCAGAAGAGGGCATCAGATCTCATTACAGATGGTTGTGAGCCACCATGTGGTTGCTGGCATTTGAACTTACTACGGTATACATTATATGAGTTAGTGAATAGAAATGTTTTTAAGTGATTATATTTTAGAGACAAATATATTCAAGTGGAATGCTGCCATTTGCTTAATTTTTATGGAATAAATAAAAGTTTGAAATATCCATTATTTTCTTATTAAATAAGTAGTATTTGGCTACTTTTTATTTCATTGCTGATATTTCATTGGTGATATTACTATGTCATTTAATTACTGAAAGTTCACCTTAGAATAGCTAGTGTATGTTCTTTACTTGGTGAATCCGTTTACTTGATTGATCTCAAAAGGAAGTTCACAAGCATTGAAGTTTTAATTATGGAAAATATCTATTGAATACTGTGACTTGAAATGTGTTTTCATCTAAAACTTGGGAAACCAGGTTGACAGTGGCAGTTTTGGTAGCAGATCAAGTAAACTCATTGACCATTAAAGACAGAGATAAATATATTTATTGTTCTCCATCCCTTCTGTCTTCAGAGTCCTTAGTACTTTCTACTATTTACTGTGCCTTTTGAGCAGTCTCTAAGAAAATGACTATTTTCCTCTTTAATCCTTAAGAAACGAATCATGTGATCTACTATAGGAGAACCAGAACATACCAATTCTAAATAGGGATAGCTGTCGCTTATTTAGATGATGTTTTTAACATACTCAATAAAGAGACCTAAAAACAAGGCTGTTCAAGAGTCGGAGAATATTTAAATTTTTATCTCATTGAGTCCCCAGAAAAGCACTTAATTTCTGTAGTGTTTGGTCTGACAAGGTATTTGAGTTGGAACCTTAGGAGGAGATGTCACTTAGCTTTCAAAACTTCCCAGGGGTTTTCTTTGCTGTACTAGCAACTTTATAAAAGGACTTTGTTACCATTCAGACATCTTCCAGACTTAATTCAGATTTACTTAGCTGGTACTGGGTGACAGAGACTTGGCAGTTTCCTAGAATAAGAGAATATCAGAGGAATGTTTGATCAGCTCAGTAATTGGAGTTAGATCACTGAACGTTTCTGCGTTTGGAGTCTCTTGTCTGGGAAAGATAGCCCAGCACACCTGTGGGCTAGCTTGGGCAGTGGAAATGTCTAGTGCTCACAGTCCCTGTGCTGGTGCAGCTGACCCTGTTCTTCCCTTATGTACACTAAAGCTAATCACCTAAATAAAGAACAGATTGCTGAACTCAAGGCAGCCGTCTCTATCTGGGAAAGATGGCAATGGTACCAGTGAAACAAAGGAACTTGGTCGCCATGAGGTTGCTGTGTTTAAACCCAGTAGAAGCGGAGTTGTAGGATATCGTTCCAAGAATGGATGTTGATGGAATGGCACTATTCATTTCCCTCAATGCTAAGCCATGGTGGCTAGAAAAGGGCAAGATACAGATAGCAAAGAAGAAATCTATGGCGCGTTCCAAGTCTCTGACAAGGATGGTGATGGCGATGTCAGTCCAGCAGAACTGTACATCATGACAAATTCAGAAGAAAGAATTAACAAATGAAATGGCTAAAGATGCAAGATATTGATGGGCATGGACAGTGTCAACAGAATATTTTGTACATGTGATCATATGATGACCACAGACGAAGACTTACTTTTAGCTACTTTCCCCCTGTACATCACACTAATTCTTGTAAGAAAAGGGTGATTTACTGTTTTTATAGAGCAAAAGTGAATGTCAGAGAACCTGCACAAACTACCTTGTGGTCTTGTCCCCTAAAGATATGCTTCACATTGGCTGTTACAGCATAAATAATTCGTTTACTTCAGGACAGTGTGCAGAATGGTTTGAAGGGTGAACTTGAAACACAGCCCTAGTTGTAGACGGTCCTCTTGTGTTTCCAGGTGTTTTAGCCCCATGGTGACAATACCACACCACGGTGACTTGCCTCAGCATGTTAGCTTATTTCTACGTGCATTGTACTAGAGTAAGACTAATGTCAGGTTGTCACGCATTGTTAGTAAAAATCTTTAGCAGAGGAACATCTGTGGATGTGAAGCCAGCAGCACCATAGGCTATGTCTGTGAACTTAGCACAGCCGTCACCACTGCTTGCTCTTCAGGAAATTAGGATCTGTTTTCTTTACAACTTGTAAATGCTCATCTTATTTAACAAAAAATAACTTGTATACTTATCAACGACTACAAGGCTGAAGATTTTATGAACCAGAGTACAGCCACTGCAGAAGCACTGGTCCCTTCCGATAGGAAACTAAGCCACCTTCTCAGTTGCTGGTGTTTTCTGTCTCCTGTCTCCCAGTGCTCTACTTAGCAGACCCTGCTCTAGCTATGCTGTGTTCTGTTCACTTGCAGCAGCACATTGTTAGAAGCAACAGATATCATTTTGGGAATTAAAATAATAAGCCAAATATGCCCATCACTGATGAAGCATCCCCTAGGCTCAGTCCGCCGTAAGCGCCTGCTGGCTACTGCTGATGCAGTAGGCATTGCTGCACTGCTTCTCACCTAGAGCTCGTATTGCTCCGTAGGCGGAATGATGAGTGGACGTGTGCATGCCTAATGATACAAAATCAAAACAGTGGCTTAGATAGAAAGGAATGAGTTTGTTGATGATTTTGCTATACTGATAATGCCTTTTAGGTTCCTATTTTGTATACAAACAGTATGTAGCCGACATTGTTGCTAGGATAGTATTTTGACCTAATCACAGATTTTAAGTCTCATTTTCAATATATAGGAAACTTCATTTCAACCCCCCCCCCTTATTTTTTTGGAAACTTCTCACTCTAGCTGAGGCTGTACTGGAACTTACTGTACAGTCCAGGCTGGCCTCAAACTCACTGCAGGTCCTCCTGCCTCAGCCTCCCGGTGTTGAAATTCCAGATGTGAACCATCATACCCAGCCAAAGTTAATATATTAGATAGCATTTTAACCAGCAATTATTTAACATAATGCTATTTAAAATACTTCATTGCATGCCAAACAACAATTTATAAATTAGAACCATAAGATTCAGAACTTTGGCTCAGCAAACTCAAATGATACAATCTTAAAAACTGGGCAAAAGATTATTGACCATCAAAACACGGGCAAACCTAACAAATTAATAATTATACAACTAAGGAATTATGGGAAATTTCTTAACTACTGTATTTTATTTTTATTTATGTGCGCATATGATCTTGTATGTTCAACTGCCCATAGAAGCCAGAAGAGGATGTTGGCTCCACCAGATCTGCAGCTACAGGCAGCTGTGAACTGCCTGATGTGAGTGTGGAGTCTAACTCTTACCCTCTGCAATCAGAGCAAGGTCTCTAAGCCTCCGGAGCAGCTCTCTAGTCCCTTGGCATTGAATTTGAATTCATATTAACAATCCTAAATGAAGGGAAACATTAAATTGACTGTACTCAGCTTTGGGAGAAACGGGGTATTCAGTTTTCTTTTTTTATAACATGCAACATCTTGGAACACTAAAAGAAGCTTAAAATCATTTGACATATTCACAGTCATGCCTTTTAGAGTCCAAGGTTTAGCTTGCATACGAAAAAATATATACATATTTGTGTGTGTGTGTGTATGTGTGTGTATGTATTTGTATGTAAAATGCATTGGCTTTAGAAAGCTGAGCAGACTTGGGTTCAAATTCCCATTCTGCCACACTAACCAGCTAAATGGCTTGGAACCAGACAAGTACTTTGTGTTTTTATTTCTCTTTCTGAAATGGAAAGAGCACACAATAAATCCTATTGTTTGTGGATTTTACATTTTTGAATTTGCTCTACATGCTAAAATTTTGTAATTCCCCAGGTCAGCACTTTGTAGACATGTGGGGTACCATAGGGTTTGAGGTGCATATGAACATACTCTCAGCTGAGATCAAGCTTGTGATTCTTTGCCTTCTCCATTCAGCTAGACGTTGTAAGCAGCTTTGAGTATGCAGAGCATGCTTCTCACATGCTTTGTGTTGTTGAGTTCACATTTAAAATAGCCCCCTAGTATAATGCCGAAATGCTGCCCACATTCCCTATACAAGAAGACATGTTTTAGGAAAAAAATAAAACAGTTGGAGAGGGAACCTTATTCAGGCCCAAATTTTAATGTAGTTCCAATATTAATGTAGTTCCATTCATTGAATGGTACTGTGGAAGAACTAAGGTGATTTTAAACACACCCAGAATAAGAAGTTCTTCTTTAGTTTACAAAAAGGTTGGAACCAGAGTCTCCCAGGAGCACAGCAGTGTATTTCCAATTTATTCAGTATTTGCAGCTTCTTTCTAGAACATGACCACTGCAGATAAGGAGTGTCTACCAAGCCAGACTTGATCAATACAGGAGGATTGGTACACACACTAAAACACACATAGTAGCTGCAATCCCTAAGATTGTCAGGGCTTTTCCTTGGAATAATTCCAGTATCATCGGTCATTAGAATTAGAGAAACAGGACATCAGAATTGGCCAAGCAGGTATCAAGTCTAATGATCTGAGTTTGATCCCTGAACCATGTGGTAGGAGAGAAGCAGCTCCTGCTGGTCGCCCTCTGACCTTAAATGTGTGTGTACTCACACACACACACCTACAGTAAATACGAATAACTTAAGCACTTAAAAACTCCAAGTTGGGCTAGATAAAAAAAGAAAACAATGCAATACATTGTACTTGCAAGTGTTTTGTCTTTTTTCCCCTGTAATTCCATCAAAACCATCAGTATATAGTTTTATCTCCTTAAGAAATATATTCCTTTTAAAGTTCTTTGGTTAGGCCCTGTGCTCATTAGTATTTTATTATTTAAATAGTGATTATTTAAATAATATATGATTTTTTTAATGTTTTCAGAGTACTAGACAATGTTTATGCATTTGGTTTATAACAATACCTCCTGCTCCTGGGATGAATTATTAGATTACACAGCATCCACAGATTTCATAAAATAATGTTAGTGTGATGGCTTTCCCCTAATGAAAATGAATGAAAGAGATATTTTGAAAAAGATTTACAGGTGTTAGGAATAAAACAGTACGCTTCTATTCGTATTCAATTCATCTGTACCCAAGGAAGTAACAATAAACACTTCAACTTTTTTATATTTCCTTAATGATATTCTAGTTTTCCTCTCAATATTTAATATTTCATTAGATGAAAGAATTAAAGCTCTAGCTGTGCATAATTTCCTACCACACTACAAATTTTGCATCTTACTTCTCTACCATAGCCAAGCCACTAATACTTCTAGAATATTTCAGCAGCAATTTTTCTTAAAAAAAAAAAAAAAGACAAATTGGTCTAGAATTGTGTTGTAGAAATAAGTATGCATTCAAACATTTTTACTAAAAAAGTCCAATTATTTTTGCTTTTAGTATATCTAAGCTAAATGTGAAATGTAATGGAAATGTTTTTTCTTAAATTACCTCTGTCAATCAGATACAAGCTGTTTTTCTGAAGGTTTGCAATTAGATCGGGAGAGTGGAAAAGGTGAATACCAAGGGCACAGCTATGCTGCCTCCTTAACCTGAGCCCCACATCTGGCTTAGTAACAGAAATGCAAATCCTCTGGGCCCTGCAAACTACAGAGCAGGAGTCCTGCCCTGTGCTGTCCTGAGTGCCTCCCTCTGCTGGAGCTCATCGGACTGCCATCCTTCATGCCTTTGACATGAGGAAGATTTCAAATGAGCCTCTAAAATGGTTTTATAATGGAGTGTTTATTGACAGAGGAAGAGAGAGCTGTGGCATTGGTTTCACTTTAGTTGAGCGCTCCTTTTAAAGTCTTCCAAATTTAATGAAAACTGAAGGTTAGTTTTTGCAATCAAAACTTAAAAAACGTGTTCTTTACAGAGACACGACTAATTCTGAGTGTAAGTAGTAGGTGCTTACTAATGAAGCTGCAGAAGGCCCCATGGAGGAAGGCTTCGAGCAAGTGGGTGGGATCTACTTTCCTTATTTATCATTGATCTTGGCATGTCAGAGCTCAAACTATGTTTATTTTGCTTTCATTTTTGTTTTCTGTTAAAGATGTCAGGAGCTTCAGTGTTTGTCCCTTACTGCATGTTTTCAGGTTGACTCATGAAAATCTAGGCCAGGCTGAAGTGGGTTGTCACTCAATCTTAGAAAATACAGACTGTCTTACATGTCACCTCTGTCCTGTCAATATGACTTTTCTCTTCTCACCCTCACAAGATTCTGTTTGTTTTCATCACAATGTGGGACAGTTCTGGCTGATGGCAAATTGGCACTTGGTTCTGAGCCAATTCTGATCAGAAACGAGCCTCTTAAGGCCCTCTGCAGAGTTGTAGGCTCAGGTGTCACCCTTCAGTGGCGTCTTGATCACTGGCGTTGCCCCTGTTAGGTAGGATGTTAATGTATTTCTAGCATATCTTTCTACTTCTCAGTATATGTTGACATAGATGAAATTTTCTTCTGGATAAGCTTCATTCAGTGGTTATTTGTTTGGTATTTGTTTTTAAATTGTTTGTACTTTCCTGTTTTCTCAGTGGTAAAACTCAGGTCATTGAGTGACATAATCTCAAAGGCAAATAGAAAATGACCTAGAGATGTTATAGTGAAAACAGTATAAGATTCATTTTTGAGATTTTTTTTTTTTCAGTTTTGTGGTAGACCCTCTATTTTCAAATTTATTTTTGATGTCTTTTCTCAGAATATAATTATATCGGTTCTCCTGTTTCTTTTCTTCCTTTAACCCCTCCTAGGTGCCCTCCTCCAAACCCACTCTCAATTGATAATCTCATTTACTTTTCTGTATGTTAAATGCACATATATATATCTGTATGCACAAGGAGATAGAGAACTTGCCAAGTTGGTTTTTTGTTGTTGGCGTATGTGTGGTTTTTGTTGGTGATGTGTGTGTGGTTTTTGTTGGTGGTGTGTGTGGTTTTTGTTGTTGGTGTATGTGTGGTTTTTGTTGTTGGTGTATGTGTGGTTTTTGTTGGGGTGTGTGTGTGTGGTTTTTGTTGTTGGTGTATGTGTGGTTTCAAGCTGATAACCCATAAGGAAGCTCACCCAGGAGATGCCAACTCTCCTCCCAGTAGGCTAGAGTTGCCTGTAATTCTTTGTTTAGGGTGAAACCTCACTACATTTTTCCTCTTCCACATTCACATGTCCATTATAGTACTATTGTTCCTGCCTGTTGTCTACGAGAGACTTGTTTCCCAGCGTACTCCCTAGGATTTTGGGTCTTAGAGTTTTCTATCCCTTCTGTGATATATTCCCTGACTCATAAGATGCAGGAGCTGTGAGATAGATGTTGGTGTGGGCTCACTACGATCTGTTGATCTCGGTTGACAGTATTGTCACCAGCTGTGGTTTTCTGTGATGGTCCTGTCCTCATTTGCTGTAAAGAGAGGCCTCGTTGATGCCAGAGGCTGACTTGGGATCTCTTCCTCTGTCAAAACCCTAGCACAGGTACAAGTTGCCACACCCATTGGGGATCCAGCTCACTTCCCAGTGCTAACATGACATACTGTCCACCTGCTGAGCTGTCTCTCTGGCCCTTGCTTTGTTGTTTTTTGTTTGTTTTTTAGTATAATTGGGGTTTGAAGATTTCAGAATGTTTAGGCCAGCCATAAAGAAGAGACTAATTAGATGGACGTCACACTTGCTCATGTGCTTATTTGATTCTACCTTATTTCTTGTCAGGGGTGAAAGCCTGTCTGGACAGCAAAGTACGTGAGCAGGAAGAAAAATACGAAGTTCCTGGAGGGCCGCAGAGGAGCAGGCTCAACAGAGAGCAGCTGGTAGTTTCCTTTACATACTACTTGCTTGTTCTTACAGCTTTGTGTCATTATCATCATCGGGAAAACTTTGCCCTTTCATCCAGTTCAGGTGACTGATTAAAATTTTAATTGTGCTTATTTCAAGCACTTGATTCTGAAAGATGATCACAGTTTGCAGTAAAATCCAGAAGGTAATAATTTCACATTGTTAATGGATTTTTGGCATCTTGAACATTCCCATAAAGCTTTCAGAATCTGAGGTAAATCTCAGATATAGGAAGTAACTTGAAAGAAGACTTACAGCTGCTGCTCGGATTTGGTTGCCATATGTCTTTATTGCCACATACTGCAGTTTTAATGGACAATATTCCATTATTCTGTTGATATATGTAACTACAGTAGAAACAGCAAAGACATTTTCTAATTGGATCTTTAGCCATGACTTCATTATCTGTTGTGCACTGTCAATGCATCTCTGGAACCTTAAGGCCACACTCCTACTATGGCTGCCTAGGAGACCTTAGGTATTGACTTAGTTAGGGATTCATTGCTGTGAAGAGACACCAAGGCAACTCTTAAAAAGACAACATTTAATTGGGGCTGGCATTCAGGTTCTGAGGGTCAATTCACTTTGATCATGGCAGGAAGCATGGCAGCATGCAGGTGGGCATGGTGCTGGAGGACCTGAGAATTCTATATCTTGTTCCTAAGGCAAACAGGAGAGGACTGTCTCTTCCAGGCAGCTAGGAGGAGGGTCTCAAAGTTCACCCCAAGAATGACATATTTTCTCCAACAAGGCCACACCTCCTAATAGTGCCATTCTCTTGGCCAAGCATATTTAAACCACCACAGGTATCATGTAGAGACCTGAATGTAGATGGACAGGACTGAACTGTATGTGGGGAAAATGCCACTCTTACAGTCTAAATCCAGCCTGCTGTCTCTGATGCTTACTCTAGATACTGTAAAATTTGGGAGATAAGTCTTATCCATATGCACAAGCATCTAAATGGAGGAAATTTGATGAAGAGGGTTCATTTTTTTGTTTGTTTTATTTTTTAGACAGAGTCTCACTGTATAGTACAGGCTGACTTGCAGTAGTCTTTCCTTCCTAGCCTTGGTGCTAGGATTGTAGTTGTATACTGCTATGCTTGATGACAGATTGCTTGTTTGTTTTATGTTATTTTTCCTTTCAGTAAAAAGCACATCTGAAATTTTAAAAGAGTAAAAAGGAATCAGACAGTGAATGAATTTTAAATGAAAAAAAAGGATAAATAAGAAACTCTTATTTTCCTAAGTGTGCTTCCTAATCCCGTTAGTTTGATTGAAGTACAGTTTATGCCAGCACCCCATTAAGAAGCTTCTTTGACACACGACTATTGTTATTATGTCCTTCATTCATAGACAGTGTTTTAAAATATTTTTATCTACTTTTAACAATTATTTTCTTTTTATTTCAGTTGCCAAAGCTGTTTGATGGATGCTACTTCTTCTTGGGGGGAAACTTCAAACATCATCCAAAGGATGACCTCCTTAAGCTCATTGCAGCAGCAGGAGGCAAAGTCCTCAGTAGAAAGCCCAAGCCAGACAGTGACGTCACTCAGACCATCAACACAGTTGCATACCACGCTAAGCCTGACTCTGATCAGCGCTTCTGTACGCAGTACATCGTCTATGAAGATCTGTTTAACTGTCACCCAGAGAGGGTTCGGCAGGGCAAGGTCTGGATGGCTCCTTCCACCTGGCTTATCAGTTGTATAATGGCCTTTGAATTGCTTCCTCTTGACAGCTGAATGTCATACCAAGTGAACATTTTAAGTTGAACATGCATGGTTTGTGAGAACACAGCCATTGTGATATGTTTGATCATTCATGTTTTTATGGCTAGGTAGAACCATTCGTGTTTCTTCCCCCTTTGAATTGCAAAATAAAACAATTGGTAGTAGATTAAGAATTCATCTAGATGCCTAAACCGCTTTTAAGATTTTTTTTGTTCTCTTTTGAGGGTGGGGGCTATAACTCACCCATGCGTGAGGCACAGGTTCCACACTAGGAACTTATTTTACATGTGGCCTGTGGTTTTTGATTGATCATGTCTTTCAGCTTTATCAACAACTATCGAAGACTAATAAGTGAGATAGCATCAAACTACATGTTAAATCTATACGTGGTCTATCGCTAATTTAGCGTCCTCTAGAAAACAGAATATTATCATAAGATTTATTCTGCCCTTTTAATAATAATAATAGAGCATTGTAAATGTGCCAGTGTAGGCAAAAAGCTCTATCTGGAGGTATTCTTTTTCATGTTCTATTTTAGTTTCTTGTGTTTTCTTGGCTTTCCATTCTGTTTATTCATTTAAAAATAATCTTGTCTATATATTAGGAAATCATGGTTGGAAGCACTGGACGTCAGTGGTAAACTGAGCAGCGTGCTCGTGTGTGCTCACTGTGCACATTGCTGGCTGGCTGCTGTGCCTGTGTGCACACCTGTTTTCTGTAACTTACTGTGTCGTCACTGTTTCTTAGAAGGTCTTGCCAGTTTAGAACACTGTCAAATGTCAACTCATTAGAAGCAATCTGATTTTGGTAAATCTGGAAATTACTAAAATAAGTCCCTGAATACTTTAATCTCTTCCCCATTCCCTTCCTTCTTTCCTTCCCTCCCTCCTTCCTTCTTTCCTTCCTTCCTCCCCCTCTCCCTCCCTCCCTCCTTCCCTCCCTTCCGTCCTTCCTTTCTCTTCTTTCTTTTCTCTTTTCTTTTCTTTCTCCTTCCTTCCTTCCTTTTCTTTTTTCCACTCTCCTCCCTCTCTTCTCTCTCTCTCTTTCCCTCTCCCTCCCTCCGCCCCCCCTTTCTTCTTTTTCCTCTCTCCTTTTGTTTGTGATACTGGGTATGGAAGTCAGGATCTTGTGCATGCTAGGCAGTTACCTATTACATAACTATATCCAACTTTGAGATAGTCTTGCTGAGTTAGCCAGGCTGGCTTTGATCTCACCCAGCTTTAATTTTCTATGCAGCCTCTAGGTTGGTGGGCTGGCAAAAGTTGGAGATTGCTAGATCTATAACATTTTTACCATACTACAAAACCCACGTAGCAGGAAATAAGGAAGTGGAGTGAGAAGAGCTTCTTCTTGATATAGAAGCAGCCTCATTAGGGAAGTAGGGAGGGCACTCTCTGAGCATGGGCACACTGGCAGCTTACCCTGCCTGTTCTGTAGGTTCTCATTGTGAGTGGACAGGGTCTATACTTTTAAAAGGTCTTAAGAGGATTCTTTCGTGCATCTTCCCAGAAGCTAAAGTGTTGGCAGCACTATGGTTTGCAGAAGGAGGTGCTAAATGAACCATCAGTTTTGTTCTTAGGAGAAAAACAGGGTGGCTTGACAAGCACCAGGTGGAATTGCCCCAGCTCGGAACACAGGAGGCTGGGAAGCCAGGCATTTCAAGATTCACTTCTTAGGAAAGTTTGAGATTCTGCTGATTATTTGGAAGTACACCTTATATAAATCCTTTTTTGACTTACTATTTTTTAGTGCCATAGGTATGTTAACATGAACACAATGTTTCCCCCATTCTGGCTTCCCAGGGTCAGCAGTTATGATGGTCTAAGGTCTTGTCTGTGTTTGACACACAGTTCCTTCTGAATCTGGGGGGTGGGTGGAAGGGTAACGTGGATTAAGCCCTTAAGGTGTGGGTTTGGGGTACAGGGTTTGTTTTCTCTTTCCTTCGCACACACGCCCAGCTCCTTCCTGTTGCACCTCGTGTCTCACTCCTGCTCAGGGTTCCATCCTCCTCTTCTGGGTTTCTGTTCATGTTTTATCTCTTGCCTCCTTTCTCTTTTCCCTCTTTCCTACTAGTATTATTTTTGAGTACTCTGGATGCTGATTTTAAAAAAATTGTCTGAAACAGAAAAGTATTCTCAGAACAATGCACAGAAGCACAGGTTGAGCTACACGGAAACTTCCCTCCCTTCCCCTTCCTCCTTTTCCTCTTCTCTGAATGCCAGGGAGAACAAAGTTGAAGGAGATGAGCAGTCACAAATAGTGAGGAACTCTAAAGACAAAAGGCTTGCTCCAAAAGAACTTAGCATCATGAACCCAGCTATGTGAACAGCTTCACTAAGTAGGGTGAAGATGCTGCAGATGTCCTGCTTCTGTAGGGTGGCTTTTCAGGGACATAGGAGCACGTGTGGGAGACATCTTTGGCCTGCTCCCTGGGCTTAGGGTTAAAGTTGCACAGTTTCGCATCCACTTTAGTGAGAACTCATTAGTGTCCTTACAACGGTGTGTGCTGCCCGGCTGTTTGCCTTGGCTTTCTGGAGCTGCTCACTGTCTCGCTCACTACCCTTCTAGCTCCTTTTTTGCTTTCTTCCCACACTGCTTCTTGCTGCCGAGAATTGGCATCAAGGGCTTCCAAGTGCTCTGTTTGTTCTCTCCATTTATGGGTGTTCCAGTCTCTGCTTGCAGTAGACCCGCTTCTGAGATAGCTGCATAACTGTCTGTTGGCCCCTTACTCTCCTGGTAGTATTCGCCATTTTCCTTCCATCAGCACATCGGCAGTTGGTTTATGGTAGCTTTTAACACTCGAGGCTGTACTTTCTTCTATAGAAATGTTTGTAATTTTTATTTTTTTCCTGATGGATTTAAACTTATAAATCATTAAAACTGTGATTCTATCTGTATCTTCTGTAAAATGACTTATTTCGATATCGAAGAATGAGACTCAACCTGACTTGTGAAGAAGTCTTCCTGCTGTGGTTTTTGTGTGGCTCCGCAAAGCCACGTTCATCCCTAAATATAAGTGTCGTTGATTTCCAAGCTGCTTAGGCCTCCACATTGCACTGACAGACCTTATAGGGGCCTGGCTTATGGTCATGGTGCCACAAAAAAGGCTGTCCCAGCCTGAGCCCCGGTCCATTTCACACATCCACTAAGAAAGGAAACCTAAGAAGAGCTTGTTTCTAACCTTAGTTCCTGCTTCCCGAGACGCGGGGGGGGGGGGGGGGGGGGGGGGGGGGGAGGCGGTGCTCATTTCCCTGCTGGCCACAATCATGTGACCAAGATGAGACACTGTGAGGGAGTGGGGGCTGAAGGTCTGTTTCTTCATTTAACTTAGCTTCGGGCTTTTCAGAAACTGTTTATAAGTACTAGGTAGTTACTCGGAAAGAATAAGAGGAGATGGAGATGGGCTGGAGAGATGGCTCATGGGTTCAGAACCCTGGCTGCTTCTGCAAAGGCTCTGGGAACAATTCCCAGTAGCCACATGGAGGCTTCCAGCTGTCTGTACCTGCAGTTCCAGAGGCTCCGATACCTTCTGGCCTTTGCAGCCATTTGCCACATTCTACTCATGCGGGTCACCGACTTAGATATTCAGGCAAACGTTTATAAAAATCTTAAATTTACGAAAGCTTTGTCCTAAATCTAAGCTTTATAAACTAAGTTTTATATGACTTTTTATAGTGCTAAAAATAATTTGAGACTGTTGTAAGAGCAAAACGTACATGATCCACTCACCACAGTCAGTCCTGGCCACTCTTTTATTTATATATATATTTGGCATTTGGAAATAAAGAGTTAACTTTTCTTTAAGCATGCATATCGTCTGACCTCATTATCACTGGGGATTTGTTCCCAAGAACCCTCTTGGCAACTGAAATCTACAGATGGTCAAATGCATTATAGAAAATGATGTTATGATGTAATGTTTGGATGCAGCCCGTGTGAGTTCTTGTATTCTTTAAATTGTTTTTAGACTGGCTACCATGCCAATACAAGTACCATGAAAATACTGTTAGAGAATATTGACAGGAAAGAAAAATAAGAAACATATAGAACAAATGAAATGTTAAGTTATGCATACAGAACTCGTAAGTATGGAAAACTGACAGTAGCCATCATAATTAGGGTATTAACCTTGTATATAAAATTCCCGTTATTATTGCATATGAGATTTCAAATGGTTATAACCCTCTACCAATAGGCTGTATCATTATTTAATTTAGTTTCTCTTATTGGCTATCTGGACTGTTTCTTTATAAATCAGTTAAAATATTTTCCAGTCAATTTTTATGGAGAAAGTATTTTCAGTATGTCAAAGCAAGTTGGCATCTTTACAGAACACACTGCACATCCTTCACTTTTCAATTAGGTACTGAAGTTAGGCTTAAAACATTAAAATGAGCTTGACTGATTACTATGTTACCAGTTGATTAGATTTGGGGTATAAGGTTCAGGACATTACAGCTTTTCCAGGGGTACAGATGTAGGGGTGACTTCATCTTCTTTAATCATTTGAGATGACCTTGCTTGTGTAGAATTTGTATTGGATAGAGGCATGAGAACACTAGAGACTTGTTCGAAGTCATGCCACTCACTAGGGGCAGGCTCTGCACAGCTATTAAACACCATTTGCTATAGGAATCTATGGGATGACAGATTCCTGTGGAATTACGGACTGGGTTGGGACAATGAGAAGCAGAAATGGTATTCCACATTTGCTGCCACCGCCTCTACCTCAGCAAGCATTGATCACCATGCTTTGGTTTAGAGACCAAACTGATCTCAAAATCTCTCAACTCACCTTTTATATGTCTGCAGCTAATTGGTCAAATTGGATTATTATCTGGAACTTAATCTAAACCAGTGGTTCTCAACCTTCCCAATGCTGCCAGACTTTAATACAGTTCCTCATCCTGTGTGATTCCCAACCATAAATGTATTTTCATTGCTACTTCAAAACTGACTTTGCTTCTGTTATGAATGGTAATGCAAACTTCTGATATAGGGTATTTGTTATATAACCCCTGTGAATGGGCCGTTCTACCTCAAGAGGGGTTACAACTAGTTTAGATTGAGAACTACTAATCTAACCTAATGCATGTTAAAACAGTACAACTGAAATAGTTTAGCTAAATATAGTCAGCATACAGTATATTCATCTATAAAAACTTTTTAAAATATGTTAATTAAAATACTCTGGTGTATTTACATTGAGATATTTATTGCTTTCCTTACATTGAAATAAATAAAAAATAATTAAAAAATTGATAGCAGGTTGTAGTTCATTCCTTTAATGCCACCACTAAGGATGCAGAAGTAGGTGGATCTCTGAATTTAGAGGCTTGCCAGGTTCACATTGTGAATTCCAGGTCAGATAGGGTTGCAGAGTGAGACCCTGTCTCGAAAACAGAAAACAAGCAGCAGCAAAATGGCCAGGGAGGTGACTCACTGGGTGAAGCACTTGTCGTGCAAGCCACAATACGTGAGTTTGTGCCCTAGAATCTACCCGATGGAAGGAGAGAACCCACTTGACCACTGGATGCACATCATGGTAAGTATGCGCATGCACAGCAAATTAAAAATGTAATAACAATGGAAAACTTGACTCCAGTCAGTTCTAAGTGGACCTCTCAGTTCAAAGTGACTCTTAACTGGGGACTAGTGTCTATAGTTGGGGTGACAGGGTAAGTCTACACATGTACACACATAATATCCTCCAAAGTTTTCTGGGGTGAACAGGAAGACATGGTTGCCAGAAGCTGCCCAGGTGCTCTTTGTACCTGTACTTTACGTGGTTGCAAGCTGCCACTTTAGC
The DNA here is from genome assembly GCA_036184795.1 of Tokudaia tokunoshimensis. NCBI lineage: Eukaryota > Metazoa > Chordata > Mammalia > Rodentia > Muridae > Tokudaia > Tokudaia tokunoshimensis. The sequence continues at coordinate 73,833,059 of BTHU01000016.1, read as the reverse complement.
ACCATTTACTTTAGGAATTACCTATAACATGATGCACAATTAACTATATTTTCCATTCAAGCACCTTTGGGAGCACAAATTTGTGTTTGTGTGTGCATGCATGTGCCCACACGTGTCTCTCTGAACTTAACTAAATCCACGTGTGTCTGATTCCCCAGGATTCACATTTCTGAAACAAAGCTCCGATGTGCAGTAGACTATGATGCTGTGCTTTCAAGTCTTTGCCATTGTTAATCCCATGGCAGCATATCTCTTCCTGCTGGTAACCTGAACCTGATGGTAAATCCAAATTGTTTTTCTAGCCATGAAATACTGATTAGCATGTGATGCTTAATTTCTATTGAAAGGATAAGTTCTAGAAAGGGAAGTCTGCAGAATTGTTTCTGTTGCCCTTTGCCTGTGTGTGACAGAAGCATGATGAGTGCATAATTGACTTTCAGTAACTATTCTTACTTAGCTTATGCAGAGATTCACATGTGGTGATACCTAGGCATTTCATCCATTCCCTTAAAAAAATATAGACCCGTGTTTTACGTTTTAAAAGGACACCAAAAAAGAATCTGACACTGATTTGGTAAACAATCCATGCATTGATTCATCGAATATTTATTGAGCACTCACTGGGTATGAGGCATCCAGTAAGTCATGGTTACCGTCTTCTCTGCAGGGTTCCTTGTATTCCAATGAAGAGCCAGAGGAACCCATATGACTGCACAGGTCTTGGTCCTGGCAAGACAGACCCTTGTCCTGTGCAGGAGGAACCCCTTGGAAACCCACCACACTCGTTGTGTTAGGACTGCATTAAGCAATCTGCCAACTGTCTTAATTGGTAAAAGAACTAACTAGTGTTTGCTCTGAACATTATCAGGGTCTTTTTGGAGAAGTATGAAGATGCACCTTAGAAAGAAATGATCACCTTGGAGGCTTTGGGAGGTCCATAGAAGTTGTCTAAGTATTCAGATAAAAACATGTGCTTTTTCTTTTGTTTTATTCTCCTTGAGATGATGCTTTAGACTTTTGTAGAAGACCAATTCAAGTTAAGTGACAAATGCTATCTGCTGAAACAGCAAGATCTATTCAGGTACATCGAATCTAACTTTTAAAGACACATCTTTTGAATATTCATTCTGACTTTCTATGAATCCATATATGGTTATTAAATGGGACAGTTGGCTTTTTCTAGTGTCAGGAAGTTTTTTTTTTTTAAAAAATAGAATGTTAGCATTTGAAGAATTTATTTTGTAGCAAAATGATTTTGTACACATTGAAAATGGTCTAAAAGTGCTTACAGATTTAGACTGGGTGACAGGGGTTTGCGGGGGAGCTAACAGTTTTAATCTAAAACCATGCTTCCTGCTTCTCTCACAGTCCAGAAATAGCCATTCTGTACTATTTTGTTATCTACCTCCCATATTGGAAGTCTGTGTTTTTTGAAGTTGTGGTTTTAGTTAGCCATTGATTTTTCTGTTTTAGTGCATGATAGTCTGAAAACTCAGATTCCTTCTCACCTTCTTCCCAGAAGGTCATTTATATCTCCTTGTGGCCTTTTTACCGAGATCACTATGGAAACATTTATAGTTCAGGTTATTTGCAATGAATGCATTTCATTTGGGAGATAAACTTTTGTGTTTCTCTTGAACTTTTATTACTTAAAAAAATTCACTTGAAAACTTGGGTCTAGATCTTAGATAACTTTTTAGTTCTTTGTAAGAAATCTCATAATATAAAATTTTCATCAAGATCAACCTGTTGATATAATACTCTAGATTTAGTTTTTCCCGGAAGTGTCTCTTCTGGAGCCTTCCTTCCCATGTAGACTGTGAATATGCTCTCCTGTCCTTTCTGCTATGAACTCTTGCCAGGTCCTGGGACCCCACTGCTTCTCTTCTTTATTAAATTTCCTGTTATCTGGTTCATGTCTGTATTTTGTTGGAATTTATCCTTCAGTATTTTCATCAGAAAGACTGTGATTAGTAAATATTTGGTCTGCAAAATTTTTCTAGTTTTTTCTAAAAATTTCATATGCGAGTACTGTATTCTATTCTTCTATCACAACATGACTGTTGGGCCTCAAGTAATTCCAAGGGGCAGTTGCTTCCCTCCACTGAAGCTTTGTGGGGATGAATCAACCAACTTGTTTGATGCTCTTGGCAGATATGATTGAACACTGCAGGTACGGCCATATCTAGTTGTTGAGACGCCATTTATATTTTCAGGTAGAGAAGTGAGCAATGTCTTTGGTATCTTCATTTTTCTGGAAACCCAAAATCATTACCATCTCTGTTTATTTAATGGTACTTTAGTGTACTACCATTTAGGAATGATGGCACAGTCTTTTCTTAAAATGAGTTACCCTAGCCTTTTGAAAATAATATTTGCAAAAACAAGCAAGATGGTCATGTGGGTCTCAGGACCAATTGCCTGCAAAACTTAGCAAACATTTTCCCCCCAAATGACACATGAGACTATGAGTTGGAATTTCTTGGTTCATTTCCTGCTCAGAATATGCTGGTAATTCTCACTGAAGTATTCCGCATACAAAAATGCAAGCATTTCCATGGTTCGTCTTGTCAACAACAAGCCTTTCTGTCTTATGTTTCCTGACAGGCACTTGCCTTTAGGCAGTACTAGTATGCAGAGAATTTTAAATCTTAATTATAATCTAGGCCATATTCACAAGAGGAATGCAAAAGTGCTTATACATGCCATCTGGGTGTAGGGATGTGATGAGGACTTAAAAGGCATAAGAACAGAAGTTACTGGTTAAGAGTTCCTCAAAGAGAAGGCTGTTATCAGTCAGTGATGACTTGGACCTTGAAGGGGATAAAGTGTTAAGCAGAGAACCAGGTAATCTTCAAAGGAGGAGAAGAAGGAACAAATTGAAGTGGATACATTGGTTTGTGTGTCATGCAATTGGAATTCCTTGGGAACCATCAGGTAGGATCTATGCTTTACTCAAAGATAAGTTTGTGCTTTTGTGGGTTTCCTCTAAGAACATATAGGCATTTAAATTTTATTATAGCTCTATGCTGCAGGAATTAGGAGCAATAAATCACTTTGCCTGTTTTGAGTAATAAATAATTCACAGGAATAACTTTCAGATGGTTACCCCTGGGGAATATTGTAAAAATTATACAATAATTTTTGATGGATGCCATAGAGCAGAACAAGGAATTTAAGAGATGGGATCCTTGTTGCTGAGATCCTCAGCCTGTGCTGTGTGTCAGGAAATGGTGAATTCCCCTTGATTTTCCTTTCCTCTCCATCTTGTTCTTAGATATTGCTAACTTCGTTACTAGGTGTGCATTACAATCTTCCCCTCACATGTGTTTCTGCCTCTGTCCTTACTTATCTTACATACTGAACAGAAGACTGGCTGCATGCTCTGTGGCTTGTTACTTATTTTTGTTTCTCTAAGACTTCTATTTACCCTGCTGCAACCACCACTTTGCTATTTCTAGCCCTGGTTGATGGTTAACAGTACGTCGAATTCCGAGCTTACATACTGTCTAGTTATTTTCTGGCTTTGCCATCCCAGAGAAAGGAAGTGTGCCATTGGATTCTTGGAGTTCCCTACATTTATAGACCCACCAGGTCGCCTGCCTTCAGGAGTGGAACACATCTGTCTTATTTGTCATTTATTAGTCCCCTTCTTTTCTCTGCACTACTGTCCAAATAGGACTTCAGCATTTGCTGCCATAGTTACCAAAATGTGTATTGCCAAGATCTGGTGCAAGTCAGTGGCCCTTTGGCTTTTAGTAAAACAGCTGAGACCTAATGACATAAGTCCCTTAAAGCAAGGACTGTACAGCACTGAGCAGAGAGTTCTGCCTTGTCCCATGGCTGCTGGATCAGGCAGTGTTTGGTCACTTCCTGGGTGATTCTTACCCTAGCCTCCACTTCCTCAGGACGACTTTTGGCTCACTTAGACTGTGAGAAAATGAGGCTCTAAGAGTTTGAGTAACTTGGTCAAGGTTACTCTTTCTGGGAGTTGAACCTAGTCCCTCTAACTCTAGACCCCCAAAAATTAACCATCCACCTTTGCCATCCACAATAATTTCCTATTAAAGAGGCTTTGGAGGATGGGAAGGAGAAACAGGCCTGAAGACCTGAGCATACTGAAAGAAAATCCAGAGGAATGAACTTTAAAAGGCAGCACGAAGAGGCAGTCTACATGGACACACTCCATAGTGTTTAGTGATGGGGCAGTTTTAAGTTAAAACTTGTTGTTTGAATGGTTATAGCAAGTAAGTTCAAGGATGGTAATGATACCTCGTGGGACCATGAATGTTAACTGGGAATTTACAAAGTAACTTGGTATAGAGAAGGCAATCAGTAACATGGTACGGATCTCATGAGTTAGGGAATCACAAGCAGCCCAAACAGTGGAGGACTTTTTGCGAATTGAAGTCTAGAGAATAGTGGCATTGCTGGTACAGATGTGCATTAAAGCTATCTGTCTTAGGGTTTCTTCGCTGTCAAGAGACACTATGACCAAGGCGACTGGCAGCTCTTAGAAAACATTTAATTGGGGCTGGCTTATAGTTTCAGAGATTGATTCCATTGTGGAAAGCATGACAGCGTGCCAGAGGCCCTGGAGCTGAGAGATCTCCATCTTGATCCACAGGCAGCAGAACAGTGCTGACTTCAGCACTGGGCAGAGCTTGAGCATATAAATTGACCTTAAAGCCCGCCCCTGGTGACCCACTTCCTCCAAAAGTCCACGCCTACTCCAACAAGGCCACACCTCCCAATAGTGCCACTCCTTGTGGGCCAATCATGAATCTCTTGGGGACCACACCTATTCAAACCACTACACTATTCTGCATTTAGACAGAATGAGGGGAGGAGAGTAAAGGAGCTCCGACAGCCACACCCAGCAATTGCTTTGTCGTATTGCCCAGAAAGTCACATGAGCGTTCCATCTGCCAAGTGTTGACTGACAACAAAATTAGCACGGAAGCTAGGCTGGCATATGCGTGTGTACACGGTGACTAAATGTGTGTATTATATTCCTAAGGAAGCAGCAACACACACACAAAACTGTGGCAGAACAGAGTGGCCTACTGCCAGGAGCAAAGCTGAACAGCAGCAGCTAATTCAGGCAGAGTAGGTTGGAGAGACTAAAAAGATGGACATTCTACATGTGATAAAATAGCTAAGATAGATAATGGGAGCTTGGCCGTTTCAAAATAATGACAGGATGTTTGTTGAAAAGATCACATGCACATCTTAAGTTGGAGTGGTAGACCAAGTTGGGGGTTGGTCTGCACAGGGATTCACTGCTCGTTACTTTATTCTTTAACCTGGATGAACCACATGGAGGAAGTAGATTAAAACAATAATGTGGAAGTTTTTTTTCACAACCTAGTCTAAGGGGAAACAATCACAAACCACAGAATCCTTGCTCAATAGAAAGTGGTTGGTACCATACTCTTGTTTATAAAGACAAGATCTGCTTTATGATGACAGACCACATGCCATTGGCTTAGGGTGTGGAAATCATTGTAAGGAAGTCCTTTACTAACCCACAGCAGACTGGATGCTTTCTGGAGGGACAGTTTAGGGGCATCTTTAACACTGAGATGCTCTAGTGTCTTCCCTGGCGTTTGCTTTGTAAATGATTGATTGGTAATGAAAAATGGACCTTCAGTGTCCGGTCTCCATTGTTCCAACCAAATCTACGATCAAAGGTTAATTTAACCTTGAACAGACACACACACCAACACACATAGTCTCCCTCTTCCTCTCTCCCTCTCCCTCCTCCTCCCTCTCCCCCCCAACAGATACATTTTTATACTATTTTGTGTCGTTTTGTTTGGCTAAGTCGGCTTCATATGAAGACAAATACAGATTAGTTATTTCAAGTCCATTTCTTAAGGATAGGATAAAGGACTGAACCATTCTACATAGCAAGATGATTTTTTTAAGTTACACTAAAATATCCTATTGTGTAATATTTAATAGCAAAGATGATAATGTCAGGCAAGTGAATTTCAGAACCAGCTAGGGCTGGGAAGATGGCTGAGTAGGAAGTCTTGCCATTTGAGCATTAGCAGCTGAGTTTGATGCCCAGAACCCATGCTAATGTTTTGTTTTTAAAGATGAATGTGGTAGCATGTGCTTGGAATTCCTGCACAGTGGAGGTGAAGAGAAAGGAATCCCTGGGTCTCCCTGGCCAACCAACTTAGCCCAATAGTGAATCTCTGGCAATGATTGACCCTGTCTCAAAAACAAACAGAAAACAAAACAGAACCAAAGTAGACATCAGCTGTGGAACAATTCCCAAAGTTGACATCCTGATACCATCCAAGGTCACTGCTTATAGTAAATACTTTAAAATGCTAGGAAATAGGTGGTTGCTCCTGTCTTTAAAACACAGATATAACGTAATTTCAATGTGCCAGATCTTAGTTAGGTGTGGTGGTCCACAACATTTTTCCTAGCACTTGGAAGGCACAGGCAGGAAGGTCAAGAGCTGGAGGCCAGCCTGGGTCAATAGCAAGATCTTATCTCAAAAAGAAGGGGTTGGTGATGAGGAGGGGAGGTTGAGAAGTGTACGTGTGCATGTGCGTGTGTGTGTGTGTGTGTGTGTGTTATTTCAAGTCTTATAATTTTACCATGTTATAAGATTAGCCTTTTCCTTCCAGTTTAAAGCTTAAAAAAAAGGGCGGGGGGAAGAGACCAAGATTTGTTCCACCTAATAAAAAGCATTCAAAAATCTGAGGAGCGATGTAAAGGCTAGGCTGCCTTTGGATTTTACCAGAAGCCCAGAACTGGAGACTTGAAGGTTGTAGGTTCTTGTTGCCATTGTCCTTGGACGAAGATAGGCACACTTGGGCCCTGACATTCAGAGGAGAGCCCCTTTCACAGTGGCAGTGATTGAGTGCTGGCTTTGGCTGCTGGGGTTTTGACATTATAACCGTAAGAACCTCTGCAGTCCTCTCGAGCCCCTGATATTTATGTAGATGTGCTCTCTACGGCGGGGCGGGTTGTGCCGTACCTAATTTCAAATCACTGCTAGGCATGATTGGGCCCGTACAATGTTTCTCAATTTCTTGGAGCTTTGCTACATATTTCTGCCACATAAAAGTCAAGGATATATTAAATTAAATCTCTGTCTCCTGGTAATGAGATCTGTGACTGCCACTCAGAGAACACATTCCCACATCCAAGACTTTGAGATGTCAAGTATTTCTGTCTCTGTCAGAATAAATTCAAGCATCTCTGAAAGAGGGTTCAAATTTCACATTTTGCCTGATATTTATATTTATCTTATGTATTTAGAACTCGGCATTGAAAACACTGTTTTGTTTTCCTCTTGCCTTGTGTGTCACTGCCAATGATGGGGACTCAGAAATCAGAGTTTAGTCAGCGATATTGTTGATTCATGAGGCAGAATATTATGCGTTTTTCTCTTTTGTAGACGTATCAGTTCAGCAAAGGAGGTGGCTGTAAAATACTTGTTTTTTCTGAGTAAACTAAGCAGACATGAATCGGGACACCTGGGAAAGAAATATATGTTCTTCCAAACAGGTTTTGCAAAGGTGTTTTATGACAATAACCACCCTTTATGTTCTTGTCCTTTATAATATTCTGAAATTTCTAATGCAACATAAAATACATTTACACTTCCCCTTTAAAGACAGCAGTTGTAGGTTCTGCAATCAATCTCTTGCTATGGTGTACTGTGTGATTGGAAGCCAGCTGACAAAACAGCAAGTCAAACTCAGTGTCTGAGGTGCTAGGGTGAGGCCGCTGCTCTTAACCAGGCCTTTCAGAGACTTGCTCATGTTCTCTATCTTTCTGTCTCTCTCTGTCTCCCCTTCTGTGGTATATTTGTGCTTATATGTTTGTGTGCATTTATGGTGTGTATATACCACTGTGTGTTGAAAAAACACTGGCCTGGAATTCACAGAGATCAGCCTGCTTCTACTTATTTAAGAATTAAATATGTAGAGATTAAAGACATGATAGCATACTACCATTGCCTGACTCTACTTTTATGACAAGGTCTCTTGTTGAACCCGGAACTTGTCAATTTGTCTAGACTTACTGGCCAGCAAGACCAAGGGATCCTACTGTCTCCACATCCCCAGTGCTAGGATTACAGGCAGCGCAGCCATGCCTGGTTTTTGTGTATGTGTTGGGAGTCAAACTCAGGCCCTCAGACTATTACAGCAATCACCAATACCTGAGCCATCTTCCCATCCCAAAGTGCCTTGCTTTCCTGGTTATTTTCTTCTTAATACACATTTATTGTAGAAAAGTCTGAATTTTCTACAGTATCAAGATTAAGACACTGAACTACCCACCAATACCCCATAAATCCATTAGCACTGTTCTATGAGGTCTACACTGGTGAGGATGCTGTTCCTTGAAGTCTACACTGATGAGGGTGGTTAAACCCTCCCTCATTATAACTTGGATGCTGTATTCCTTTGGGATGTTTTTTCCTTCATCTTTGCTGTCTCTCTTCTAAGTTTTGATGTACAAAAGTTCTAGAATATTTCTTGCTATCTACCCCCTTCCCCTCTGCAAATAGGGGTCTTTAACTAGTCATGTATGGTTATTTTGATGAAGTAAGATGACACACAGGGAAAATGATTAGATTCTTCCATTTATCTAGGAGGTATGTGACATACTGCCTATTATAAATTCAGGGCCTATCAATTAAGTTGAAAAACCAAACCAAACCAGCCAAACAAAAAGCCCCACCTATAGTGGATAGATGAACATATCTTAGGCAGAGCAGTTCTCACCTACCAAAAGAATGGGAAAAGACTTTGGCATCACTGCTATGATGTATGATATCTTGGATGCAGATAGCCCTTCTAGAATTCACTAGGCCAATATGCAAATTTCTAATAATCATAATGTTATTGTCAGAATATTCTCAAGCTATGTTGCAAGTATTCCATAGATGTAGGTTAAATCAATAATATCTTTAATAAATTCCTTGAACTATTAAAAATCTTGAAATATTTTTTTGGTATATATGAAGTATTACTGGTTGAGTATCTTCAGATTGTACTTTCTCATGCTTTCATGTGATATGGTAGTAATTAGTTTCTTGAGAGATTGTTTACATTCTTGAATAAGGAGAAACTTAGATGTAGATTCTCTTTATCTTAAACCTAGTAATATATTTTGCCTTCAGAGAATATAGAGAATTGTTTTTAATATTTCTTCATTGTGGTGGTTTGAATTTATTCTATGCCCATGAGAAGTGGCACCATTAGGAAATGTGGCCTTGTTGGAGGAAGTGAGTCACTGTGGGGCTGGCCTTTGAGGTCCTATGCTCAAACTCCACCCATTGCAGAAGAGTTGTCTCCTGACTACCTTCAGATCAAGATGTAAAACTCTTAGCTCCTCCAAACACCATGTGTGCCTGTTTGCTGTCATGCTTCCTGTCCTGATGATAATGGACTAAATCTCTGAACTGTAAGCCACCTCCAATGTTTACCTTTATAAGAGTTGTGTTGCAAGATATTTCCTATCCATTCACACTGAGGCAGTGAGAGGCCAGTGATTAGAGGGGAGAGAGGAGGAAGAACTAAGGGGAGAGAGGCTCAGTGGATGACTTGAGCGGAGCGGGGAAGGAGATGCGGATATCCAGATGGCTTCAGACATATTTCTGGTGTTTTGGAGAGGTTAGAAATATTGGGATAAGACCTTATCATTGTAAATTGGCATTATGTAATTGGGAGTTTTATATACATAAAGCTATTTGGTTAACTATTTAAGTTTAAGAGTCATGCTTTACCAGGTATTTGGGTGCAGAGTGGGAGTGCAGGACTCCTGCCATTTACAAAGTCTATGGTGGAGAGGAAACACAGCTGGGATGCAGTGAGAGTCGCCCAGAGTGAGACCCACTGGGACATGGTGCAGAGGCCTGATGGGGTGGTACCATTTTATTAATAGCCGCTACAGAATTGCCTTGGTCATGGTATCTCTTCACAGCAATGGAAACCCCAACTAAGACACTCATAATCACATACTCTGTAGTATAAGTGTTACAAACATGATTAATCTTTGCATTAGATTTTTAGTCACTCATGAATTCCTGGTCATCTTTACAAATGAGGAGGAGGAACTTTAAATGGCATAGACAATTGAGTTCATAAAGTAAACACACAAGAAACCCACAAAGCAGTCTGCAGTCTGAGGTTTTGTTGTTTTCAGTGTGGTAAAAATATTTGAACTACAAATTTGGCTCTGAACTTATAAACCTGAAAAACCTACACAATGGTACAGGAAATGTGTTTTGAAAAATAGTCAGAAATCAAAGGTCAATTCAGTATGACTAACAAAATGAGAGATTACCAAAAGTGGTTTTCTTTTTCTTGCTCTTTTTATATTGAAGGAAAACATTTTATCTGTAAATGTCATTCCCTTAAAATGTTCAAAATAATTTCCAAAAGCATAAATATTTTATTGAAAATTTGACATTGTTTATCCAAAAGTCGTCATTCTTTATACCTTATTTACTTTTGACATTATAAATGTATATGTCCTGAAAAACATCATGTTATTCAATAAATATTTACATAATGACTGGGTCTGCATCTAGTAAAGGCAATGTGAATTCAAAGATGATTGAAGAGGAGAAAATGGTATTTCCTGATGATTTAATAAGTCTAAATATTATTATTTCTAAATGACAACAAATATTATAAGTCAAACTTTGAAGAAACCAAATTGTATTTTATTATTCTCGAACATTGTAGTGTATGCATCAGATGTTATCATATAAGAAAGCTGTGTCTGCATATACAGCAGAGTACTGCCTAGTCTGGCCTCAGTGAAGCACCTAACCCTTGAGAGACTTTAGGCTCTAGGGAGGGAGGCGGTTTGGTGGAGTGGGAGGGGGGGATGGAAACATCCTCTTGGAGATGGTGGGGGCGAGGAATGGGCTGAGGAAATCTGGACTGTAAAAAATATTAAATAGTAATAATAATAATAATAGTAATAATAATAATAATAATAATAGAAAGTTGTGTCTGAAATAAACCATATTTTATGAATTTATCTTGAGAAACTCAGATGGATGCTTCTCCATGTGTCAGCTGTGGTGGTACACATCTGTAACTTGATTGTGCCGTGTCACACAGCAGCGTTCAGCAACAGGCTGTGCATCCTCCTGTATCTTGTTTCTTCTCCCAACACAGCCTCTCATGCTGGATTTGGTTTTTAAGAATATGGCGGCTAGGTTCCAAAAAGACATATTTCAAGTAGTGAAGGAAGAAACTATAAATCTCAGACTTAGGCTTGGAGGTTACATCGTGTTGCCTGTGCTACAAAGTCAGTTGAGTTGTTAAGATTGAAAATAGAGTTTCTTCTCAAAGAAAGGAAGGACACAAAAAATTTATGGCAATTGTCACCCAACTACATGGAGGAGATGCTCTATGTCTGGTAAGAACGTGTCACAGCCTCCTGTAAATTGTGTCAGATTGGGCTAGGAGTTATGACTTGCCTTTTCCTACCACCATCCCTCATTGCATAATGTTAAAAACAAGTCTTTTGATCTGTCACACAGTTGTGAAATAAAATATAGAGGTAAGAGGCTGCCAAACCATTGCCCCCATCACATAAAAATAGAAGAAAAACTTGAAACTTGAAATGCCTGCAGACAGGACATAAATGTAGGAATTCGGGATCATTCCTTACGTGCATTCTCTTTTTTTTTTGTTTTTTTGTTTTTTTTTGTTTTTTGTTTTTCAAGACAGGGTTTCTCTGTGTAGTCCTGGCTGTCCTGGAACTCACTTTGTAGACCAGGCTGGCCTCGAACTCAGAAATCCTCCTGCCTCTGCCTCCTAAGTGCTGGGATTAAAGGTGTGCGCCACCACCACCCGGCACGTCCATTCTCTAGACCAGCAGGAACTTTGAGATTGTTGCCCCCACAGTTATTTCTAGATGTTGCCTCTTATTATTCATCTTTTCTTCCTTCCTTAGTGGACACATATAAGCTTGTATCTGAGCTGGTCTATACTACTTCCCAGTGTCTGCAGTAATCAGTGGAGTGATTCCATGCTCATTCATCTTGACGAGACTAGAGGAACCCTTTTTTTTCTCTTTCCTCATGTACTTCTCAAAACTGAGAGCTATCAGGCAAGAATCTGCCCAGATATGAAGTAAGAGGACAGAAGAAGGTTCTTCCCCATGACACTGGATCGCCTATGTCAGACCCTAGTTGCCAACCCTGGGGTTTCGTTTGTGAAATAGGTGAGTTTCTGTCTCAATAAGTGACTTTAACTTTGAACATTTATTATTGTAAAGAAACAGTCTAAGCAATACTGTTCCAGCTCAGAATCCATGTTTTGACTCTGAACTTAAACCTTTAAGAAACTGAGGAATGAGAATCTGAGGAATGATCCAAGAATGCACACATAGGGGAAAAAGAGGAAAGGGTCCCTGGGAGAAAGTAAATAACTTTGTTCTATGAGTTCCAGAAAAATTAGCAGCAATCAGTGTTAGTTATTGGGCTTTAACAACATCATAACAATTTGACAGAATGCAAGGCATGCAGGTATGGGAAATAACCATTGGACACCTAAGGCCTTTGGTATTAGCATGAACTAATTCATTCTTTAGGACGGAGTCATTAGCAAAGCAGACATTGTGTAGTAGGAAAGAGTGCTAGACACAAATGATAAATTTGAAGTGTAAGTCACCATCACTACCTGTTGCTAGTTACATGTGCTTGCTTATAAATTATTGATGTATGTGCTAGGGCTTTCATAACTAAGTATCACCCAGAAGCTAGTATACACATCAAAAAATTGTTTCCTTATACCTCCTAAGGGTAAAAGTCTTAGATCAAAGTGTTGCTTTCTTTTGGAAACTTCTTCATGCTTGCAGATGTCATCTTTGATGCTACCATATGGTCTCCCCTTTGTATGCCTATGTCCTAACATCTGATAAGAACAAATGATCACATGATCTCCTATAAGTGAACCTAGATTAAACAAACAAACAAACAAACAATACCAAAAACGAACAAAACCAAAAAACCAAAATCAAAAAAGCAAAAAAACCCAACCAACCAACCAAACAAACAAACAAACAAACAAAAACTTCAAACAAAACAAAACATCAAAGTCAAAATGAGTCCAGCTGAGGAGTGTCTGTGAAAGGGACAAGTGAGGGCACATTGATCAAGGTGTGTTACATGTATGTGTGAAAATGTCTCACTGAAACCTATTAATTTGTGTACATTGTGTCTTGAACTAAAGAATACCTGTCATGTTGGAATAGGGCCTACCCTAAAGACCACTTTTTTTATTTTAACTTACTGTGTTTCCCTTAAGCATCAATACTTGGTACTTAATTTTTGGGTTAGCATAAAAAACAGTGGGTTATTTTATATGCATATAAATTTATATGTTATCCCTTTAAAGGTGATATTTCCAACTATGAGTCACATTCTCAAGTACTGGGGATAAGGATTTTAATATTTGAATTTTATTGATGGGGAAAGACATAGTTCAGCTCATGATAGCTGAAATATAGAAATAATTTCTAGATTATAAGGCAGTTGAAACAAACTCTAATTCTATATAAATTCCCATTCAAATGATTCAATGTGTGTGTTTGTGTGTGTGTGTGGGGGGGTGTTAGCAATGTGTAGAAGTAGGTAAAATATTTCTTTGTTAGAAGATACTTAACAGAACTGTCAAGTTAGCTCAGTGGGTACCTGGTGCCAAGCCTGAAGGCTCACATTTGATCCCTGGAATCCTTCATTGTGATAGGAAACAATCTGTAGAGAAATTTTAATCCAGAAACATGGCTGCTCTGGCAAGGGATCATATCCAAAGACCTTTTAGGTCTATGTGATCCTGCTGGAATGCAGACATGCTCTTGATTCTGTATGACCTGGCCGGAATTGAGACATGCCCTTAGTACATACCTTTAATCCCAAAGGATGTAGGTTCAGGTTAGTTTTCAGAAGGAAGCAGCCACGTTTGAAACTGACATCCAATTGAGAGAAGACTCTTCAGCTGGGTTCAGTTCAGGGCAGTTTGATGCAGTTCACTTGAATGCAGATGAGTTCATTTGAGTTTGTTCAGTTCTGTTCAGTTCCTTTCAGTTTGTGCAGTCAATGCAGTTCAGTTTCTGGAATTCAGAAGCCATTTTTACAAGCAGAGCAATTCCGTAAGAAGCTGAGAGATGCCAGCCTGAATCAGTCAGCTTGTCAAGGAGTTTTGAGCCAGAACAGTTGAGTTAAACTAGCCAGATAGAGTTCAGAAAGAACTAGAAAGGATGAATTATTCAACAGTAAGTCTCTGAGATGACAATTACATTGGGTAAATAAAAGTTATTTTTGTAAGAACCAACTCCTGGAAGTTGTCTTCTGACCACACTTGCATTCCATGGCTCATACAGTTTACACACACACACACACACACACACACACACACACACATACACACACACACGTATACTCTAAATGTAATAAATTTAAAGGTGAAGATGATGATGATGATGATAGTATTAGTAATTTAGTGAGAATTTTGTAGAATCCAACTGTTATGCTAATCTTCAGGAGCCAGAACTGAATTAAAATTTTGAGTCTTAGGAGAAATGGGAAATATTCACTTGGGAGAACTTTGTCACTACAGAGCAGATGTTGATAGTCAACTGTGCATATGGTTTCTCTCCTCCACCTTTTTATGAATCTCCATTCATATAATGATAAAGGATTGTGCCTGTGGCACAATAGGGATGTGACTTTAGCAGATAAGCTATTTCAGTACATTTTAAGAGGAAAAAAATCATATGAAATAATGTTGATCAATGTGAAGAAAATGGTGGAAGGTTTAACTTGGCATCTAAACCAAACAAAATTCAGTACAATAAGAATGTTACTCAAAGGCCAGACCTAAGACAATAAGAAAATGAAGAAAAGCAGAACACACAGGCATTGTAGGCTCATGTATTCTATGGAGAGGTTGACTCTCATAACACTGTGCTCTATTTCTCCCTCATATTTCTGTCAGGGATCATACCTTTCTTTAAGTGTGGCCAGAATTACAATGAGTATTCAGTGTGTATTTCATGCATAAGGCATGAGCAGAAATTTATAATTGGAAAAAAGTACTTACAAGTTAGTGTTTTTCAAATAAGCTTTAAAGTAGAAAAGTTGGATATAAGACCAGGAAATCTCTATAAGGTAGACAAATACATGAAAATGAAGACTAAACCCTCCAGTTTGAATATTTATGATCAGGATATCAACAGCAGAGACACAGAAAGCATGCATAACTTGGGTAATGTGTGTGTGTATAACCCTAAATATAGATATTTAGAAGATCAAGGCCAAAGAATGGTCACTACAATTTTACTATTCTAGTGCAATTGCCTAAGAAAGCAGTTGCTGGGTTTGGAACCATCCTCTGCCACAGAGAGCCATCTCCACGTGGTACAGGAAGCCAGCTATCTACCCAGCACCGTGGAGGAGTCAGCCAGCATAGGTGAGACCTGCATTGCAGAGCAGAGGATCCTGTCCGGAATCCTCTGGCAGGAGACTTCCGGTTTTGGTCTCCGGTTTGGGACCGTTCTCTGCCACTGGGTACCATATCCAAGTGACACACGAAGGTAGCTAACCACTCAGGGATGCAGAGAGGTCCAATAGTACAGTAGGACCACCCCTGCTGCTCAGAGGGAACACCTGAAACCCTGAGGACACAAGAGCCTAGGAACAGCCTGGGACAGGAGTCTTCCGATTACTGCCTCCACCCAGAGTTGATCGGGGCCACAGAGATACGTACCCAAATACAACTATAAGAGAGTGGGTCTCACAGAAGTACTTATGTATCAGTGTACACAGAGAGAACAGGTCTCCCAGGAGCAGAGAGAAGCCACAGTCAGAGATAGCAACACCAGCTAACACCAGAGATAACCAGATGGCAAAAGGCAAATGCAAGATCACCAACAGAAACTAAGGCAACATGGCTCCATTGGAACCAAGTTCTCTAACAGCAGCAAGTCCTGGATACCCCAATACACCTGAAAAGCAAGAGCTGGATTTAAAATTACAGCTCATGATGCTGATGGAGGGCTTCAAGAAGGACATAAATAACTCCCTTAAAGAAATACAGGAGACCCCAAGTAAACAGGGAGAAGCCCTTGAAGAACTATGGGAAAACACAACAAAACAGGTGAAGGAATTGAACAAAAGCCATCCAAGATCTAAAGATGGAGGTAGAAACAATAAAGAAATCACAAAGGGAAACAACTCTGCACATAGAAAACCTAGGAAGGAAGTCAGGAGTCATGGATCCAAGCATCAACAATAGAATATAAGAGATAGAACAGAGACTCTCAGGTGCAGAAGACACCATAGAAAGCACTGATACAACAGTCAAAGAAAATGAAAAATGCAAAAAGCTCCTGATCCAAAACATCCAGGAAATCCAGGGCAAAATGAGAAGACCAAACCTAAGGATTATAGGTATAGAAGAGAGCGAAGATTTCCAACTTAAAGGGCCAGTAAAAATCTTTAACAAAATTATAGAAGAAAACTTCCCTAACCTAAAGAAAGAGATGCCCATGAACATACAAGAAGCCTACAGAACTCCCAATAGATTTGACCAGAAAAGAAATTCCTCCCATCACATAATAATCAAAACACAAAATGTACTAAACAAAGAAAGAATATTAAAAAAATAAGGGAAAAAGGTCAAGTAACATATAGACCTTTCAGAATTACACTGGACTTCTCACCTGAAATGATGAAAGTCAGAAAAGCCTGGGCAGATATCATACAGACCCTAAGGGAAGACAAATGTCAACCCAGGCTGCTATATACAGCAAATCTCTCAATTATCATAGATGGAAAAACCAAGGTATTTCATGACAAAAACAAATTTACTCAGTATCTTTCCACAAATCCAGCCCTTCAAAGGATA
Organism: Tokudaia tokunoshimensis; assembly: GCA_036184795.1. NCBI lineage: Eukaryota > Metazoa > Chordata > Mammalia > Rodentia > Muridae > Tokudaia > Tokudaia tokunoshimensis. The sequence goes on along the minus strand of BTHU01000016.1, from coordinate 73,816,149 downwards.
ATGAATGGAAAACACCAACAAAAGGAGAGAAACTACACACTAGAAAAAGCAAGAAATTAATCTTCTTCCAATAAACCCAAAAGAAGATAACCACACAAACATAAAAATTACATCAAAAATAACAGGAAGCAACAATCACTTTTCCTTAATATCTCTTAACATCAATGGGCTCAATTCTCCAATAAAAAGACATAGACTAACAGACTGTATACGTAAACAAGCCCCAACATTTTGCTGCATACAGGAAATGCATCTCAGTGTTAAGGACAAACACTACCTCAGAGTTAAGGGCTGGAAAACAGTTTTCCAAGCAAATGGTCCCAGGAAACAAGCTGGAGTAGCCGTTCTAATATCCAATAAAATAGACTTTCAACCAAAAGTCATCAAAAAAAGACATGGAAGGACACTTTATACTCATCAAAGGAAAAATCTATCAGGAATTCTGAACAATTCTGAACATCTATGCTCCAAATACAAAGGCAACCTCATTCGTAAAAGAAACCTTACTAAAGCTGAAAGCACACATCGCACCCCACACAATAATTGTGGGTGACATCAACATCCCACTCTCCTCAATGGACAGATCAGGGAAACACAAACTAAACAGAGACACAGTGAAACTAGCAGAAGTTTTGGACCAAATGAATTTAAAAGATATCTATAGAATATTTCATCCTAAATCAAAAGAATATACCTTTTTCTCAGCACTTCATGGTACCTTCTCCAAATCTGACCATATAATTTGTCACAAAACAGACCTCAACCAATATAAGACGATCGAACTAATTCCATGCCTCCTGTCAGATCACTATGGAGTAAGGGTGATCTTCAATAGCAACAAAAACAACAGAAAACCCACATACACATGGACACTGAACAATACTCTACTCAATGATACCTTGGTCAAGAAAGAAATAAGGAAAGAAATCAAAACCTTTTTAGAATTTAATGAAAATGAAGGCAAAACATACCCAAATTTATGGAACACAATAAAAGCAGTGCTAAGAGGAAAACTCATAGCTCTGAGTGCCTCCAAAAAGAAGCTGGAGAGAGCCTACACTAGCAGTTTAACAGCACACCTGAAAGCTTTAGAACAGAAAGAAGCTAATACACCCAAGAGGAGTAGAAGGCAGGAAATCATCAAACTCAGGGATGAAATCAACCAAGTAGAAACAAAAAGAACTATTCAAAGAATCAACACAACCAGGAGCTGGTTCTTTGAGAAAATCAACAAGAAACCTTTAGCCAGACTAACCAGAGGGCACAGAGACAGTATCCAAATTAACAAAATCAGAAATGAAAAGGGAAAAATAACAACAGAAACTGAGGAAATTAAAAAAAAATCATCAGATCCTAACAAAATCCTATACTCAACACCCCTGGAAAATCTGGATGAAATGGACAATTTCCTAGACAGATACCAACTTCCAAACTTTAATCAGGATCAGATAGATCATCTAAATGGTCCCATAACCCCTAAAGAAACAGAAGTCGTCATTGACAGTCTCCCAAACAAACAAACAAACAAAAACAACAAAAAACAAAAAACAAACAAACAAAAAAAACCCCACAGGACCAGATTGTTTTAGTGAAGAATTCTATCAGACCTTCAAAAAAGACCTAACACCAATACTCTTCAAACTATTCCACAAAATAGAAACAGAAGGAACACTACCCAATTCATTCTATGAAGCCACAATTACGCTGATACCAAAACCACACAAAGATCCAACGAAGAAAGAGAACTTCAGACCAATTTCCCTTATGAATATCAATGCAAAAATACTCAATAAAATTCTTGCCCACCGAATCCAAGAACACATCAAAATGATCATTCACCATGATCAAGTAGGCTTCATCCCAGGGAAGCAGGGATGGTTCAATATATGGAAATCCATCAATGTAATTCACTACATAAACTCGGAGGGAAAAAAAACCACATGGTCATTTCATTAGATGCCAAAAAAACATTTGACAAAATTCAGTATCCTTTCATGTTAAAGGTCTTGGAAAGATCAGGAATTCAAGGCCCATACCTAAACATAGTAAAAGCAATATATAGCAAACCAGTAACAAACATCAAACTAAGTGGAGAGAAACATGAAGCAATCCCACTAAAATCAGGGACTAGACAAAGATGCCCTCTCTCTCTGTATTTATTCAATATATTACTTGAAGTTCTAGATAGAGCGATTAGACAACAAAAGGAGGTCAAAGGGATACAAATTGGAAAGGAAGAAGTCAAATTGTCACTATTTGCAGATGATATGATAGTATACTTAAGCAACCCAAAAAAACTCCATCAAAGAACTCCTACAGCTGATAAACAACTTCAGTAAAGTGGCCGGATATAATATTAACTCAAGCAAATCAGTAGCCTTCCTATACTCAAAGGATAAACAGGCTAAGAAAGAAATTAGGGAAATCACACCCTTCACAATAGCCACAAACCATATAAAGTATCTTAGTGTGACTCTAACCAAACAAGTTAAAGATCTTTATAACAAGAACTTCAAGTCTATGAAGAGAGAAATCAAAGGAGACCTCAGAAGATGGAAAGACCTTCCATGCTCATGGATTGGCAGGATTAATATAGTAAAAATGGCTATCCTGCCAAAAGCAATATACAGATTCAATGCAATTCCCATCAAAATCCCAACTCAATTCTTCATAGAGTTAGAAAGAAGAATTCTCAAATTCATCTGGAATAACAAAAAAACCCAGGATAGCTAAAACTATTCTCAACAGTAAAAGAACTTCTGGGGGAATCAGTATCCCCGACCTCAAGCAGTACTACAGAGCGATAGTGTTAAAAACTTCATGGTATTGGTACAGTGACAGGCAGGTAGATCAATGGAACAGAATTGAAGACCCAGAAATGAACCCACAAATCTATGGCCACTTGATCTTTGACAAGGAGCTAAAACCATCCAGTGGAAAAAAAGATAGCCTTTTCAACAAATGGTGCTGGTTCAACTGGCAGCTAGCATGCAGAAGAATGCAAATCGATCCATTTTTATCTCCTTGTACTCAGCTCAATTCCAAGTAGATCTAGATCTCCACATAAAACCAGATCCACTGAAACTAATAGAAAAGAAACTGGGGAAGAGCCTTAAGCACATGGGCACAGGGGAAATTTTCCTGAACAGAACACCAATAGCTTATGCTCTAAGATCAAGAATTGACAAATGGGACCTCATAAAATTACAAAGTTTCTGTAAGGCGAAGGACACTGTCAATCAGACAAAATTGTAACCAACAAATTGGGAAAAGATCTTTACCAACCCTTCATCTGACAGAGGGCTAATATCCAAGATATACAAAGAACTCAAGGAGGTAGACTCCAGAGAGCCAAATAACCCTATTAAAAATGGGGTACAGAGCTAAACAAAGAATTTTCACCTGAGGAATATCAAATGGCTGAGAAACACCTAAAGAAATGTTCAACATCCTTAGTCATCAGGGAAATGCAAATCAATACAACTCTGAGGTTTCACCTCACACCAGTCAGAATGACTAAGATCAAAAACTCAGGAGACAGTAGGTGCTATCAAGGATGTGGAGAAAGAGGAACACTCCTTCACTGCTGGTGGGATTGCAAGCTGGTGCAACCACTCTGGAAATCAGTCTGGCGGTTCTTCAGAAAACTCGGCATAATACTACTGGAGGACCCTGTTTTACCACTCCTGGGCATATACCCAGAGGATTCTCCAGCATGCAATAAGGACACATGCTCCCTATGTTCATAGCAGCTCTATTTATAATAGCCAGAAGCTGGAAAGAACCCACATATCCCTCAACGGAGGAATGGATACAGAAAATGTGGTATATTTACTCAATAGAATACTACTCATCTATTAAAAACAATGAATTCATGAAATTCTTAGGCAAGTGGGTAGAACTGGAGAATGTCATCCTGAGTGTAGTGATCCAATCACAAAAGAACACACATCGTATGCACTCACTGATAAGCGGATGTTAGCCCAAAAGCTTTGCATACCCAAGAAACAATTCATATATCAAATGATGCCCAAGAAGAAGGAAGGAGAGGCCCCTGGTCCTGGAAAGGCTCAATGCAGCAGTGTAGGGGAATACCAGGACAGGGAAGAGGGAAGGGGTTGATTGGGGAATAGGGGGAGGGAAGAGGGCTTATGGGACTTTCGGGGAGGGGGGATCCAGGAAAGGGGAAATCATTTGAAATATAAGTAAAGAATATAGCTAATAAAAAAATTATGGTTACAAAAAAAGAAAGAAAGCAGTTGCTACTTGAAAGGTTGTAAGGAAGTGTAAACTGGGTCATCTGCAAAATCTTAGTGTTCATTTCAAAAGGTTTCCTGTTTAGTCTTCCAATGTATAATCCAAGGCAAGCTGTATGGAAGCTGTATTTATGGGTTAGTACAAATAGCTTCCATTTCACCTGCAGTCTGAATAGAAGAGTCAGTGTTCTGCAGATTGCACACTTTGTTTTTCTGACAAAATCTCCCTGTCAATGGATATTCTGAAGATGCAGAGTTCTGAGAAAATTCTTTCCAACAAAATCAAAATGCTGTGAGGAGCTGTCCAGTGGAAAGAGGTGAGAGAGTGAGTCTACCTGGAACTACATAAGCACAAGCCATTAAATGTAACTGGAATCTTTGGGTGATCATTGCTTCCTTGCTAAGGAATAAAACCCTTTCAAGTTTACACAATTCTTTCTCAACTCAGAAGTTTAGTTTCTCATACCATGACATGCCTAGAAGAAAAAAATCAATTTTTTAAAAGTGTTTTCAAATGCTGAAAATATGAGAAGATAGTGGGGGGAAGCTAATGGCTAAATACGTAGAGATTAAATAAATATATATATATATATTTGATATGTATGTTGTATTAGATTACTAGATTTTATGTAGTAACTCATTAAAAAGTGTGTGGTGTATGTGTGTATATACATAAACTGCTACATATGGGTCAACAATAGCAGACAAACATTATAAATACAAATAACATTCAGTGCTACTGAATATTTAGTACTTGAACTTTGTAAGCATTTCGCAAGTCTACTGTTCAATCTCACAGTAAACACATGGGGTCAAGTTTAAAAGATAAAGTAAGTTGCCCATGTCTTCAGACTTGGATTTAGTGTTAGAAGAAGAATTTGACTTTATGAGCCTCTAATGGAGTAAACTGAGAAGCCCTGAGCTGATCACAGAAATGGAGAGTGTGAGCCTGTGATAACAGGGTAGTCTGAAATCCAACAGTTGTAACAAAAAGAATAAGAATAGAAAAATGGCAAGGTCACATAATAGAGATAATAATCAGAATTTCAAATATATTAGGTCTCTTAGTTACTATTCTATTGCCGTGAAGAGATACCATGACCAAGGTATCTCTTATAAAAGAAAGCATTTAATTGGCTTTCTTATAGTTTTATAGGCTTAGTTCATTATCATCATGACAAGGAACAGGTTGGCATGGTGCTAGAGAAATGACTGAGACCTCATATCTGATCTAATGCAACAGTCAAGAGAGAGAGAGAGAGAAACTAGTAGGGACTAGGACTAGTGTGGGCTTTTGAAACCTTAAAGTTCACCCCCCCAGTGACACAGTCCCAACAAGGTCACACTTATTAATTCTTCCTAAACAGCTCCACCAACTGGGATCAACTATTTAATATATATGAGCCTATGGGAGGCATTCTCATTCAAACCGCCACATTGGGACATAGCATGAAGTAAAATGGAGATAGAATTTTGTCAGGATGCTGAAGACTTTATCAAGGGAACTCCAAGATTTGAAAGCATGGAAATAGTAACACAGATTAATAGAAAGTGAAAACAACTACATGTAGAGATGATGAACCATGTATCAAAATCCATCACTTGGAGGAGGTCATTTAAATAAAAAGTAATGTAAAACTAAACCAGTAGGAGCTTTAAGAAAACAAAGAAATGCACAACCAGCATGGGTGGGCTATCCCTAAGGTTGAATACAAACTTTCAAAAGGTAGTCAGTCATGCAGGGCCTATGCCTGTGCCTGTGCCTGTGTCTCTGGAGAAGTAAAGGTCAGTGGAAGGATCATGGGCTGTGGCACTGCTCAGAACTAGGTTCAGTTCCAGGCACTTCATTTGTCATTGTGACCTAATGAAAAATGACTTAATTTTCCAGAATCTCATAAGGAAAATGGGAACAAATTAGCACATGGTATTGTAATAACTAATGAAAGGGGCATGCTATCAGTGTTGCTGCTGGGACAGGAGTCTTCCTGCCACCATCTGCAGCAGGGAACCAGGCAGCTCCAAAGCATTCTGTGCACAGCCCACCAGGAGAAAGTGATCTCCCAGCATGGATTTCACTTCTGAGTGCAGAGGTGAGATCTCCACCTTCTCTCTGGAGGGGAACAGCTGGGAGCACACAGGGCATATGATCAGTGGAGCAGCTGGGACAGGAGTCTTCCCTTCTAGCCACTATTTGCAGCAGGGAACCAGACAGCTCCACAGCCTTCTGTGCACAGACCCTGCCAGAAGAGAGTTGCTCTCCCAGGAGTACAGACACAGGCTTATAGACCTATAGGAGAGACAAGCTCCAGCCAGAGACAGCAAGACCAACTAGTACCAGAGGCAAAAGGCAAGCATAAGAACCCTACCAATAGGAACCAAGGCTACTTGGCAACATCAAAGCCCAGTTCTCCCATCACAGCAAGTCCCGGATACCCCAACACACTGGAAAAACAAGAGTTGGATTTAAAGTCTCATCTCACTTTGCTGTTAGAGGACATCAAGAAGGACATAAATAACTCCCTTAAAGAAATACAGGAGAACATGGGTGAACAGATAGAGGCCCTTAAAGAGGAAACACAAAAATCCCTTAAAGAATTACGGGAAAACACAAACAAGTGAAGGAACTGAACAAAACCATCCAGGATCTAAAAATGGAAGTAAAAACAATGAAGAAATCACAAAGTGAACCATCTCTGGAGATAGAAAATCTTGGAAAGAATTCAGGAGTCATAGATGCAAGCATCAACAACAGAATACAAGAGATAGAAGAAGGAATCTTAGGTGCTGAAGATACCATAGAAAACATTGACTCAACAGTCAAAGAAAATGCAAAATGCAAAAAGTTTCTGAGCCAAAACACCCAGGAAATCCAGGGCACAATGAGAAGACCAATCCTAAGAATTATAGGTATAGAAGAGAACGAAGATTTCCAACTTAAAGGGCCAGTAAATATTTTCAACAAAATTATAGAAGAAAACTTCCCTAACCTAAAGAAAGAGATGTCCATGAACAAAAAAGAAGCCTACAGAACTCCAAACAGACTGGACCAGAACAGAAAATCCTCCCATTACATAATAATCAAAACACCAAATGCACTAAACAAAGAAAGAATATTAAAAGCAGTAAGGGACAAAGGTCAAGTAACCTATAAAGGCAGGCCTATCAGAATTACACCAGACTTCTCACCTGTGGCAATGAAAGCCAGAAAAGCCTGGGCAGATCTCATACAGACCCTAAGAGAACACAAATGCCAGCCTAAACTACTATACTCAGCAAAACTCTCAATTACCATAGATGGAGAAAACAAGATATTTCATGATAAAACCAAATTTACACAATATCTTTTCACAAATCCAGCCCTACAAAGGATAATAGATGGAAAACGCCAACACGAGGAGGGAAACTACACCCTAGAGAAAGCAAGAAAGTAATCTTTTTCCAACAAACCCAAAAGAAAGTAACTACACAAACATAAAAATACAGGAAGCAACAATCGCTATTCCTTAATATCTTATAACATCAATGGACTCAATTCCCCAACAAAAAACGTAGTCTAACAGAAATATTTTTCATGTAAATCTTCAATTTTATCAGAAAATGTTTGTAATTCCTTTTTCAATCAATTTAGTAATGTTTTTTATATCTACCATTTTATCCATATTATTTTCCATGATAATCTTCAATTTTAACGTTTTTCTATATATTTCTTCAATTTTATCAGAAATATTTTTCCATGTAAATCTTTAATTTTAACATAAAATCTTTTTATTTCCTTTTTCAATAAAAAAAAATAAGTAATGAAAATGGCATCCAGGACCACAGAGTGCATCCACTAAACACTAGTTCTCTGATGAATCTTTTCTCATCCTGAAAGTGACTTTTTTATATTGTTGAACTATATGGAATTGTTTTGTTTTTCTTTGTTCACTCAGTATGATAATGTAGTAATGTTCTTCCTTTATACCAATCAGGAAAATACAGAATAGTGAGATAGTGGAAACATAAAAGAAATCTTGGCAAAAAATGAAAATGAACATGGGTGTCTTCTGTTACACAAGATCTACCTCTTCCTATAAATTAGTAAACCTTTTCTTTCAGCTTCTGTTTGCGCCTCTTGTCCCAAACTTAACAGCAGTACTAGCTGTGTTCCTGAGTAACCACGGGTTCAGAGAAGAAACCACAAACAAATTAAATGGTAATGACATCAATCAAAATGAAAACTCTAATGTACTAAACATACATAAGGCAAATAAAACAAGTGCTGAGAGGCTGGATCTGTAACTTTCTACGTATAAGAAAAGACAATGTTCAGGATACTAAACCGTGTACCTTTGCAAAATAAGGAGGAAAAAGACCCAAATAACCAAAGACAAGCAACAACACAACACAACAATAACAAAAAAACAAACAAATAAAAAAAATCTAGTGGCTCTAAGTGACAGAGAAAGGGCAACAATGAATAAGAAACACATTGAACAGAAAAATAGACTCTTTGAAAGGATTGACGAAATAGGCAACTTTAGCTTTGACTGACTAGGAAAAAGAAAAGACTATAATTAAAATTAGGAATGAGCACAAAAACATTACTGAAGATCCAAAAAAAAAAAGAGATGAGATGATAAATGAACGGTGTGAACCGATAACGACAGAAGTTTTCTAACGTGTGTGAAATGTACAAATGCCTAGAGTGACATAAATGGGAAAAATCAATTCAAGAAGGAAGTTTAAGGTCTGAGCAGAGTCTGGGATAGTGGCTCACGCTTCCCAGCATGTGAGAGGCAGTGACTTGTGGGTCTCTTATCAGTTCAAGGCTGGTAATGTATGGAAACCTAGCTCAGTAATTAGCTCAATTAGTAATTAGATCATGGTGTGATCTGGGGCACCTACTAGTCATATAAAGGCAAAGAAAGAAATAGATTTGAAAGTCCAGCAATATACTGTTAGACAGCAGTCCATTCCTGTTGTCAAGGATGAGAGAATATAGTACACCAACAATCTTTTCAAGAGAGTACTGAAGCAGCAAGTTATCAGCAAAGGGCTGAGTCAACCACAGTCACATGCTTGTGTCCCATCGTGGAGGATGTAGAGTTAGGAAGATTGGGAGTTAGAGACCAGCCTGTGCTGTACAATGACTTCGCTGACACTTCCTAGCTGTTATAATAATAATAACTTGTCTCAAACAAACAAAATGAAGTAGCTTGTCTCCCTTGACCCAAATACAAAAGTTAATTCAGCACAGATCAGAGTTAACTGTAAGACCCAAACCTATACAATCCTTATGGAGGTATAGAAGAGTCAATTCCTGTGACCTTTGGGTAAGCAACTGTTTCATAGATATGATACAAAATCCACAAGGGGTGGAAGAATGGGGAACAGATGAATTAGACATCATCAAAATCAAAGGTTTTACTTTAAAGAACGCTGCTAAAAAAAACCAAACAATCAGAAAAACAACTCAAAGAAGGAAAAAAAAATGTGAAGTGTGTCTGTTAGAGAACTTGTCTCTATAGCAGTTAAAGAACTTGTACAATACCACAATAAAGAGACAAATAACCCAAATAAAGATGTGTAAAGGCAATGAATAGATATTTCTCCACAGACGAGAGATGAGTGGCCTGTAAGTATATGGATGTTGTTTGACATCGTTAGTTATTAGGGAAACAGAAAAGCATAGTAAAATGCCACTTCAGACCTATAAAGATGCCCAGAATGTCAAAGTGATGGTAATAGTTGTGGAGGCTGAAGAGAAACGGGAACCCTCATCCACTGCTGCTGACAATGAAAAATACTACAGTCACGGAGGGAGACAGCCTGACTAAGTATAATATTACCATACACTCATCTAACTCTTGGGTATAAATCCAAGAGAAATGTTAGCACATGTCTACACAAAAGTTTTGCATAAATATTTATAGTGGCATTATTAATAATAGCCAAAACAAAACATAATAATAAATGCTCTGGAAACCATTCAGCCACAGAAAAAAATGAAGTCCTTGGAAATACTGTGATATAGAAGAAACTTGAAAGTATTGTGTTAAGTGAAAGAAGCCATTTGTCTAGGCTAGTCATAACAGGACACAGACTGGATAGCAAGTGCTTTAAGAGGCAAAAGGTTTTGAAGCTAAATGACAGTGACGGTGTGGAGGACCAAAACTCACCAAGTTGTTCACTTTAAAATGACAAACTTCCAGCAGGTAAATTGTGTTTTTAAAGTGCATTATTTTAAAAAGTAGGGATTATGGCAATAACGGTGTAGTTCAAAGAACAGAATATTTCAAGGCTCTATTTATATATTTCATATTTATTAAAAAAGCTCAAATTTCTTTGTGCCAACCATTGATTACATATTAGTCACACCGCTGTGAAAGTAAAAATATTCAAGTGGCTGCCTGATGTTGAATTAGCCTTACTCATTTCCTGCTTGTGAAGTGCACTGGTACCCTGATGGCTAAAGCAACAGACAAAAGGATAGACTTTCTGCAGGGTCGCCTTTGGCCACCTATGACTTGGGAAGCAGAAACTGAAAATTAATCTGGACCCAGACATAGCTGCTAAGTGACAGTGATGACTCACATTTAAGACGAGACTTCCTGTCACTGGCTGGTTCCTGGAGAATGCCTTGATCCAAGTCATTAATACCATAGGCTGCAGGCATTCGTCCTTTGTTCTATATACGTTTTGTTGCTTATTGAGCCAGAATCTCTAGCTCAATAGGTAATTCTTACTACTGCTAGATTTCTCTTAAAGTCACAAAAGAAAGGTGTTGACCCTCTTTTCTCTTTTCCTACTGATTAAATATTTTCAGTTCTTTCCTAAGTTTGCTTAAACCTTTAAAAATTGTGTTAGAATGCATATAACCTAAAATTATCATTATTTTTATTTTAGCCATTCATAGTGTTAAGTACATTTTTATCTTTATATGAACAATCTGCATAAGCTCTTCATCTCACATAAGGGAAACTCCATAGCAATTGAACAACTTCCTGCTTCCTTTTTTCCCAGCTTCTGGCCAAAAGCATCCTACTTTCTGCCTCTAAGACTCTCATATAAATGGAATCACACAGAGTTTGTCTTTCTGAGACTGGTCTATTTCACTTAGTGTGATTCCCCCCATCCCCGAGATACGCCACACACACACACACACACACACACACACACACACACACACACACATGCACTTACTTCCTGCTTCACAGATACTCTTCTCTGATTGCAGTTAGTCCATACTGCACTGAAGAAGGGGAGGCCCAAGCCCATTCATTAATCTAAGCACCTTCTGGGAGGCTGGGAATCCCCTGAGGATGTTACATTTCTAATGAAGATTATTTTAGATTCCCTTGATTGCATCCTGCCCCTATTGACTCACTCGGCGCTCCACCATCAAGTGAAGTGGTTGAGCCCTGAGACACTCCCCTGTAGCTCCTGCCTCCTTTCTCAGGCAGCACTGTCTGTCTGCAGCACAAGAAACTCTAGAAATTGCCTTTTATGGTCGTAATGAGATCAGCAAACTGTGTAGTGGATCTGCCTGAAAAATGAATTTTTGTATGCAACTCCTCTGTAATAACATTTCATATTTTCATTAATCTAATCCATAGACAGAATCAACGCAGTGACTCTGGGAGAAAAGGAATAATAAAAATTATTACTATAGACTGACCTTGGTCTCCAAATTGATGTTTTATAATGACTCAGAATTACTACACTGAACACTTCTTTACAGGTGGATATAAACACATAAAACTGATTTTTTTTTCTTTTTGCAGACACATACTAGCTTGCACTTAATAAGCCAATAGTTGTTTAAAAAATTATACCAAGCCATACTTACATGTGCAATGAAATAGGCTTTAAACTCAAGAACAGGCTATCACCCTAAGAAGAGTACTGGAGTTTGAAAAAGAGTTAACCTTTTGTGAAAAGTTAAGGTGATCCCAGTGATATCTCTCACCAATTTTCTGGGTTAGGAGAAAAAAAAAGTTGAAATAATTAGTTAGCAAGGCGGAAGTTGTACATAATTCAAAGCCTTCTCCCTGGAATGCAGCTCTTATTAATGTGCTGGTAATTCCTCGGGGATTACAAATCATTTAAATTCCTGTAAGTTGCAATTTTAATTATTTTTTATTACTTAGTTTTACCAAATGGGCAAATTTATAATAAGGAAGAAATTAAGTACAAAGAACTTGTAAATAGGAAAATATATCTTCTTCTATATTATACTCATGGGACTATTTAAAAATGAGCTAGTTATTTTCTTTTTCTTACCTTTTTTTGTGGGGGGTGGAGTTCAGCAAAATATACTGATACGGTAATGTGAACATGCATATCCTACATTCCATACATTACAACCAAACAAGTATGTATTGAGAGGCAGTAGAATAGAAGAAATAATGCATGCCTAGGCATATGAATACAATGTTTTTTTCTATATTTTTGAGGATCCCTTACTTATGTTTAAGATTATTTCTGACGAGACACCTGAAACCTTGTTTAGGCAAATGATATTTCATGTTGGTTAAATTCCCTAAGAAGGTAATTCACTGTTCTCTACCAGAGAAAATTAATTATTAAAACAGATTTGCTGGGCAGTGGTGGCGCATGCCTTTAATCCCAGCACTTGGAAGGCAGAGCCAGGCAGATTTCTGAGTACAAGGTTGGCCTGGTTTGCAGAGTTAGTTCTAGGACAGCCAGTCTATACAGAGAAACCCTGTCTCGAAAAACCAAAAAACTCCAAAACAACAACAGAAAACAACAACAACAAAAAAACCAAATAAAACAGATTCTACCTTAACCTGCTTGTGGTGGCTTGAATAATAATACCCCCCCCATAGTCTCCTAGGTTTTTTTTTTTTTTTTTCTTCGAGACAAGGTTTCTCTGTGTAGCCCTGGCTGTCCTGGATCTTTTTTTAATTTTTTTTCTTTTTCCTTTTTGTTTGTTTTTCGAGACAGGGTTTCTCTGTATAGCCCTGGCTGTCCTGGAACTCGCTCTGTAGACCAGGCTGGCCTCGAACTCAGAAATCTGCCTGCCTCTGCCTCCCAAGTGCTAGGATTAAAGGCGTGCGCCACCACCGCCCGGCTGTCTCCTAGGTTTGGATGCTTGGTCATTAGGTAATGTTGCTACAAGACAGGGATTAGGAGGTGTGGCTTTATTGGTGTGGGCGTGGCTTTGTTGGCAGAAGAGTGTCACTGGGGGGTGGGCTTTAGGGTTTCAAGCCTGGCATAGTGTCTCTTCCTCTTCCTCTTCCTCTTCCTCTTCCTGGTTCCTGCTGATCTGGGTGTGGAACTCAGCTATCTCTCTAGCACCAGGTCCATCTGCATGCCTCCGAGATTCAGGCCATGATGATAATGGACTAAACCTCTGAAAATTAGCCTGCCCCAATTAAATGCTTTATTTTATAATGTTGCCATGATCGTGGTGTCTCTTCTTAGCACTGAACTAAGACACTGTGGAATGGGTAGATTGTTTTGTATTGTGTCTGAAGCTTAAGAAATTTGTTTAGCACATAGTTTACAACTTTCTTCCAAAGCAAGGGAAACTTCTCAAAGCCGTCTTGAACTTAGACAGTGTCAACATGTTCAGAAACTGCACAGTGTACAGGGGAAACATAAAACACAACATATATCCATTTGTCAATAAAGAGTAGAGGGGAACTTGTCTCATTTTTCCCTTGAGAACCAAGTATAAAAGGATGTGGCCAGAGTGCTTACATTCTCTAATAGGAATCTTTTGTTGCCTTCTGTTGGCCATGATTTTCACAGCTTGACTAGCCTATTTCCATTT